>CM053590.1:3960328-3996407 GCA_028646515.1 Pseudochirops corinnae | reverse complement strand
AGGTAAGAATGTAAATAGTTCAACTTTAAGTTCTTTATGATTTGTTTTTCCTGTTTACCTTCTTATGCTTCTCTTGCTTCTTGTAATTGAAAGTCAAATTTTCTGTTCAGCTCTGGTTTTTTCATCAAAAATCCTTGAAAGTCCTCTATTTCATTGAATGACCATATTTTCCTCTGAAGCATTATACTCAGTTTTGCTGGGTAGGTGATTCTTGGTTTTAATCCTAGCTCCTTTGACCTCCGGAATATCATATTTCAGGCTGTTCGGGCCCTTAATGTAGAAGCTGCTAGATCTTGTGTTATCCTGATTATGTTTCCACAATATTGAAATTGTTTCTTCCCAACAGCTTGTAATATTTTCTCCTTGACCTGGGAACTCTGGAATTTGGCTATAATAGGAGTTTTCTTTTTGGGATCTTTTTCAAGAGGTGTTTGGTGAATTATTTTAATTTCTATTTTGCCCTCTGGTTCTAAAATATCAGGACAGTTTTCCTTGAGAATTTCTTGAAGGATGATTTCCAAGTTTTTTGTTTTGTTTTTTTTAAATTATGGCTCTCAGGTAGTGCAACAATTTTAAAATTATCTCTCCTGGATATATTTTCCAGGTCAGTGGTTTTTCCAATGAGACATTTCACATTGCCTTTTTTTTTCACTTGTTTGGATCTGTTTTATAGTATCTTGATTTCTCATAAAGTGATTAGCTTCCATTTGTTTTAATCTAATTTTGAAGAAATTATTCTCTTCAGTGAGTTTTTGAAATTTCTTTTCCATCTGGGCAATTTGACTTTTTAAGGCATTCTTCTCCTCATTGGCTTTTTGGACCTCTTTTGCCATTTGAGTTAGTCTGTTTTTTAAAGTGTTATTTTCTTCAGTGCATTTTGGGGTCTCCTTTACCAGGCTATTGACTCACTTTTCATGATTTTGTTGCATCATTCTCATTTCTCTTTCCAATTTTTCCCCAACTTCTCTTACTTGATTTTCAGAATCCTTCTTCAGCTCCTCCATGGTGTATAATCAGTTCATATTTTTCTTGGAAGCTTTTGATGCAGGAGTTTTGACTTTGTTGAGTTCTTCTGGTTCCACATTTTGATCCTTTTTTTTTCCCCAAAAAGGATTCTGTGGTCTGATTGTGCTTCCTTTGATTGCTCATATTGGAAGCCAATTACTTGACTTGTTAGCTCTTTGCCACTGTAGAACTCTGTTTCCAGAGTGGAGGGAGCTTTGTCCCAAATCACTGGGGTTTTTGCAAATGTCAGAGCTATGAGGAGGGTGCCCTCTCTACACCCCCCACATGCTCTGTCACACTGGCCACACACCCACAACCATCACCCAAGACCATGATCCAGATCCAGGCAGATCAAAAGCAAGAGCAATTACCCTCTGAATGGTCGCTTGGTTTCCCATGATCTGCAGTCCAGGAGCTCTTGAGGCAGCCATGCAGTGACAACTGCAGCTGCTGCACCTCTGCCACCTCTCACCCCGGGGGCAGGAGCCAGACTGTGCTCTTCTGTCACCTGGTTCCAACAGAGTTCCCCAAAGTCTGGAAACCTCCACAGCTGCTGGTGATTCACTATCCTGAAGTCTGCTCTGTCCAGTCTGTGACACTGATCAGGGCTTCCCTGGGCTGGCATGGCTCACATGGGACTGCGCTTGGCTCCCAGCTCAATACAATAAACCCTTCCTGTTGGCCTGCCAGGCTGCCTTCAGTGGGATTGTTTCTCTTTGTTACTTTGTGGGTTCTGTACTTCTGAAATTTGTTTAGAGTCATATTTTAGAGGTATTGGAGGTAGTTGGAGTGGGAGCTCATGCCAAGTTCCTGCCTCTACTCTGCCATGTTGGTACTGCCCCTCTGTCATCTCTTATAGCACAATAGTATCCCATTACATTCATATACCACAACTTGTTCAGCCATGCCCCAGTTGATGGGCGTCTCCTCAATTTCCAGTTCTTGGCCTACAAAAAGAGCTGCTACAAATATTTTTGTACATGTGCATCCTTTTCCCTTTTTTATGATCTTTTTGGGATATAGCCCTAGAAACTGTATCCAGCACTATCATTCTTAAAGAGACTCTTTACAATGAGTGAATTAAGTGCACATACTGTCAATAGTAGGGAAAATAAATTTTATAAGAAATTAGTACAAAATTGCAGTTACAAAAACAATTCTAGTGGGTGACCTCAACATCCCACTAATAGAATATGAAAAATCAAACAGGAATTAAGCCAAAAAGAAATTATATCCATGACTAGAAAGCTGAAAAAAAAATATGCATTTCAAGAATATATGGAAAGCATTGAACTGAAAAGTAATGAATAAATTGTCACTTTCAGTACTCACTGCCTGTTTCAAAAATTAATCATGGAAAAGGGCATTGATTTTAAATTTCTTTATCCATCATACTATAAGGATAAATATGTTAAATGACCACTAAAATTACTTGTTTAATAATGCTTGAGACAAAGACTAAATTATAGAAATAATTTTAAAAGTATTAAAGGTAATGATAGGTATAGAATACATAAAGATTAATGGGACAGGACAAATGAGAAGTGATGTTCCTGGATGCTTACATTAACAAGAAGGGAAAGTAAGGTGTCTTTATTCATTTCTCTTTTAAGAACAGCATAGTGTCCAAAACATGGGAGATTTTGGTGTCCCCTGCCCTTTCAAGACAACTTGCTAGTGCTGTGTCTGCTGCTAAAATTTAGGAAGGATATTATATTATCAAGTTGGCGTGTGTGCATCTAGAGGCAATCCAGGGAAGAAGGGGCTTGGAGAGCATGCCACAGAAGATTCTTAGTTAAAGGAACTGAGGAATGTTTTGCCCAAAGGGGAGAGACTTGAGAGAGAGGGGAGGAATGTCTATCAGGTGGGGAAGGATTGGCTTTGTCTGCTTGATCCCAGAGTGCAGACCCAGAAACAAGAGTAGAGGTGGTGGTGACCTAGAAGGGAAGGTGTGACTTGTTTGAGGACAATCCAAGGTGCAGCTGGTCTGTGGGTGTGGTAGGTTCCTCTTCCCTTCACCCTCTCACACATAGCTATGAAAAGTTCTTGTTTCCTAGGGAGAGGATTAGACATCTCTGAAGTCCCTTTGAAATTTGAAAAATATTTTTTCAAGTCTTTAATGAAGTTTTAAAACTTTACTGCTTAAAAAATAAGACCAACCACCCAGTGCGGAGTGGAGGTGGCTGACTTTGGAGCAAGAGGGCTGCTCAGCATAAGGCCCTGGGTTGGTCGCTGCCCTCTCCGAGCTGTGGTTTTCCTATTTGTAAAACAAGGATTTGGGTCCAGATGATCTCCAAGTTCTCTAGGCTCCAAGTCTGTGGTTACATTGTCCTAATTATTGCACTGAACTCAAGCACCTCATTTGACGGCAACAGAATTAAAAGAGAAATTATTACAACATAATTGTTAATTATGCTGTTAATCTCTTAGCCCAGCTTCTCCTCTCCGGCAGCTGAGCTAACCTGACACTGCTTCCTCATCTGTAACATGGTGATGGGGGCGGGGAGTGACTTGCCGGACCTGAAGCTGCCGAGGAGGCTGTGAAAAAGGTGCTTTGTCACCCTCAAAGGGCCTGACACAGGGAGCCACTGTGGTTGTTACTGGAACCTGGGTCCAGCCTCCTATTTTCACATCATGAGAAGCTTGAGGCTCATGCTGTGTAACGGATTTGCCCGAAGACACACTGGTAGCATGTGGCAGCTGTCACTGGGCACCAAATGCAGCACATCTCATATTCCTTGATCATGTCCCCCCACAGTGCCTAGGATG
This sequence comes from Pseudochirops corinnae, assembly GCA_028646515.1. NCBI lineage: Eukaryota > Metazoa > Chordata > Mammalia > Diprotodontia > Pseudocheiridae > Pseudochirops > Pseudochirops corinnae. The sequence continues at coordinate 3,992,633 of CM053590.1, read as the reverse complement.
ATGCTGTGTGCAGGTTGAATGAATGAATGGATGAATCTCCCACTCGGGTTCCAAAGAGGGGGAGGCTGTTCCCAGGCCAGGCCCCACCAGCCAGCCTTGCCCAGGAAAGCTGACCAATGACGGGTTCAGCTCCAATGAAGATGGCACGTCCTGACAGTGGGCATGGCCCCTGGGATGAGCCCTCAAACAAGGGTGGGATGTGGCACAAGGGGTGCTTGGCTCCAGGATGTGGGGCTTCCCTAGGCTGCAGCCTCAACCTGCCCTTCCCAGCCCAGATTTAACCATCTGCACATGGTGGATGATTGGGGGTAGTGAGCCCGGGGGTGACTGGAGGGTAATGAGCCACCCTTTGTCTTGTCTGAGTGATGAAATGAAGGCCACTGACCACAGGGCACAGGGCCTGTTCCCGCTACCACCTTCCCTTTCCATCCAAGACTGAAACACTGGCATGGTGCCCAGAGGGCTGGCCTCAGAGTCAGCTGATTCACTGTGATTCTCATCAGAAGCCACCTTAGGCAGATCACTCTGTGTCCCTGAGCCTTGGTTTATCTTTCCATAAAATGGGAATGAAAAGTGATGCTTCTTGTGAGGCCTAATGAGATCGTGCCTGTGCAGTCCTTTGAGCTCCAGAAAATGCTGGAAATCACCAGGCTGGTCTAGGAGTTTGTCCCTCTTTGTCAGCTCTCCAGCTCTGGGCGTGATGGGGCTCAGCCAGCCCATCTTCATGGCTTCTCTAATGGGCTCCGACCCAGCTCAGACAGGATGCATTCATTAGGCACCTACTTTGTGTCAGACATCATGCTGCTGCTGGGAACACAAAACAAAACATGAAAGAGCCCATAACCCTAAGGGGCCCTCTGTCCCATTTCCTGCCTTGAGACTCCCCCACACACACCGCACTCCCTCCAGGGCTCCTTGATGGGCGCTGCTCTCTTGGTCTGGACTCTCACTGCCTCGCCATCCCCCTGAGGTCCCTCCTCTGTTGATAGTGACCTCAAGGATCAGCCCCAGACTCACTTCATCTACAAGGCCTCCAGGGACCCCTTTCTCCTCACTCAGAAGGCCCTTGACACTCTGCAGCTTCATGCATATACAGCTGGCATGCCGTCCTGGAATAGGGCAGGTGCCCGGGCTGCTGGGCCGAGCCCTACACCGAAGAGCTGTTCAGCGGGGCACCAGCCACTTCCTGGCTCTGGGCCTCAGCGTTCCCATCCTTAAAATAGGAATACTGGACTGGCTAGATGGTCTGGAAGCTATTTTCCAGAGCCAGGCTTCTCTGAGTTTATTAAACACACATACATACACATACACACACACACACAGTCATTCACACACACAATCACACACACACAAACACACACACAGTCATTCACACACTCACATTCACACATACAATCACTCACACACACAAACACAATCATTCACTCACATTCACACATACATACTGACACACACATTCACACGCACAATCATTCTCACACTCATATTCACACAGTTATTCACATATACAAACATACACATAATCATATTCACACACTCATTCATACACAATCACTTGCATTCACACACAGTCATTCACACACTCACATTCACACACACAGTCACTCACACACAAACACACAATCATTCACTCACATTCACACATACACACCAACACACACATTCACACACACACTCATTCTCACACTCATATTCACACACAGTTTTTCACATACACAAACACACACATAATCATATTCACACACTCATTCACATACAATCACTTGCATACAGTACACACAATCACACACACAAACACACAATCATTCACTCACATTCACACATACACACTGACACACACATTCACACACACATTCACACACTCATACACAATCACTTGCATACACACAATCATTTGCATACTCATATTCACACACAGTTATTCACATACACAAACACACATAATCATATTCACACATTCACACACAATCACTCGCATACACACGCAATCACTCACACACACAAACACACAATCATTCACTCACATTCACACATACACACTGACACATACATTCACACACACACATTCACACACTCACAGTCACATACACAGAATCCTTCACACACTTGTATAGAGGGTACTTTTTTTCTGTGACTTTATAAGCATGCGTCTTTTCTCCAGGGCTCACCTAAAGGCCCAGCACACAGTAGGCACCTCTAGACTGTTGTTGGTTTCTCCACCAAATCGTGGTGTTACGGCAATGCCAGGAGTCACCTCTTCGCCACTGAAGACCAAGAGAAGCTCTGCCGAAGCTGCTAAGTTGAGCTTGGGCCAGCCAGGGGAGAGGACTGGCTTAGGCTTTCATGGGAACTCTTAGTTCAGAGAGCTGAATGATGAAAGGAAAGACTTTCTATGCTGTGTCTCTACTGTGTGAGTTTTGAAGGAGACTTTACAAGTGCAGAGCTGTGGCTTCACTTGTGTAGGGAGCTCTCAGTGTGGAAGCTCCTTCCGTGGGCCCTGATCAACCCTGGGACCGTTACTGGGAGTTTCAGGCTTTCTAGGGCCCAGAGAAGTTAACCGTCCGAGGTGTCCAGCGTGAGGCCCAGACTTAGGGCTTTCTGGCTCCAAGATGAGTCTGTTCCTTAAGTCATGCTACCTGAGCAGAGAGCAGAGAGTAGATGATGGGTCATGCGAACGTTTCTGAGTCTGGGGCCATCTGGGAGAGCTTGGCTCCTCCCCAGGGTGGATGCTACTCATTCTCTCTTCACTCACCAGTAGTTTATAAAATCTGAAGGCGCTAGGCATCCCTACCTCAACCTCGCTGGACCGCTCATGCTCCACCTCCTGGCCAGATGGCCTACTCTGGAAGACGATGGCATGCCTGCTTGTTTGGCTGTGACTTGGCCTAGACATTCTGTCTGGTCACTGTCCACTTCAAGACTGTTTTATTCTAGTTTTTCCTCTTTTCTCCCCAGCATTACTTCATGTAAGTCCATATAAAGAAAGTTCTTCAAGGTAGAAGATGTCACTGTTTGTTGGCTCTTCATTGAGGACCGTAGGATCAAAATCTCCCAGAGTTTCAATTGCCCCACCTGTGTGTGGGTTTGAAACTTGGATAGATTTTAACCAGGATTCCATTAGGTGAATGAAAGACAAACAGGGAGAAAGAAAGGAAAGAGGGAAGGGATGGAATTGTGGGCTCCTGTAAGGGTGGGATGATCTGTGATTGCGGGGCTTGGCAGACAGATGCTGAGTGCTGGAATGCTGGAAATCACCAGGCTGGTCTAGTCTTTGCGCCAAGGCAAGCCTGTTCTCTGGAGTCTCTTCTTCCTTTCTAAATTCTGTGGCCATCTAGCAGAAAGGGCCCGTTCCACAGTCACTGACTGAGACAATCTCCTTGCTTGTCCTATGTACTTTGGGGAGCCCGATGTGCTCTGGCAGGCCCTGCCACAGACGACCTGTCCATGTGTCCCAAACTGTGGCCCCTGTTCCTCTTCCCAGGGACATTCCAGTGTAACCTAGCAACAAGTGCGCTTCATATTGTCCTCCCGGGATTCCATTCAGTCTGAAACCTTGAACAGAATGCAGACAGTCATGCAAGGGAAAGGAGAAGGTTCCCATCTGAAATAAATCTTGGAGATGATGAAATAGTGGATGAGAATCACAAAGCAGACTCTGGCTCGAGCTTAGTCAAATAAACACTTTCATTTGCAACAAGAGCCTGGAAAGGCCTGGTCGGGCTCGCGCTCTGGCCTGCACGGGCCTCTGCCACATCACCTCTCCTGGCCCCGAGCCCAGGACAGAAGCTGGGCCCCTGCAGCCTGAGCTGCAGAACAGGGTGAGCTGTACCGGGGACGTCTGACAGCCGAGTAATTGTCTGCCTTGATGAGGGGCCGAGCTGGCGTGTGAGACGGCTGCCAGTGGGGAGAGGAAGGCCTTCGGGTCTTTCTGCAAAACTCATTTGTGAGGTCTGTGCAGATGCTGAGTTGTCAGGGTCCATCCAGCTCCTGTAGAAAAACCCCAGCCCAGCAGAAGAATCCACTGGAAGGGGCCTCCTGTGATTGGGGGCATGATGCAGCCTCCTCTGAAGGCATGACAGGCAGGACTGGGAAGCCACAGCAGACAGGATGGGGGGCCATGGCAGGTGGGAGGGGGGCTGCAGTAGGTGGGATGGTGGGGGGCCATGACAGGCAGGATTGGGGGGCCATGATAGGATAGGGGGCCACAGCAGCTATGAGGGGGGCCACAGCCGACGGGGGCAGCAGCAGTTTTCATGGATTCTCTCCTCTTTCACCTTTGTTTCCTCTGGTTTGATAGTGTGGTGCATACATTAGGTGCTTAATAAATGCTCATTGATGGAAAGAATGTGTTCCTATTGTATAGAGTATCTATTTGCCCCACTGCCACAGCCCACCCCCTTATAGGACTAGCCTCAGGTTTCTTTCATCTTGTGGGGGATCAGGCTGTGTGCGGGACGTAGAGGCATCCCGTCCTCACCCATCAGTGCGGTCTTTTGTGGGAAGAGCTCGGGGTCTTGGGGAGGACTCTGGACAAGAAACGTGCTTCTTGCAGACCCCCCTTTCTCTCAGCTTTCTCCATGCCTCCAGGGACTGTGGTGGGGAGGGGGCAAGGGCTCTGTGTTCGTTAAAGCTGGGCCGGGGCCTCCTGGATCCTGCTTCCCCCTGACTTGGGGTGTCTGCTTGAGGCTGCTTCCTGAAAGGAGCGGCCCATCCGGTGTGACTGCGTTCTTGCACGAGGTGATTCTGGCGGGGAGAAGCCCTTCCTCCTTGGACTGCTGAGAGACCTTCTCCTCCAGAATCATCTTCTGGCTGACCTCAGTGTGGCCAGCTGAGCTGGGCCAGGACGGGGCTTGCCTTGGGTGGGATGGGGGGAACAGTGCTTTGCTTGTTTTAATGTGCTTTTTTGAGGAAGTAGCTAAATGGGGAAGTGGAGAGAGCCAGAGACCTGGGTTCGAATGCTGCCTATGGGGTGAGCTTGAGTAAGTGACTTAAGTGTGAAGTACCTCTGTTTGCTCATTTGTGAAGTTGGGGGTGGGGGTTGGGGGCTGGGATTTCTGTCCACCTCTGGAGCTGGGATCCTATGAGAGGCACCTTCTTCATTGTGAGTCACAACACAGTGCCCAAGCTCAGGGTGGGCATTCAGAGGGACCAAGAGGCTCCCACCTGAGAATCTAGCAGATGGCAGAGGGTCCCAGATCTAGAGTCAGAAGGCCCAGACACCATCTAGTCCAACCCCGCCCCCCCCAATTTTATAGATGAGGACAGACATGGCTTATCTCTAGGCACTCAGGCAGCTGGGGGCAGAGCCAGGAGCCAGACTTCCGAAGCAGGGAAGCCACTTCTCTGGAGTCTAAATGAGAGATTAATCATAAGGTCCTGTTCTGGTAAATGCCCCTTCTCTGGGTCCATTCACTGCCCCAGGGCCCCACGTTTCCTGTCTGCAGTCAGTGGACAGTGCGATGGGTCCTGGAGGAGCCTGGGCCCCTCCACGCCTGGGCCCTGGCCTCCACTGGGTTGTGCAAGGGGACGATAAGGGGAAGCCAAGGTTCCAGAGTCCTGGGGCCTTCCTTCCCAGCTGGGAGGTGGGGTCAGTCTGCCGAGGCAGGCTCAGGGAGGGGCCGGTAGCCAAACATCTCATGGTCACTTTGTCCCAGGACATTTTGCAATTATGTTCTTGGCCTGCCCTTAGTCAGAGTGAATGAGTGTGAAGCTGATTTAATTCATCTGAAGACCAATGCTTCAGGACGTTCATCTCCGCCTCCTTGGCACTGGTGCTCCCTGGGTGGCAGAGGCAGCCATCTCCTGAGCCCCGAGCACAGCCGGTGCTGGCAGCCAGCACGCCAATGCCACAGATGTTCAATTATGCCCATACCTCAACTATGCAACGTCATCATGGGCCGGGCAGCCAGCCGTGGCTGGTGGCCACTACTCAGTCACCAGAAGGGCCATACATGGTATCCTAGGGTCCCCAGCCATCCTTTGGGGATGGGAATCCAAGGACCTGGGTTCGAATTTCATTTCTGACTGCTATTACCTCAGTGACCTCAAGGAATTCTGGGCCTCAGCTGACTCATCTCTAATTTGAGGGACTTGGACTGAGCAATGTCTAAAGTCTGTTTTACACTAATTTAATAGTGGCTTAAATTAAAGGTGGGACCAGGAGTCAGGAAGAAGTTCAAATCATGCCCTTACTCAGCCTTGTGACCTGGGGCAAGTCTGGGCCTCTCTGTTCTTTTCTGTCAGTAGAGGGGGCTGTGCTAGGTGACCCCTGAGAATCCCTCCCAGCTCTGAGCCCGTGACACAGTGTGAGCTTGGCCAAAGACACCTCCCTCAGTCTACTCATCTATGAAATGAGGGCATTGGCCTGGACGCTCCTGTGGAGGGCCACAGGCCTCTGTGAGCCCCTGGCCCAGTTCTGTTCATCATTCTTGGCCAGTGGCTTGGACACAGGTCCCCTGGAGAGCTCCTCTCACCTGCGAGGATGCTGGCGAGCCAGTATCCCCAGACATCCCCATGCTCAGAAAGGAGGAAGATGAAGCATGCTAGGGATGAATGTATCTGATAGAGGAGCTGAACCCTCCCTTCTCCAGGCCCCCCAGCCCCTGTTCACCTCCTCAGTGTCGCCAGGCCCTGCTGAGAGTCTGCACACTCTGAGAGCCTGTGTTCTTCCCAGCTGCTCAGCATAACTCTAGTGGAGCCATCCCACAAGGGAAGGTTCTGCACCCTGGGGTCTGTCCATGTCACAGGATGCTGTGATGGTCAGAGGAGGACAGAGATCCAGGCCTGGAGCCGAGCAGGAGATAGGCCAGAGGCCCGGCATGCAGTCCGGCTGTCAGAGGAGGAGAGGGGTGATCGCAGATGAACCAGCAGAAGGCCCGGCAGGGAGGCTGGCACGTGGCCTAGTGATTTCAAGGGGCCTGCCCAGCTCTTCATTTGTGTGTCTCTCTTCCCCCTCCCTCTGTTAGGATGTGGGCTCCTTTTGGGGGAGACAAAGTCCCAGGGTCTTGGTCCGCTGGTATGTATTTAGCATTGGAAAGTGCAAAGGGCTTGACAAATCTTGTCTCCTTGGATGCTCACAACGGGCCTGCAATTTAGGTGTGATTGTCCCCATTTCACAGGTGAGGACACTGAGGCTAGATGAGGGTCCCAGAGGGGACTAGTGTCTGAGGCACAATCACTTCCAGTCCAGACCTCAGGCCACCTTATTCCCTTCTGAGGAGCGACTGAGAGCCTGCTACGTTATTTACAGAAAACAGAAGTTCTTCACCTGTGATATGCTGTAGATGCCACAGTTACTGTGTAAGACTGATCGGTCAGGGTATTTTGTGTTATTTCTCATGAAGCTTTTCATCAGAGCAGCTGCCTGTCACTCAGTGGAGCTCCCTGCCCACCTCAAGGTCCCCCTCCTGTACTTCATCCACTTTGTTTGCCCTGGGTGACTTGTGAGGCCCACCTCTTCTTGGGTGGCCATGAATCTCACTGGGGAGTCCCGTGGCTGTCTGGGATGTGGTGCTGCTGTCTTCCACGGGGTGGACACCTTCAGACGTCCTTCCACGGGGCTGGTTCTCTCCATCCATAAGGATTCCCTCTTCCATTTCAGTTCTGGGCGATGCGCAGGCAAGGGCAGACATCACTCTCAAGCTCAAGTCTCTGATTTTTGCTTCCGGTGATCCTAAAGCCCAGAGGACAGCAGAATAAAGCTGCCTCACTGCCTCGCTGCCTTGTGGTCTCACCCTAAGCGGGGACCATGGACACTGGGAGGAGGGACTCCGAGGCTGGATTTCTGCTTTTGACATGTGTCTCCATCTGTCAGGGCATGTGGCAGACGTGCGGGTCCTGCATGTTCTTCCCAATGTCTCCTGGCTCCCCTGAAGAGCCTTCACCCCAGGATTTTATAGAAAGGTGGAAGGAGACCTGGCAGGAGTCATCGCCGACCCCATGAGGGACTCTGGGGGATGCCAGTCCTGGCTGGCATCTTCCCCACTTGTCCCTGCCTTCAGATGCCCTGGAAGATGACCCAGACGTGCCTCCCCATGGTCCCATTTCCCTCTCGGTCTGTTGGGTCTACTTTGGAAGCAGGGTATTACTTGGATGCCGTGCCCTCTGGCACGTCTTGCTAATGCATTTATAAATTAAACTCCAGTTGTCCTTGGACATCATGTCTCTCTTCTTGGCAAAGAAATCGTGTGTTGGCTGGCTGAGGGGGCTTCTGGGCTCTCTAGAGGCAGGGCCATACGAGGGTGGGGAGCTGTTGGTCCTTGGGAGCCTGGGGAAGAGACGATTTTGTGGTGGGCTGTCACGTGGGAGAAGGGTGAGGCTGGTAGAGGAAAGGGCAAGGCTCTTAGCAGTCAGAGCTGTCCAGAAGGGGGACGGGCTGCCTCAGGAGGGGAGGTGGAAGCTTCCTGTCCAGGGGAGGTCACCATTTGCCGGGCATTTTTAGAAGGACCTTACAGTTGGGTGCAGGAATGCCCCTCTTGACTCTTGAGGGCTCTGATTGAAAAAGGTCTGTGATTCAGCCATGACAATTGGGATAATCCAGACTGTATTAGCACAGTGACTCCAGGATCAGAGCACTGGAGTTCTAGTCAGTCAGTCAGCAAACATTTATTATGTTCCTACTGCATGCCCGGCACTGAGCTGAGCGCAGTGGTTACAAAGAGAAGGCGGTCCCCAGTCCCTGCTCTCCTGGAGGGATGAGTCGTTTGCCCAAACAAACCAGGCCCTTAGCAGAGTGCCTGGCACGCTGTAGACACTAAGTCAGTGGTTCTCAACCTGTGGGTCATCACCCCTTTGGGGGTTGAATGACCCTTTCACAGGAGTCACAGGGGTCACCTAAGACCATCAGAAAACACATATTTCCGATGGTCTCAGGAACCAAGACACCACTCCTCTAACTGTCTCCAGGAGGGTCCACTCACATGCAGATACGCCCACATATGAGGATTAAAGGGCCGTGGCATTAGGAAGGTTGAGAACCACTGCTCTAAGTAAATGTTTATCGGATTAAATCAAACCATGCACGAACAAGACATGCAGGCGGATTGGAAATCAGACGGAGGACGGGCACCAGCGCCGAGGGGATTAAGGTGTTTAGCGTTAAAGGCCCCTGTCCAAGGCAGACCCCAGACCGGCCCAGACCCGCTCCTTCACTTCACCGGGGAAAGCCGGCCCGGGGACGTTGATCTGTGCGCACATGAGCGTGTAAGCCGCTGTGCAAACCTCGCACGACTGTGACAGAACCGGCCTTCTCCTGCCCACAGGAGGTCGTCCCCCGGAGGGCAGCATCTTTTCCCTTTTCTCTCTGTGTCTCCAGTTAGCACAGAAACGCTGCTTGTTTGCTTGTTTGGCGGAGGGAGGTTTGTCTAAAAATACTCGCTGAAGCCAGAATTGGAAATGACCTAACGGGAAGCAGGCAGACGGCCGCGTGCTCACGGGCCAGGTGTGCTGGGTGATGCATCTCCAATACCTTCTTTTTCTTTTTTGTTTTTTTTCAGAATCGCAATGAAATAAAAAATGGAGCCATTCTGCGGCTGGCGACCTCCCCAGTGAGTTGATCTGGAGCCTGTCTTGTTCCCTGCTCTTCCCCCAATCCCCCACCCTCTTCAGCAGGCCACCGGTGATGCTCAGGCTGCCGTGATGGCCAGGCTGCCGTGATGCTCAGGCCTCTGTGATGGTCAGGCCACCGATGGGACTGGTGGGCTCTCAGTCACTCCTTAGTGTCAGAGTCAGACTTCATGAGATGTCTCTCTTTCCAAAGTTCTCTGCCAGCCAGGATCCCCCTCCTTTCCTGTCTCAGACAGAGGGCTCATTCCCATATGAGAACAGAGGAAGTTGGTGGTAGAAATTTGAGGTGAATTCTCCTCTTTCCTTCTCTTCTTCTCCTGTTTTGAGTTCAGTGGCTTCTACAATAACCCCCATTTTACAGATAGGAGTACAGATACCCAGTGTTTCCCTCCAGCCAATCCTAAGGCCTGCAGAGTTCCCAACCCTGATGGGAATCTAGATGTTGCCTACAGAGGCAGCCCCTATGCTTTGGACTTCTGTAGGGGATGAGGGAGGGAGGCAGGGCCTCTGGCTGCCCCCCTCGATCTGGAGTCAAAGGCCTTGGTCTGTCACTCTGCCATAGGGGTGACATCATCCTCTGTGGTGGAGAGGAGATGGAAAGTGGTGGGGAGCATGTGGAGACCCCTCCAGAGGAAGAGGAGACCCCCTCAGAATGGCCCATCCCTGCAGGAACTGTCATGGTCTGTTTGGTGCAGTAGCCTGCCTCCATCCCCTGAAAATTACTTCTGGTCTTTATCTGACCTAGAGATTCTCCAGTTCCTGAGACTTGTGTCTGGGTCCTTTGAGAGGCGGCCTGGGACAGTGGATAGGGCCTTGGGCTTGGAGTCACAAAAACCTGGGTTCAGATCCTAACTTAGAAATTTCCTAGCTGTGTGACCCTGGACAAGTTAGCTAACCTCTCTGTGCTTCAGCTTCACCTGTAAAATAAGGGGGGGAGTGACCTTGAAGGCCCCTAAGGTCCCCTGGGACTCTAGGTCTGTGATTATTTTGTTTTCTTCCAAACCTGTGATTTCCTTGTTATGGAAACTGTTTCCACTAATGCAGGTGGGTGGCTTGTCTTGCTTTGTTGTTTTAGGCTGTGGCCTGAGGTGTTCAGAAGGTGTGTGTGTGTGTGTGTGTGTGTGTGTGATTGTGTGTGAATGAGTATGAGTGTGAATGTGTGGGTGTATGTGTGTGAGTGTGTGTGTGTGAATGAGTGTGAGTGTGTGTGAGTGTGAATGTGTGGGTGTATGTGTGTGTGTGTGTGATTGTGTGTGAATGAGTGTGTGTGTGAGTGTGAATGTGTGGGTGTATGTGTGTGAGTGTGTGTATGTGTGTGAATGAGTGTGAGTGTGAATGTGTGGGTGTATGTGTGTGAGTGTATGTATGTGTGTGTGTGATTGTGTGTGAATGAGTGTGAGTGTGAATGTGTAGGTGTATGTGTGTGAGTGTGTGTGTGATTGTGTGTGAATGAGTGTGAGTGTGATTGTGTGTGAATGAGTGTGAGTGTGAGTGTGTGTGAGTGTGAATGTGTGGGTGTATGTGTGTGAATGAGTGTGGGTATGAGTGTGTGTATGTGTGTGTGTGTGATTGTGTGTGAATGAGTGTGAATGTGTATGTGTGATTGTGTGTGAATGAGTGTGAGTGTGTGTGTGATTGTGTGTGAATGAGTGTGAGTGTATATGTGTGTGTGTGATTGTGTGTGAATGAGTGTGAGTGTGTGTGAGTGTGAATGTGTGGGTGTATGTGTGTGAATGAGTGTGAGTGTGAGTGTGTGTGTGTATGTGTGTGTGATTGTGTGTGTGTGTGTGTGTGTGTGTGTGTGTGTGTGTGTGTGTGTGTAAGCCCCGGGTTCACACCTAGCATTGGTACTTTCTACCTGTATTACCTTAACCTTTCTGGGCCTCAACTTTGCATCTTTAAGATGAGTCGTTTGAACTGGCTGGAGGTGCTTGAAGGGTCCATGGAGCCCTAATCCCATGAGGCCCCCAGCTTTGCACACAGTGACAGACGGGCCTGGGCTTTGAATCAGGCCTCCCTCTCCCCGGCCTCCTCCTGGACCGGCCTGCCACCTCAGGCCTCAGCCCCACCTTGCTTAGCTCACCCTCTTTTCCATCTGCTGGGGGGGCCTCAGGTCCTTCACAGCCTCCCCATTTAACTGGCGAGCCTGCCCTCAAGTGTGCTAGCACAGGCCTTCTCTGAAGGGCTTGGCATCCTTTGAAAGGTTCTGTGGGTCGAGATGAGAAAAGCAGAATCTTGCGGAGAAGCCTGGCTGCTGTGGGAGGCCTCGGCTGCTGCGTTTGGAGCCGGATGATGGCTTCAGCAGCTGCCCATTGCTCTGAGCTGGGAGGGAGGAAAGTGAGGCCTAAGAAGGTGAAGGGACTTATCACAAAGGGAGCAGGTGTCGCCTCTGACTCCAAAGCCAGTCTTCTCTCTGAGACTTTGCTTTAGGTAATTTTACAGGAAAAAGACTTCCCTCTCCTCCCCCCTTTCCTGACTCTCATTCTTCTCCTCCCCGCGGCCTCTCCCCCATACTGAGTGCCCTCAGGTGGGGTAGGGGCAGAGTGGAGGGAGGGGGCTTATGGAAAATGAAGGTGGATTGAGTAGGGCAGGAATGGGGCTGCTGTTACGGCACGTGGCCCCCCCCATCTGCCCGACGGGAGCCAAGAGGAAATACTTTAAGCGAAGGATCCCAGCCAGGCTGCGCTGGGCCCGTTCTCCCAGGCGCTCCTTGGAACCCCCCCCAGTTAGTGTGTTTGTGAGGGAAAGGCCTGGAGTCCAGCTGGGGCTCTCTGGGAGGGAAAACATTTAGTGAGTTGGCCATGGAAGCTTTCTCCTGCGTGTGTGACCTGGGTGGGCACTTGCGGGCTGGAGAGGGGTGGGGATTCAGGGGACCTTGGGGCAGCTGGGGAGCTCATTAAGCCTGTACATTGGGGTTCTAGAGTGTCAGGGAAATCAGTGTTCTTTTGGGGACCAGCCCACCCCCAGGTAGGTTGGGAGCCTGGGGGTCTGGGCTCCTAGAAGCTCCCCCCTCACCCTCTAGGCCCTGTGAAAAGATGCCGTTAATTCCCATTTCTGAAACCCTGGGGGGGTGGGGGAGCACATGGACCCAAGTCAGGAGAGGGAGCCCCCCTGCCCCATGGTGGCCTGTCTGCCCCTCCCTTTGTGAGAATGTCTTTCTGTTCCTTTTTGCTCCTGGGGAGGCTCAAAACGCCCAGCAGCTCCACGAGAGGATCCAGTCTTCGAGCATGGACGCCAAGCTGGAGGCCCTGAAAGACTTGGCCAGCTACTCCAGAGACATCACGTTTGCCCAGGAGTTCATCAATCTGGACGGGATTTCTCTCCTCACCCAGATGGTGGAAAGTGGGACCGAGTAAGTGCGGCCTCCTCGTTGGTTTAATTCTTTCTGGGTTTTAGGCCTTTGTCCAGCGAGTGGTGTGGTGGTGAATGTTTAACAATCAGCTCTTCATGGGGAGGATGTGTGGGTAGCACTTTTAAGTTTACTCTGTGTTTTTAACCTTTTCTCTTTCCCTTTATTGAGTTTAAACAATCCACAAAACATTAAACCAAACCCTGATTTGTCACAATTGCTAATTTCTGAGGTGTAAGTGCTCTCGCTGAAATTTTAACAATCAGCTCTCAGGAGCTGGTCCAAGCCAGCTTTCGCATCCCCTGCCGGGCAGCCTGTTCAGCCCCTGGCCTCCCTGGTAGTTTTGCAGTGTGAAGTTTGACTGAAGTTGCTCAGGGTTGTCAGTGGTCAGACCTGGATGACTCATCTTCAAGGTTACTGGGAATGGGCTCATGCCAATCTGAGAAAACCAGAGAAGAGGCTATAAGAATGAAAAACCAGGTCCTTTGTGTCCCCCCAAGGCCCTCAATTCAGTTCTGAAATGGGGTAGCGCCTTGTAACAGGACCCTCCTTTGTGGCCCCTAGGCCTGAGCCCATCTGGCAGCCCTGCATTGAAGTCACCAGCAGAGACCTCGCCTCTCTAGACCCTCTCAAGAGGCTGATTCCCCGACTTTGGGTGGGCGTTTCCCCCAGGGACCCTGCTGGGGGGTTCCAGCGCTGACTCAGCATGACTAGCCCCCCTTTTCTGTTCAGATCAATATCATCTCTCTCTGCCCAGTTTCCTTTCTTGAATCAGCAGCCTCAAGGACCCCAGAGTCTCTCTGTCTTTCCCGGCCTAGTAGAAGGTGTGGGGTGATGGACTTGGCATCAGAAAGAGCTGGGCTCAAACCCTCCCTTCAGCACTGACCACTTGTTAGTCCATGGGCAAACATTTAACTTAGGGGGCCTGGGTTCCCTTCTTTGTGCATGACAGGGATGATGAAACTCTTGGCAGCTTCCAAACAGGGTGACTGTAGGCCTGAAATGGGATGAGGTGTACAGGCCCCCGGGTGGCCCAGAGCTCTGTCGAGCCACTGACCTTGTGCCCTGTCCTCCCAGCTTAGCACTTTGTGCCGGCTTCCCCCGTTAAATGGACGTTCCAGGCAGTCACTACCCTTGTTCTGTCTGTATTATCACATGTGTGTTAGCACACTCCTCAGCACTCAGGGAGCATTTCATGGTACTTCTTCATTCATTCTTACATTCATCTGACACTGGGCTATGCATGATAAGCACTTGCAAAGAGGACCACCAGAGTCAGAGTCCAAAACCATTAAGGACCTACTGTGTGCTAAGGGCTGGGGACCAGCCGGTGCCTGCCCTCAGGGAGCTCCCAGCTTGACGGGTGAGGCCACCCAGGAGAGGGGATGAGAGAGGTGGTCTGAGGAGGAGAGAGTTTCAGAGGGAATTTCCTCTGGTAGAACGATGAGTGTCTGGTGGTTATGAAGTCCAAGAAAGAGGCCAGGCGGGACATGATAGGGTGAGTCCCAGAGAGCCCTCCCTGTACCGTTTCACCATAGCATAATTGTAGCTTATATGCCCACTCTGAAGCTAGGTGGTACCCTAGTGCACAGAGGGCTGGGCCTGGAGTCAGAAGGACCCGAGTTCAAATCCAGCCTCAGGCATTTGCTAGCTGTGTGACCCTGGGCAAGTCATTTCACCCAGTTTGCCTCAGTTTCCTCATCTGCAAAGTGAGCTGGAAAAGAAAATGGCAAACCACTCCAGGATCTTTGCCAAGAAACTCCAAATGGGGTCATGGAGAGTCAGACACCACTGAGAAGGACTGAACGGCAACATGCTGACCCTGCAGATTATAAGGCAGAAAATTCAACTCAAGACTTTGGCAAGAATCTCTAGATTAAATTAAATCAGCCACCACCTGCTGATAGTCAGTGACCACGTTGCAAAGGTGAGCATAGGGAAGGATGGTGAAAAATAGAATTCAGATGAAATAGGTGACATACTGAAATACAGCATATGCTATTAAAACATATGTGGATGTGTTTTAAATTTGTTTCATTTCAATATAATTATTATAAACTAATTATCCATCCGTAACTGGTATTTGCATGTTTCCATTCAGTGTATGAAGGCTATAGGCTAGATATTAATGTGGCAAAAGCATAATAAGCGGTGGCCGAAGTGGAAGCCGCGTAGATCACACAGAGCCACACACCGTCCCACTCCCTCATAAACATTTTCTTCAAGAAAAGTTTCAGGCGCAGGGCACTGGCACTGTGAGGGCAGCAGGCACTGGAGAACAGAACAAAACGCCCAGCTGCTCTTATCATAGGGAATGGCAAGTGGCTGACGTGAGAGTCGTGCCCAAATTAGCTCTCGGTGCACAGCCTCACCACGGGCTTGTTAGAAGAAAATGCACAATTCAGAGCTCGTGCCCTGTGAAGGTCAGTTCAATTAACTGGAGAAGATTCAGATTTCAGACACCAGCTGAGCTGTCTTCAAGCTCTTGAAGACCTTCCATGTAGCAGAAAGGCTAGCATTATTCTGCCTGGGCCCAGGGGGCAAAAGTAGGAGAGACCCAGCCTCGAGGCTAACCTAAGGGCATTAAAGGATGACCTTGGAAGGAAGACAACAGAGAATAAAACTGGAAAAGATCTGCAAAGACATTTATAAGAAACTTTTTCACCATCTAGTTCAGCAAAGCCACCACCTTAATATAGGAGCTCCAGGTTAGCGCCGTTAGAATGTGGGCTCTTTGAGGGCAGGAACTGTGTTTGCTGGCTTTTTATACCCCAGGCTTAGCTTAATGGCCAGCACATAGTAGGTCTTCAATAAATACTTGCTGCATGAAGAAATGGAAATGGAACTCAAAATGAGCAAGACCAGAAAAGCAATGAGTCTATAAGTATATACAGAGAGGGCTAAGTAGGGTGTGGATAATGAGGAACTGAAGGCGGATGGAGCTAGTTACTCATTCAAGAACTCTGAAATGTCAGCATTCACCAAAAGTCTAGCACACGTGCGTTTTGCATGACCTTCTGGGTGTGGAGGAATCATTGTTAGTCCTGAGCGTTGGATTTGCCACCAGTATCTTTCCTATAGGCTGTGCTGCCATGGGGTAGAAAGCACTGGATTCCGAGGCCAGGAGATCTGGTTTCAAATCCTACCTCAGCATTTACTGGCTGTGTAACCAAGGCTAAGTCACTTAGCCCCTCTGAGCCTCAGTCCCCTCCTCTGTACAATGGGGTTGATAATACTTGTAGCTTTGGGCTCACAGGACTGTTACGAGGCTTGGATGAGCTAAGACACCTTAAGAGTTTTGCCAACTTTGGAGGGCTGTAAAAATCCCCG
Organism: Pseudochirops corinnae; assembly: GCA_028646515.1. NCBI lineage: Eukaryota > Metazoa > Chordata > Mammalia > Diprotodontia > Pseudocheiridae > Pseudochirops > Pseudochirops corinnae. Next base: position 3,976,390 of record CM053590.1, on the reverse strand, counting down.
CTGCTGTTCTGACCTCCCATCACCTGCGTTTCTACCCTGTCACAGCTTAAAGGCTGCAGACAAGTAGTGCGTAAGCCTGCTGACATTAAGGTAGCTTCTCCTGGGATCTCTCTGAAGGCTTCCCAACTCCCTGGGATGCTGCGTGGGATTAATGAGGTGATGTCAGCATCACCCTCCACCAGTCCCTGTGACAGTCGCTTCTAAATCAGTGTGAAGTAGTATTTTTAGACATAGATTGGCTCATAGAGAAAGAAAAGGAAGGAAGATGTTTCACTGATTCACCATTAGGAGAAGCATGTGTACTGACTTCCTTCTGCGGGGGACTGTGCCTCATAAAATCATTTTATCTAAATACAGTTTTTAAAAATATCCTCCCTCGTAACAGAAAAATCTGAGCAAAGCCCCGGTGACAAAGTGGCCACGCCTGGAAGAGGCAGCATTTTCATGCTTGCAGGCTCACACCTTCCTCTTAGACCAGGGGGGTGTTTCTCCCACTTTTCCCTGAGGACAGTTAACCATTGCAGAACCACAACATCTTAGCCTGCCTTCATTTTCCAGTGTTCTAGCTGTAGATGCTGTCCGTTGGTTTCATTCTCTTTGCATCAGTTCCTGCAAATCTTCCCACATTTCTCTGAATTATTTGTCTGTTGATTCTTACAGCATCCTAATGTCCCTTTACATTCATCTACCAGAGCCATCCCCCAGTGAATGGACACCCCTTTGATTTCCAGTTCTTTGGCTCCCACCAAGACTGTGACAGGATGTTTTGGTCTTTATGGTAACTTCTTTTCTGTCTTTGACCTTGTTGAGGCATGTGCCCAGTTGTGGGAGTCCAGGTTCAGAGGGTATAAACAGGTTAGTGACTTTTCCCAACTATTTTCAAATTGTTTTTCCAGAATGGTTGGAATGGTTCAATTGATTTGCTCCAACTAAAACAAGAAAGAAAAGAGGTTTTCATATGGGCTATTCAGGCTTTTTACAAAAGACAGTAAGACGTGCTCTTATGTCCTGGGAAACTGTTGAAATGTAAAGCCACATGAATGGAGGAGAGCTAGTCAGAAGACTGTTAGTTGTAAATACTGGGCAGGATTCCAGCTTTAGAAGCTCTATGAAAAATGGGGGCTGGTTTTGAATGGATCTGGTGGGAGAACTTTCCCCAAGCTGAGCTATAATGAAGTTCTCTGGCTATTCACCTATTTGCTTGTTTCCTTGATCCATTTATTCATTTGGTCATTTAAACGGATTCACTACCTACTGTGCCAAGCTTGTTCAATAGTTTTCTTGTCGTAGAATAGAATAAAGATACCCCAAAGTGGCCCGGCTTGCCGTGGGAGGGAGAGCATTGAAACTGTATATGAAGGGCAGTTCTCATCCTCTTCACTAGAGGCAACTGGACCCTGGGAATATTGTAGGGGGCTTTCTTGTTCCATCTGAGTTGGCCTGGAGGGTCCCTGAAAGGCTGGAATGCGAGGATTGTCTCCCTCTCCTGATATGTGCTCACTTTGTGCCAAAGTCCAGGGTCTTTCCTGATCCCCCTTAATGCTGGTGCCTTTCCTCTGAGAAGATTTCTGTTTTTCCCGTGTGTGTCTCACTTGTTCGTAATTAACTGAATGTTCTCTTCCTTCATTAGACTGTCAGTTCCTTGAAGGTAGACAGTTTTTTGCCTTCCTTTATAACCCCAGTGCATAGCACAGTATCTGGCTGGCAGCAATGCTTGTTGATGCCTCTTGACTTGACATAGAATCACAGACTCAAAGAATTTGAGTTAGAAGGAACCCAGTTCCCATCTGGTCCAACCTGTGCCCAAAGAAATCTCCACAAACCCAGCAAGTGGGTTCAAGAGGACATAGAGCCAAAGCCCTGCTTTGTGAGCACATCTCCTCCCTCTCTCTCTGTCTCTCCATCTTTGTCTCTGCATCTCTCTATCTCTCTCCCATTTCTGTCTCTATCTCTCTGTCTGTCTCTCTCTGTCTCTATGTCTCTGTGTGTGTCTCTCTCTCTGTCCCTCTGTTTCTCTCTGTCTCTCTGTTTATTTCTGTCTCTGTCTCTCTTCCTCCCCTCCACTTGCAAGACTCTTTTTCAAAGTTAATTGAGATATTTTGATGGATCTATGATTGCTTGAGGGTGGATTCTCCCTCCATTGGTGCAGAGAAATCATAATTAATCTTTTAATTTTTTGGTCTTTAATCACAATTAGTCTTTTTATCTTCCGTGATTTCTGCATATAGAGGCTTTATGGGATAATGCATTGGAAGCAACCCTTTTGGTTTTAAATATTTGGGGTTCAAGTAAAAATGCTCTTGCTCACTTACTGTCTCTTGTTGCCTTTATAGGACAAGTCTGCTTCCTTTTCCAGCCATGTATATCCTTGAGGATGTGTTTTTATCACTTCCTATGCAGGGTTACATGGTTGTCTATGGGAGCCTCCCTTTAGCCATTTCCCTATTTCCCTTTTGTGAATGAGCCATAGGGTTTCACCAGGAATATATTGGTCTTCCAGAGTCGGAATTAGGAGCAGCAACTAGTTGAGGCTCATTGAAAACATCAAATGCCAATCAATGGATGATAAAATAAGAATTATCATTAATGATGATGATCATGGCAATGAGAATACAATGCTTATTCATTCGTTCACCCCCATCTCCCTTCCTTCTCAGCTCTGGGCTCAGCTTGTTGTCTCTCTGCTGTGTCTGTTCAAATCACAGTTACTGATGGATTCACTCAACAAGTTGCCTGTTTTGCCTCATATTACATTAGAGTCTGGGCAATTTGCGCTTTTCATCCACTTTGCTTTTCCTGTGTGGATAGTAAAGCTAGCTCCTTCCTCTTTCTGAGTATTTCGCTAATAAAGCTCTGAAGTGTTCAGAGGCTCCACACAATTAGTAAAATGTCATTTGCAAATAGGAACTTTGATTTTAATAGGCCCTCCCCCCTTTGTGTGACCCTGCTGATGTGCTATGTGGTGTTTACATGAGCAAACCATGGGACAGAATTATCTCTGTGATTGTGCTTCAATCACAAAACCATTTTAATGTGTGTGTGGGAGACCACTTGTTGGAAGGGAACCTTCAAGGCTAAATTGTGATATGCTGAGGGAAATGCTTCCAAAAAATGAGCAACAATGCATCTCACATTCTCTCTGCCTCTCAGTCATTGGTGTTGCTAGGTCACCCCTCCAGGAGGGTGGCTTTGTTTGTATTTTTTGTGGTCCTCCTGGCTTTATCAGCAAAGTTTGTTTTTTTTCTCCTTGCCCTGGAGGTGGTTTGGCCGGACCTGCTTTTCTCCCCCAATTTTGAGTTCCACTAACCTTTCACTTAATCCTTTTTATTTTTTTTTTCTTTATGGCTTGATAATTCTGGAAACTGCCACAGCTGCCACAGATCCACTCCTCTGTTGCTCCAGCTGCAGCTCAGCTCATCCAGCTGCCCCCAGGGCCAAGGTGCTGTTTCAGGCTGGGCTGATTTCGGCTTCCAGCCCTGAGATGGTGCCTCCTAGCTGAGCTGCCTTTAGCGGAAAGTATATTTGTGTGTATTTTAGAGCTCTAGAATTTGTTTAGAGTCATATTTTATGGGTATTTTGAAGTGGCTATGTGGGAGCTGTGATACTTTGCTGCTCCTATGCCACCATCTTGGCTCTACCCCCATCAGCAAAGTTTTGAAGATGATTCGGCTCAGCTGGGACTCGTGAGGAGTTTGTTGTAAGCTCCATTACTGCCTCCTTGGTGAGGGGCTGCTGCTGCTAGCGCTGCTGTCTTCTAGCACCAATCCATGAGCCATGCTTTATCTCCACTGTGTTTTGTAAGTAACGGGGTCTCTCAGTTGTGTCTGCACACTGGCGTTGCTCTGGATTTCCTCATTGTGGTCACAGTTTCACATCCACTAAACTTCTCTAAGAAAAGGTATTAGAGTCTGTCTGAACATTTGTTTGGTTCCCGTTTTTTGGAGTCTGACTTGTTTGGATGCTGTTAAGCATTACATGGTCTCTTCTCATCTTCCTCCTTCCTTTTGTTTTATCACTTGTTCTGACTTTTGCTCTAAGTAGCAAAGCCTGGCTTGGGCCAAGACAGATGATTCTGAATGGGGAGCTGCATCTAGAGCTGTGGCTGCTGATCTACCCCCCTTTGGGGTTTTCTTGGCACAAATACTGGAGTGGTTTGCCATGTCCTTTTCCAGCTCATTTGACAGAAAAGGAACTGAGGCAAATGGGATTAAGTGACTTTCCCAAGGTCACACAGTTAGGAAGTGTCTGAGACCAGATATGATGAGGGTAAGCATACTGGTGGGGGCTAGTAAGCTATAGATTTTGCAGTACAGATCTACAAAGTCCCTTTGACCTTGGGAAGAGCTTCCCCCCTGCTAATATGAGTGTGAGTTGGGATAGGTGAGTATCTTTGTGGATACCCCAACAATGTCTTCTTGTGGTTAACACAGGTTCTGAGTATCCTCATTCTAGATATAAAATTCACTAAATAACTTAGTCAAGTTTAGAGGCAGAATTTGAAGGTAGCACTTCTCAAGTCCAGGCTTCTGGCCACTAGATTAAATTGGTCCACAAGGTCAATGACAAACGTCTGCCTAGAGGCCACTCAGCCTAAGCATGGAGAGATTTATGGGCAGAAGATGGGCTCATGAAAGATTTCTTTTGTGGGGGGAGAAGGGGAGGGATATCATAACCAAAAAATAAACACAAAATCCACAGAACACAAAATCAGTCCTCTCCAAACACTTCTGTGGATATTGGATAAGGGGAGAAGCCACTAAAAGTCAGATATTTCTTAAAATAATCTGAAGTCACCAATATAACTGCTTGACCTTGGTCTAACAAGGAATCAGCTGACAGACTGCTGATCTCAAAGCACTGGGGGAGGGTGGAAGGCTAAGGAACATGAGGGTCCCCATCCCACTTCTGACATCTGCTAGTGAGGCCACGGTGACATCACCTTTTCTCTCCATGCCTCAGATTTCTCCTCCATTAAACAGGTATGACACCCCCTCCGTCACAGGCACGTTAGAAGGAAAACACTTTGTAAAACCTGAAGTCTAGGAAATGTGGGTTATTACTTTGTTGTCATTATTTAGAAGGAAGGATGGTTCTCAAGTTCTCCTCAGAGATATGAAGATAGAAGCTGGAAGAGTTGGTTTCATCATGTGTCCAAAGGAAACAAGAAATATAATTTCATGGGACCAAAGTCCACGTTAACTTCTAATATCCATGATGATCATAAGAAAAAAATGGCATGGTGAATGTCCCTGCAGTGAATGTCCCTGCGCCATCAGCTGCAGGGGATGGAGACAGCCTTGACCAAGACTCTCAGGAGGTCCTCCAAGCCAAGCCGACTCCCAGGGCTGGGGTGGGAATTCAGTGAGATAACAGACTTCCCAAAGCACTTTGCACAGCTTCAGGAGCTATAGAAATGTGAGATGTTAAGTAACTTTGCATCTCCCTTCACTTTGGTGGGCTTCAATGCCAGGGTGGGCACAGGGAGAAGACAAGCTAGAGTGGAAAGTAACTTTCCAAACCAATAAAGGAAAGGACCTGAAGCCTTGGAGGCTACCAAGAGGCTGTTCATTCACCTGTGTAGCCTGCCTGTCTTCTTTAAAAGAGACCATGGAGACCCCAACCAGGAATGAATGACAGAAAGGATAAAATCCATCGTATCATCATTGACAGAATGGCTATTAGCACAGATGCTTGGCTCTGCTTTACTAGGAGAGACAGCTGTTTAAGGGGTCAACAGTCTTTTCTTTTAATTACATTCTCTAGTTTAGGGGAAAAGTTAGCACCTTGAACTTCAAAGAAAATACAGACAAAATACAAGCAGAGACTCTGACTGCCTGAATCAACCACACACTTTACATCCATCCCTGGATGGAGAGTCTTTACATCTGAGTAGTCAGGAGCTCTGAACATACGGCCACTCAGAATCTCCACCAGGGAATCACAAGATCCTTCTCCTGAGCGAGCCCCACCCCCCCCAAGCAAAATACCAGCTCAGAGTATATATGCACTTCTCAGAGCCACAGGGCAGCACAGCCCTGGTGACTCAGTGCCTAATTAGAAACTAGCAAAAGGTGTGACAGCCTTCCCTGTGAGCCAGCCTTCCCTGTGAGCCAGCCTCCCCTGTGAGCCAGCCTCCCTTGTGAGCCAGCCTTCCCTGTGAGCCAGCCTCCCCTAAGCAAGCTTCCCTTAATGGGCTCCACGTGAGGCCTCTCGATGGGCAGCAGAAGATCTTAAATCTCATTAATGTTACACGGGGTCACGGAGAGCCAGACAAGACTGAACAGCAAGTGTCAGCCAGTAGACACTACTGGTCATCGTGTCCCAAAGCATTTGTTAAGTGCCTCCTGTGTGCTGGGCACTATGCTAACCACCGGGGATACAGGGGCAAAATAGAATCGATCCCTGCCCTCAAGGAGCTCCCAGTCTCATAGGGGAAACTGCTTGCAAATAATTGGAAACGGGGAGATTAGGGAAGGCTTTTAGCTGGGCCTAGAAGGAAGTTGGGGAAGCTGGGAGGAAGAGATGAGGAGGAAGAACATCGCAGGCAGTGGGGGCAGCCAGAGAAAACCCCCGAGTCAGGAGATGGGGATTCTTGTGTGAGGGACAGCCAGGAGCACTGGATCAAAGCAGGAATGGTGGGTGGAGGTGCATTGAGAGGCAGGGACAAGTGTCAGAAAACTGGAGAGGTAGGAAGGGGCTCAAAGCCAAGGCATTCGTTAAGACTGTATACTACAAACAGTAAATAAAAGCCACAGACCTGGAGTGCGCTCTCTCCCAAACACACACGGCATCAAGAGGAAGAGTGGACACAAACTTCAAATGTACTAGTAGTGAATCATGAGGGACTGGCCCAAGACTTCCTCTTCTTGTAACGTTCTCCTGCTGCTCCCTTCTGGGTCATATCTCTGCTGTGCAGTTTGCTCAACCTGGCGCTTTAGGTCCGCTTCTCTCTCCAGCTCTATTCTCAACAGCCTAGGCTTTTCTGACTGTGAATCTGTAGCTGGCTCTTTTTTCTGCTACCAGGGGTCACGAACTTCAGAGGTGTCTCTGCTGATTCCTTCTGTGCTTTCTTATGGATATAATGTCTCCTACTGGGCCAGCAACTCAGTTGCAAGATTCCATGGCCACGGTGGGGAAGGTGAGGAGCAAAACATCTCTTCTCCCTCCTGCCCTCTGGTAGTGGTAGAGGGATCCTCCTGCGTAAAACTGGCCCCTGACCTGACTGTCCCTCAGGTCTAAGAAGCACCCTTTTTTATGGGCCACCAGGGGTGTGATCATTCTTTTGCTAGTGATGACAAGCTACCTGTCTAATTCCAACAGGAAGAATTGATTCATACTTTGTGAAATGATGATTGGATGCAGACACATCTTTGGACTTTGTTTAACACTTTTTCTAATACTTGATCCCCTGTAATTTCCCCAGTTGGGGGTGGGGAGGCTAGAATTGGTTGATCACAGGCCAAGTTCCTCTATACCCCTCTGCTGTATGTAAAGTGCTTTGAAAAACTCTCTGAGTTTTTGTTAGAATCCTCCAAGCTTCTGCTCAGCCATTGTGTCGGCTTGGACGGCAGCACCGGGTGGCCACATACAAGGAATTTAGTGGAATTTATGGTAACTGTTACTGAAACAGGCATGCAGAAGAAACACCTGACTAGGGGGAAAAATAGTATTGGCTGTAGGTCCATTGCTATGGTTGAGTCATTTCAGGCGTGTCTGCCTCTTCATGATTACATTTGGAGTTTTCTTGGCAAAGACACTGGGGGGATTTGCCATTTCCTTCTCCAGCTCATTTTACAGATGAGGAAACTGAGGCAAACAGGCTGAAGTGACTTACCCAGGGTCACACAGATAGGAAGTGTCTGAGGTTAGATTTGAGCTCAGGTAGGTGTGTCTTCCTGACTCTAGGTCCCACACTTTGTGCACTATGGCTCTACCCAGCTGCCCCTTTCTCAAAAATGACAGTGAGAAGAAATCTTTTTGGAGATTAATGGAAGAAATTTGGTTAGCCTCAACGGCCTTTTCTCAACCCGTCATATAATATGTCTTGTCTCTTAGATGTATATTTGCACTCATATTGTAAACTATGCCATGCCCACCCTGGCTACAGTACCCTTAGTACTAGGGGAAGAGTGACACAGGGTGGAATCCCCCTGGGCTCCAGCTTTGCCCCAGCCTCTTCCTAGGTGACTGGTGCCTAGTCCTCTCCTCTCTGCCTCTCTTTCCTCATCTGTAAAGGGAAGAGAACAGATGGGAGCCTGGAGGTCATGGACCCATGAGGATCCACAGATATATTTTAGGGGGTCTTTGAATTTGAATGGGAGAAAAAAAGTTACATTTGTGAAATTTGGCATGTCCTTATATAATTTTAAACAGTTTTCAGAGAAATGCCCACAGTGTCCATTCATGAGATACCAGAGGGGTCCAGGACAACCAAAGGGTTAAGAACCCCTGGACTAGAGGAACCCTAAGAACACATTAGCTTTAAATATCGTGATGCTCGGAGCCTGTGATCCAAGGGGTAAAGGCAGGGAGAGGCCATTCTCTGTCCAACCTGGGCAGCAGAATAGGAAAATTCTGTTCTTAGGGAATTAGTAAGACACAGCATCCACCCTAGAAGGATGTGCTATCAGCAGAGGGAAAAATGAAGTCTGTTATATTAGTCCCGGACAGGCTTTTGTTCATGGCTGTACTCGGCCTGTTTCTGGCTCTTTCTTTTATGTGTGTCTCAGTCTCTGTCTTGCTCTTTGGCTTTCCTCCCTCCCTCGCCCCCCCCCTCTCTCCCCCCCTCCCTCTCTCTCTCTCTCTCTGTCTCTCTCTCGCCTTCTCTCTCTCTCTCTGTCTCTCTCTCTCTGTCTCTCTCTCCCTCCCCCCTCCCTCCCTCCCTCTCTCTTTCTCTCTCTCTCGCCTTCTCTCTGTCTCTCTCTCTCTCTGTCTCTCTCTCTCTTCTCCCTCTCTCTCTCTCTCCCCCCCTCTTGCCTTCTCTCTGTCTCTCTCTCTGTCTCTCTCTCTCTCTCCTTGCCCTCTCCCTCCCTCTCTCTTTCTCTCTCTCTCGCCTTCTCTCTGTCTCTGTCTTGCTTTTTGACTCTCTCTCTCTTCTCCCTCTCTCTCTCTTCCCCCCCCTCTCTCTCTCGCCTTCTCTCTGTCTCTCTCTCTGTCTCTCTCTCCCCTCTCTCTCCTCTCTCTGTCTCTCTCTCTCTCCCTCCCCTCTCCCTCCCTCTCTCTTTCTCTCTCTCTCACCTTCTCTCTGTCTCTCTCTTCTCCCTCTCTCTCTCTCTTCACCCTCTCCCTCTTGCCTTCTCTTTCCCTCCTTCCCTCCCTCCCTCTATATCTCTGTCTCTCTGTTTGTCTCTCTCTCTTTTGCTGTTTATGAGCATTTTTTCCAACATTTATTTTCCACAAGACGAGCCCTGGGCTTGAGGCATTCCATGGCAGGTGCCGTTTGCTCATGTTGCCTGGTTTCCTTGGGTACCATTAATAACAGTAGAATTGAAGGAAGCATCTTGGAGGAAGTCCCCTCTCTGAGTCACTCTGGGGAGGTTTGGTGGGTGCCATTTCACAAAGGCTGTGAGCACTGGTAGCTGGTTACCGGAATGAGAGATTGGGCTTTGGGCCTAGATGACGGGCTGCCCACTCAAGCCCATTAACCTTTTGTTGGAGGTTGGAAGGCCACAACAGGCTGATGAGAGCCACATCTGGGGGCCACCTGCTCTACTCTGGGCTCCATGTAGCCGCACCCCCACAGGCCAGGACAGATTGCAGAAGGCTCTGGAGCTTATCTTTCCCCAGGAGGGCTGTTCTGGGAATGTAGCATCCCCACGGGGTCCTCATTAGCTGCCAGAAAAATGCATCAAAGCTCTAATGCGCTCCAGGCCACATCATGGTTTCTGAGGCTATGGTGCACCCTGGCAGCAAGGTGACCGGGTCCCTGCCAGACGATGAGCAGCATCTCCCATCGGGGAGCTTGACCCACCCTATGTGTGACCTGTTCTCTCTATACTGGATTTGAGGATGACCCTCCTGAGGGGCGGGCGGCAGGGCCTTTTGGAATAGGTCAAGGGAGTCGACCACACCAGGGTGAGCTTGACCAAGTCTGTCGTAGCTGGGAAGCAGCTAATTCAGTTCCCTTCAGTTTGCTCCAGTTCAGTCCAACAAGCGTTTCTCAAGTATCTGCTGTGAATGAATGAATCAAAGGCACTGAGGACACCAACAGGAAAAGCAGGTGGTGCCTTCCTCAAGAAGTTCCCTCCATAACTGGGATAAATAAGAAAGGAAGGGCTAGTGGCAGGGCCGATGGCAGGGTCCAGAGTCCCTACGCTGGCTGTGTGCGAAGGTCTGGAGGGCATGGAGAAGGGCAGATGATGGAGCCTGGAGACACTCTGTCTGGCCAGAACCGCTAATTCCCAGCTCATCCCAGTGTCTTCGACAGTCAGAGCTGGGGGAGCTGGGGCCAGGGAGGTCAGGAGGGAGTGGTTCATAGGACCAGGGAAGAGGAGGATTATGGGAAGGAAGGTATCAAGGGCACGAACCATCGCCAGTGTCTCCAGCTGCCCTTATGTGCTATGATCCAAGGCCTGTAACCTGGTTGTCCTGGACATGCCCTAGACTGCCAGGGTCCCTCCCACAATGTGGCACCCTCAGAGGGATACAGTGTGGAAGGTGTGGTCGGACAAGACAGGGTGTAGAGAGGGTCACCTGGGCTTAATCCAACATCCACTGGCTTTTGTAGCCTCCACGGCTGAATCATCGATTCATGTCGACTGTACCCCTCGCTGGGAAGGTGCTTGGCATCTTCCACTTGAATGGCTTTCTGGGTCAGTCCACTCTGGCCTTTGCTTTTAGGTATCAGAACCAGAGGATGGGTTTATCCACGGGCCAAAATGTGACTTCTCCTTCATGTGCTGGTGTTCAATTTCATTCCCATCTGACTCTTCCTGACCCCATTTGGAGTCTTCTTGGCAAAGATACTGGAACGGTTTGCCATTTCTTTCTCTGATCGCATTTTACAGATGAGGAAACTGAGGCAGACAGGGTGAAGTGACTTGCCCAGGGTCACGCAGCTAGTAAATGTCTGAGGCGACCCAAATCTTCCAGATTCCAGGCCTGGCGCTCTGTGCACTATGGTGCCCCCAGCTGCCCAACAACCATTGATCTTGATGCTTTGGTATGTGCCCATTACCTCCCTGCATCCTGGCAATAGTCCTACTGGGTGAGAATGACGGGCATTATGAGACTCACTTTACAGATGAGGAAACTGAGGTCAGAGCGGGGAATTGACTTGCCCAGGGCCCCACAGCTAACATGCATCACTCCGGAATCTGAACCCACAGCTCTGCAGTCTGCCCCATGATGCCCTCACCAGCCTGGTCACTGAGCCTTTTATCTATAACCCAGTCCCTAGGAGCCTAGGCTGGTGCTGGGCACAGTTGGTAGCCAGTGCCATGTTGGGGATTGGGTTTGTACTGAATTTGTGAGTGGTCACAGGTGACCGTGGTCACAGGTGACTGTGGGCCTGCCCTGAGCAGGCACCCAGCCCAGCTTTGAGGGGCATTCTTTCCATAGGTCAATGCCATTCTGTGTCTCTCCTGCCCCCAGGGAAGGTTTTAACATTTTATTCATTTATTTCTGCATTTTTGTTTTTCAGGCGATATCAGAAGCTACAGAAGATCATGAAACCCTGGTAAGAGCATGCCCGCGCTGCTTTTTGCATGCTTGCCCCCAGCGTTTCCTGGCATGGCCACAGGCCCACGCTGGGCCACTCCTGGAGGATCTCCTCAGCCCCCACCTGGCATCTGGCCCTGTATCCTGCTCTGCATCAGGCTGGTCACCTTGCCCCAGAGCAGGCTTTTCCTCTCTTGCCTTCTTCCTTTGCTTGTGGCCTGGGCACCTTGTGTCTGTGGCTGCCCACATGGGCCCACAGAGTCCTGTCCCAAAGTCCAGGGGCCATGTGGAGGGAGCAGTTCTGGTGATAGATTTTTTCTCAATTATGCATGAACAAAAATGTTTAACATCTGGTTTTAAAAGTTTCAGTTCCAAATTCTCTCCCTCCCTTCCTCCCCCCCCCCGCTTCGAGAAGGCAAGCAATCTGATATGGATCATACGTGTACAGTCTGACATGGGTCATGTATGTGCAATATGTCGTGGATCACATTGCAGACAGGCTCACTTTAGACCAAGGGCCTTATGTGCAGCCCATGGACGGATGTTCCCACTCAGGGCTTGTTCACTGGCCTCAGGAGTGAAGCTCCAGCTTCTTCTAGAAGCAAGCCTGAAGTTTGGGGGGCTCTTTATCATTTCAGATGAGATGATATTTGTGTGTGTCCTGCACACAGGAAGCGCCTAATAAATGCTTGTCCCCTCCCCCCTCTAAATTTTGAAGCCCCTGATCTTAAATCCTGATCCGGGCACAGTGAAGTGATTATTGGAAGATTAGTGCCGAGAGCTCCTGATTTCACACCTTCTCTCTTCAGCCCCATTGCTCCCACCAAAGCCGTAGCTATCTCTGGAAGGCAGTCTGGGAAAGCCCTCAGTGTGGCCGGGCCACGGGGCAGAGCCCCACAGTGCATCCTCCCCATCCCATCCTCCGAGCTGGCCAGCCTGAAGATGGCTGCAGCTGCCACTGGACCCTGGCCTCGTTATCCTGCTCCATTCCTCATGACTGAGGTAGCCTATGTTCTAGATCAGAAATAAAGGGCTTAATGAAGCAAAGAGAGCCTGAAGCAGAGTCTCCAAGGTGAACCGCCCTCAGTGCCAGTCCCTGACCCCCGTAGGTGTCCAGTCCATCCTGGGGCCATCATCCACCTTAGAGCTGGATTGCTCCTTTCAGCAATCTCAGTGGCCCGTCCAGTCTTCCAGGAGTGTCCGGTTTCAGCCACTTCCTCCCTCAGCCATAGCCAAGACAACAATAGAACGCGCCTGGTCTGAGCCTGTGGCCACATCTGCTGAGGAGGTCCCCGACAGGGCGGTGACAACCCCCCCCCCCCCCAGCCATCCTGGGTTACTCGTGTTGAGTCCTCCCCAAAGACCATCATCATAAATAGCGCTCACAGGAGAAGACTGACCGTGAAGTACTTTGAGGTGTGTGCACAGCACCAGCGCCAGCACCAGCGCCATCATCTGCACAGAGCTCCATGCCCACCCTGGCAGAGGATGGTGCCATCCCTGGACCCCGAGGCAAGGGTGATCGTACAGGGCCACAGAGCCACATGCACACGTGTGTCCGTAGGTCACAAGATGACGCGGAGCCAGACTCCCTCCAGCAGTGGCAGCCTTTTAGGAGGATGTAGCGTGGTGAGAAAAGGCAGAGGATCTGGGTTTGAATCCTGCCTCTGACACTTCCTCTCTGTATGAACATCTTGGACTTGTTTCCCCACCTGTTAAATGGGGGCAGGGTTCCGACTCCGTGGTCCCCGAGGTTTCTTCTCACTCATGACCACTGATCCTCTTCCTCCTGGCACCTGCTTTCTCTTTTTCTCCAGACCTGACGGCCATAGGACATCCCAAACCAACTTTATTCCAAAGCATAGATATGGAATTCAGCCTTTCCAGGCAGCATTCTTGCTCCTAAGGCAGAGCGAGCTCACGTTGGACTGGAGATCACACCAGCTGAATCAGGGAGGAAAAGTGATTTAAAGCATTATGAAAGACCCAGTGTTTTGGCCGTGACCTTGGCCTTGGGCCAGGACCGAAAATTTGCAGAGTCTTGTCTGAGCTCACTTTATGTGACTGTATTTAAAAGCTCGTAGCTCCTCCCCACTTGTTCCTCCGCACTTCCCACAGCATCTTCTTCCTCACACCCCCTCCCCCCAGTACCCCTCCTCCCCAGCATCCCTCCCCTCAGTACCCCTTCTCCCAGTGCCCCTCCTCCCCAGTGCCCCTGCCCCCAGCACCCCTCCCCCCCAGCAAAGCTAAACGCAGAATTTGGTGGCTGGGCTTTGCCTGTGCTGGGTTTTCTCCAGGCAGCGCCCACCTCAGAAATATTCTCTCCTCTCCCCAACTCCTCACTTACCCTAATGCTGTGAAAGGTCACGTGGTGACGGAACAAACCCCCGAATTCAGGGGATCGTGACAGCTCAGTCCTCTCCAGAAATGGGCATGTGGAAATGGAGGGACCACCGGCCCATGGAGGCTTACCAGGGGACATGAGCCCCTCACGGGGCCTCTGTCAGGCCAGAACATGTGGAGCTCTCCCCCAGGAGCCGAGCCAGCCGGCGGCCAGCTGACGTGGAGCCTTGGCTGGCCCGGGGCTGGAGTCTGGCCTCCGCAGCAGCTGGGGATGGATGGGGAGGCTCAGGAGCTGGGCCCGGGAACTGTCGGGGCTCGGCTGATGGGAGCAGCCCTCCCCTGTCTTGGGCCGTGAGGTCAAAGCCGGAGGGACCCCAAAGGCTGGCTTGTCTGACCCTTTCATTTATACAGGTGGGGAAACTGAGGACCAGAGAGGCGGGGAGGAGGTGTCCCCGCCCCAAGGACACCCAGATGGGCCGGCCCAAGGCTGCTCTTAATCCTCGCCTTGCCTGGCAGATTCCTTATCCTACACTTGCTCAAGTCGTTTCCTCACTGGCAGAGCCGTGTCCTCGTGCCTCTTGGACCTCCTCCCACTACCCCTTGTATACAGCAGGTGCCCAGTCCTGCAGGATGATTTGAATTCTTCCCTGCTCTTTGGTCAGTGAACATTCCATCCTTTAGTCCTCGTGGCGTCCAGGGGTGAGGTGACCTGGTCTTCCAGCGACACCTAGGGGAGGTGGGGAGAAGAGCTCCCCGTTGGGTATCCCCAGGTCTGCCGTGTCTCCATCACTCAGAACGGGTGTGCGGGGGGGACCCCTCAGCGCCTCCTAGTGACCCCCAGCCTGGGGTACCAGGAAAGGACCCTGGCTCCCTCCTAAGCCCCCCTTGGGGCCAGCTTCCCTCCTGTCTCTCCTTCCCTGTGAGCCCCCCCCCCCCAAAGGTCTGGTGTTGGAGGGCAGGCCCTGGGGAGGAGGGACCTCGGGAAACACATCTGTACCCCCCAAAGGCTATGGCAGCATCCACTTCATAGAGCACTACGGGAAGGGGGAGGCTTAAAGTGCCCCGGTACCCTTAGCATCAAGAAAGGAGCCCACCACTCCATGCACTGAGTGCCCTAGCTGCTTCCTAGGCCAAGAGGTGAAGTGATCTGCCCAGGGTCACACAGCTAGTAGTCAGTGTCTCTGAGACTGGATTTGAACTCAGGTTTTACTGACTCCGGGGTCCACACTCTATCCACCGCATTACACAGCAGCCTGATGTCTTCTCCTCTTCCACATACAATTTAATTTAGTGCAATAAGACTTTTTCATCTTTTTTCTTTTTTTTTATGTCTGCTCTGTGCCAGGCAAATCCAGAAATGAAAGCTCCCTGCCCTAATGGAGTTTATGGGGGACAAACACTGAATCCCTTCATAAACATTCTTAAAGTAACTATCTGCTCTAAAATGGGTTTCATGTAGCTGGATTTTAGGGATAATGTCTGTGTGGATTCCTCTTCTCCTAGGTCCAGGTTTTGTGCCCTGGACCCCCTTGGGCAGGCAGGGGCCCTTTCTCAGAATAAAATGTTTTAAATGAGTAAAATAAAATGCACGAGATTATGAAAGAGGCCAATTAGTATTGAAAGGCAGCTCTCCAAATATGAAAGAGCCGACTTTATGGATCCCGGGAATCTCCCCCTGGACCCTCGGGGCAGCCACCCTGTGCTTGCCCCCGGGCCCCAGCCATGCAAGCTGCCCTTTTTAGAGAGAAAGTGTCTCAGTCTGATCCTGGGGGCTCTTTTAACACAAACTCCAGAATGTATTTGGCGTCCAGATTATGTAAAGGACAGTGGGTGAGACAGTGAGTCCAAGCTGCTGCTTAAGAGGAAAAAAGCTCTACAGGCTATATTCATTGTCAGGCCTTCTGCCTTGTCTTTTATGCAAATATACATACATACATACATACATACATACATACACACACACATACATACACACATACATACATACACACATACATACATACATACACACATACATACATACATACATACACACACATACATACATACACACAATATATA
>CM053590.1:3903724-3959828 GCA_028646515.1 Pseudochirops corinnae | reverse complement strand
ACATACATACATACATACACACACATACACACATACATACATATACATACATACATACACACACATACATACATACATACACACATGCATACATGCATACACACATACATACATACATGCATACATACATACATGCATACATACACACACATACATACATACATGCATACATGCATACACACATACATACATGCATGCATACATACATACATACACACATACACACATACATACATACATGCATACATACATACGTACATGCATACATACATACACGCATACATACATACATGCATACATACGTACGTACATACATACATACATGCATACATACATACGTACATACACACACACATACATACGTGTCAAATTAAATTCGGAAAGTTTTATAGATAGATATTCACTTAGCAAATAAGTGGAAAGATGATGTTAGATAGAGGTGTGTATACATGTGTGAATGCATAAATGTGTGTTTTGTGTAGGACTGTGTGTGTCCAGGTGTGGATAGGGCCACGCACAGAGAAACATCTTGTACTCTCTCCACACCTCCAGACTGGCTGCTTTGTGGTTGCCCTCGTCCAGCCCACCGCGTCCCCTCTTCCCACATCCCCACTCTCCACCACCCTGCTGGCATTTGGCATCCCCAGAACTGCTCTCCCCCATCAGGTTTCCAGCCTGAGATCTCTCCTTCCTTCCATCTTTCCTGCCCCCGTGGCCATCTCTCTTCTTGTCCAAGGTCTTCATGGCTCCTCCCTATGTCTTTCAGCTTTGGAGACATGCTGTCCTTCACACTGACTGCATTTGTGGAGCTGATGGACCATGGCATCGTCTCATGGGATACCTTCTCTGTGGCATTCATCAAGAAGGTGAGAGGGCCACCCTCCAGAGTCTGGGTCTGGGTCTCCCTTTCCCTAGTGTCTATACTGCCCCTGCTGCCTTTGCCACCAGGAAGATCCAGGATGGGAAACTCTAGCTGCCAAATCCCTGAGGTGTCCTCCAGTCCAGCCCTTTTGCAGATGTGGAAATGGAGGCCTAGATGGGGGGAGGGTGTTTTGTTCAAGGTTGCACAGGCAGTTAGAACCAGAGGCAAGATTGCAACCCAGATCCTCAGCCCTCTTTCCTCTGTGCCAAATACAGATGACTTCTCTGGAGGGCGCTGGGGTGATGAGAGCATTCAGGGAGAGCATTCAGTCTCCAAGGGGAGGACTCCCTCATCATGAGGTGGGCAGCCCTTCAGGAGGTGGGAAGGTTCCCTGAGCTGACTCTGTTGGCCCAGAGGTTTCATTGCGTAGACTTCTCACTTGCCCAGGGAGGGCAGCTGCTGGGGGGGGGGGGGGGGGCTGTCTACATCATGGTTCTATGCTGCTGTGGGCTCATTCATGGTTGGCAGCTTGACTTCTGCCCCTGGGTCTTCTTCTTCCCTCATCTCCCTGACAGAATTCTAGGCATGACTGAGGCATTTGGAGAGTTCCTTCTGATTTTCAGGGGTTTTAGGAAAAGCTCTGAATCACTCTCAGCCTCATCTTGATGCACAGCTCAGTTTCTTTGGGACCACCAAGGTGGGCTCTATGATCCTTTCCTCCAATAACTGGGACAAATGAGAAAGAGGCTTCTTTCCAAAGCACTGATGGATATAACATTTGGGGAAGATTCTAACAACTTAGAGCTTAATTAAGCATGTTGGGGAGAACATGGATTCTCTTAGGAGTGTACATAACTGGTTCCTGGGCAGAATTTGGTCTTTCCATGGAAACTGAGGAAGACCAATGATGTGTTAGGCACCTAGGTGGCACCGTAGTGCACTGAGCACAGGGCCTGGAGTCAGGAAGACTCATCTATCAGAATTCAAATCTGGATTCAGTGTGTGACTTCCTAGCTGTGTGACCCTGGACAAGTCACTTCACCCTGTTGGCCTGTTTTCTCATTTGTAAAATGAGCTGGAGTAGGAAATGGCAAACCTCTCCAGCATCCTTTCCAAGAAGAGAGGGACTGAACCTCAGCAGGCCTTTCAATGAGGCTCTGCCCCATGAGAGCATCACTGGGGATGGGAGGAGCTCTCAGGTATGAAGCTGCTCAGCTACCTGCCTCACGACTGCTGCATACTTAGTTCTTTCTTCACTGGACACAAGCCAGGAATGTCAGCTCGGGAAGGAGAGACTGGATCTGGACATCCAAGGATGCTCACAGCCCCCTTCCCTCAGCTGCCAATCCCTCCAGCCCCGTAGCCCTTTGGGGATGGGAGGTGGAGCTGGCACCCCAGGCTCTAGGTCAGGGATCTCTCACCAAGCCCATTTCCTTTCATCAGCTGGAGCATCTCTGCTCTGGCTGTGCATGCCAGGGACTGTACACTTGCTGATGAGGATGGGCAGGGAAAGGTGCCCACAAAAGGGCTTCTCCTTCAGGACAGACTGTCCTAGGGCTGGGGCTACCTCCCTCCTGCCAGGCATGGGGGAGAAGGGGTGGTCCACATGCCAGCTCCTGAGCATCTGCAGGACAATGCACATACGTAGCACGTGTAAACATGTGCGTGGAAATGCCGATGTACGTGCTTAAAAACCACAGCTCCAAGAGGAGACAGTGGGAAGACCCCGATGGAAGAGAGACTGTTTGGGGCTCAGGAAGCAGCTTGTTTTTCCTGGTGTTTGGGCAGCGCTGCCTTCTCTCAGGAAGAGGGCACTTAGGGGGGGCTCAGCCCCTTCCGCCCCACCCAGAGTGACATGAAGCTGGTTGTAGGTGAAACCTGGCTTGAGAAGACTGGTCATTTGGCATCTGAGAGCCTGTGGGGCCAATGGAGACTTGGGTAACTAAAAGTGACTTCGGGTGTGTTGTGCTTGTGTAGACAATCATATGCCTTGGGAGCTTGAGGGCCAAGGCCCCGCCCCCCCCCCTCCTTCATCTCCATCCTCACCTGGCCCCTCCTTGGATTCCTTTGCTGATGAGGGGTTGGCTTTGTAAATTAAGGCCTGAGGAAGTGTGTGTGTTTTAGGGAATGCACCTTTATATCCAGCCCAGGGGGTGGGGGGGGTGCTTTTCATGCCACTACCAAAGATAAACTTTGGAAACTAGACCATGTTTGGTGATCCTTCTGTCCCTGAAGGAACGTGGGCACCTCTCTTGCCATTTGGTCCATGGAGAGCATCAGATGGAAGCCTTGAGGGATTTAGCTTGGACCAGTCTCTTCCTTTCTCAGCCTCAGGTTCTCACAGCCAGCATAGGTCTAAATCACAGGTAAAATTGTTGAACAGAATTGTTCTGAGGATGAAGCCCTGCGGCACATCACTAGAAACCACTGTCCAGGTAGAGAACATCCTCATAACTTAACTCTGGTCTCTGGGAGCCTTCTAAGCATTTGTCAGGAAGGAGAATGCAGCACTTCCTCCCCCTCACCCCTGGACTCCAGCTTGTCCATTGTCATTACTCAGAGATGCCTCCCCAGTCCATCCAGTAGTGTTTAGTGCAGAAACTTCTTCATCCTTTGAGACTTGAATGCACTTCAAGGATTGTAGGATCATGGTGTTAAAGCTGGGAGGGACTTTAGAGCCAGCGAGTCCCATTTCACAAATGAGAAGACTGAGGCAGCCCAGAGAGGGGAAGCAAGAAAGTGTCTGAGGCGGGATCATTCTTCTGGTTCTAAGTCTGATGACCTTTCTACTACCTCTTACCATCGTCAGGATTTTTCAGTCTTTCGTTAGCCATGTGGCTTCTGCCCTTTCAAATCTGAAGACCTGCTAGGACATCTTTTGTTAAGGGTGGTGGTTTGTTGGGAGTCTAGGTTCATGCATCTGGAATAGGAAGGAACTTCAGCACAGTCTAGTTTCTTGATTTCACAGATGAGAAAACTGAGACTCAGAGAGGGGAATGATTTCCCAAAGGTGGCCCAGGAGGCGAGCATCTGAAGCAGAAGCTGGCTGTTCTAATGCCTGGATTCTGAGTATTAGCATGGAAACGTCGAGGGAGACCATTGTCCTGCTCCGGGGTGCAAGCCTGAGACTCAGGCGAGCTTGTGAAACAACACAAAGCAGGAAGCTTTAGAGAAGATGCCGAGTCAGCACCACGCACTGACGGGCAGTGGAGATGGCGAGAGAATGTGGTTCAGACGTGGAAGTGTCATCCTAGAGTTGGCCAAAGAAGTGTTCGGGGGCCCTAATGGACAAGTAATCACTGATTTGGGTATCGCTGCTTTCCGAGAGGTGCCACGAATCATGCTTGGATCCTCTGTCTAGAGCGTTTCCCTGCTTATAAAGGATTTTCTCAAACAGCCTTGTGAAGGAAAGAGGGCAGGTAGAATGAAGCCCAATTTACAGATGACAGAACTGAGTCTCACAGAGGGAAGTGACCAAGTGAGGTGGTTGCACCCCCACTCTCTATGATCTGGGGCTGGACATGGGGATCCTGATGGCTCCAGTCCTATGCTCTTTCCCTCAGGCCATAGGATTGCCAAAGCTTATGTTTCTTGCTGGAATGACAAATGTGGAATTGATTAGGGGAGCCCCCAAGAAGCAAAACTGAAACCAGGTTTTGAGGAAAGGGGCAGCTTGTAAAGACAAAGAAGGGGCATATTTGGTGGAAGACACAAAATACTGAATACTAAGAGACAGAGAAAGAGAAGCCACTTGTTAGGGCTTTGAGATCACAAGCTGTAGTGTGGCCACTGAGGAAGCGTGTGTGTGTGTGTGTGTG
Source organism: Pseudochirops corinnae (assembly GCA_028646515.1). Taxonomy (NCBI): domain Eukaryota; kingdom Metazoa; phylum Chordata; class Mammalia; order Diprotodontia; family Pseudocheiridae; genus Pseudochirops; species Pseudochirops corinnae. Next base: position 3,955,148 of record CM053590.1, on the reverse strand, counting down.
TGTGTGTGTGTGTGTGTGTGTGTGTGAGAGAGAGAGAGAGAGAGAGAGAGAGAGAGAGAGAGAGAGAGAGAAAGAGAGATGTTGGTGGATGGTAGCAATTTGTGCTGAGTTCCACAGCCTATAATCAGCAGCTATAATGATGCAAGAGGAAATCATGCCCATTGTGGGTGGCCTTTGAGGATGAGGCTGTGACCCAAACAGGAACGGAATGTTAGCTTTGTCTGATGTACATAGCAGGACCCAACACTTGGGCACCGGGAGCTTACTGAGACCAACGTGGTGGAAGGGCCTTCAGTCCTTCCTGTCTCTACCTGCTAAAGGTGGAAGGACTTTGGGGAAGATGCTCCTTGTACCTCCTGCCCTGGATACCCAGCTGGTCTCCCTCATCTGCTGGGGGCCAGGATTCTCCCCAAAAGCTGAACTCCCCAAATAAATGTACACCTTTCTCAAGATTGGGAGTACTTAATGAGAAACCATCATCATGCAGACGGACACTAGGGAATATAATCTAGTGGCAATGGCCATACAAATTGAGGATAAATAGAAAGCAGTGTTAGGACCTACCTGGGAAGAATATTGGGATGTGAGAGGAAGATGAGAAGGAGGGAGGCAGTTGGTGGGTCCTTGGCCTCAGCAGTGGCCAAAGCAATGTCAGGGAAGTCTATTGGACCCCATGACTCTTAGCAGGTGGTGCAGTGGAATGAGAGCCCAATTTAGAGTAGGGGGACTCTTCTACTCAGTACCTACATTCTTGTGTGCAGGTTCCTTCCCCTTTCTGGGCCTCAGCTTACCCATAAAAGGTTTAGAATAAAAGATCCCTGAGATCCGCCCCCCCAATTCTTCATGTGTGTCTCTAAAGAGGAAGAGAAAAGAAAGACTGAGTGCATCCAATCCAACAAGCATTTATTAAGTACCTACTGCATAATAGGTCCTGTCCTTAGCCCTGCTCTTGAGCAGCTTCCATTCTGTAGGTGGTAGAGAGATACAACATAAACACAAATCAGTAAATTCATGAGCATTGCAGGAGGGTGGTGCCCTTGGCCAGCTGGGATATACAACACATGAAATCTTTAGAGCTGTTTCAAGATCACTGAAGGAAATGGATGAAAATGCCTGTGTCGTGGTTGGCCTGGCCATGGTGAGAGGCAGGGAGGAAACCAGGGAAAAGCAGAGGAGGGAGCTGGTGATGCCTGAGAGGGGCAGGGGGGATGGAGCAGGAGAGGGGAAAGGAGCAAAGTTCTGATTTCCCATGGAGGCAAATTATCCAGGCTTGAAGACAGCTGCAGCTCCTGTTTCCATAATGGCCTTTTCAGCATCGTCTTGTCAACAGGCATTAATAATTTTAATGAGGCCGCTTAGATGCATTATTTACGAGCCCCCTGCATCTTGCCTGCTGCAATTCATGATTCTAACCCGCACTTCACTCCTCTTCACACACTGATTTATTGGAGTCTGGACTGAAAAGACGAATTCCATGGAGAAAATAGCGGAGAGTTTAAAGTGTTATTCTAACTTCTGGAGCAGGTATTTTCACTGTTTTGTACATCACTGGCTAGGAGGAGTGGTGGGGGGTCCAGCTGATTTGGAGAAAAGATGCACCTTAGGAAGTTCAGAGATTGAGGGGAAATGCTACTTTTGTGGAGTGAGCAGCAAAGAGGGAGGGAGGGCAGCTTGGCGCAGCAGAAAGAACCTTGACTGTAGCCCAAGGGCCTGGGCTCAGATCTGCCTCTGACACTTACTGTTTGTATGATGGGGACAAGTCACTTCTCCTCCTCATCTGTAAAATGCGGGGGGCTGGCATTTGGGCCAGCTGGCCATCTCTGGAGCTGGGGCCCTAGGAGCCCATGTTGCCAGCAGTCAGCACTGACCCGAGTGGTTTTCCCTGGCTTGTCTTTCCTGAGAAGCTGAGGAAAGGACTGGAACCAAGTCAGAAATGAGGTGGCCAGAGGCATGTGTGGAAGTGCATGGACGCAGTTCTGAGTCGAAACTCGTCTCCTAAGGACATAGTTTGGTCCTTAGTCACCGTTGTGTTAAAAACATTTACCCCTAACAACCTGACCTCAGAGGAGTGTTGGAAGCCAGACGGGATGGCTTTGGGCTAAGCTTGGAATGCTGAGCCACGTCTGCGTCTCCTTTTTAACAGATTGCTTCCTTTTTCCTGAATTTAGGATTTGGGAAGGATTTGAGCCTGTTAAAGGGGGGTGTGGCAAGGCTGCTCCTCTGGGGGAAGAGCCGGGAAGAGCTGGTGGCGGCCCTCCAGAGCCCACTGCCTACTGCTCCTGGTGCCTACTTGGCGGCTGCCTTCACCTCCTTCCATCTCTTCAGAAGTAAGCATGTTCTCCCTGCGTTTATTTGCAGATCGCAAGCTTTGTGAACAAGTCTGCTATCGACATCTCCATCTTGCAGCGCTCCTTGGCCATCCTGGAGTCCATGGTGCTGAATAGCCATGACCTGTACCAGAAGGTGGCGCAAGAGATCACCATTGGCCAACTCATCCCCCATCTTCAGGGGTAAGGAATGGTGGCTGGAGCTCCAGGATGTGGACCCAGAGAGGGCCAGAGTAGAATGGGTCTGGGATCTCATTGATGTTAGTGACCCCCTACCAGGGAGAGCCCAGCCCATCTGTGCCTGCCCATCCTGGGCAATGCTTTCCCATATGGACACCCATCAGTCTTTCATGAGGGTTAACCTCATGGTACCCAGGCTGCCCTCAAGGCCTCCAATGTTCCATGGATACCAATGTAGGGCCATGCACGAAAAATGCATGTGGTAGGAGAGGATGTGACAAAGAGTACAAGTTTCCTGGGTTCAGATCTGTCTGCTCACTTATTGTGTGTGTGACCCTGGGCCAGTCACGTGGCTCCTCTCAGGCCAGGAGTGATGCATGCACTCCCCACTCCCAGGTCTGACAAGAGCAGAGCACTTCATAAACCATCCGATGGTGCTGTGATGATCACGATTACAGTTTTTACAAATTATTGGTCTTATGTGAAGGTGTTAGTGACAGCCCTGAGACAGCGAGATCCGTGTCCTCCATCGGACTCTTCCTTTTTGCATGATAAAGCGATCATATGTGATCTCACCATCAAACAAGACTGCAGGTGTGTGTATGCATACATGGGAGCATACACATATGTCCATCCATATGAACGGCCAACATTAACAATGCGCAGCTAGGTGATGATGCAGTGCACAGAGCACTGGGTCTGGAGTGTGGCATTCTCCCCTTCCTGAGTTCAAATCTGGCTTCAGACACCTCCTAGCTGTGTGACCCTGGGCAAGTCACCTAACTGGTGGTGGCCTCAGTGGCCTCAGTTTCCTCCTCCACAAAATGAGCTGGAGAAGAAAATGGCCAACCCCTCCAGGGTCTGTACCAAGAAAACCCCAGATGGGGCCACAGAGAGGCGGACGTGACTGAAGTAACTGAATGGCAGCAAAAACGTCACTGAGAATGACTGACGTTGACACGAGCTTTCAATGTCTGCTAAGTACACACACACACGCACACACACACACATACCAGTGCACACGCAACAATCCACATGTGTACAAATGATATGAAATACACGTGCACATATGTGCACGTGCAGAATACATACGTGGTCCATCCATCCATCCGTGCACACATATCAAACATGAAACCCTGCCTCAGTATTAGCCATTCTTGTCATGGTGCCATGGATTGGGAACTCGGGGAGACCTTAGAGGTCATTTGGCTCCTTTTATAGATGGGGACACTGAGGCCCAGAGAGGCTTGACCAAGGCTAGACTCAGGATCTGAACTCAAGTCTTTTGGCTCCCAACCCCACATTTCTTTTGCCACACTATCCTGCTGCCCAGCAGTTTGAGGGGGCTTTCAAGTGTGAGAAGGGGACTAGTAGTCCAGAAAGGCTGGCCAGAGTCCACCTTTGAAGGGCATCAGATGCTGAATGTTTTATTCTAGAGGAACGAGGGAGCCCGGGAGGCTGCATGGGTCAGAGGGAGCTGGGGCAAGCCCGTCTTTTCAGGCTGTCCACTTAGCAGCTGTGGGGAAGATGAGCTGGAGCTGAGAACCTGGTGTTTATCTTTCTTGATTCCTCGTCCTTATGGTCATACTATTAACTGGTTAGAGAAATAGGAGGAAGGAGTGCCCTCTGTGGGCAGAGTCCCAGGTGTGCCAGGCTAGAGCTGGAGGACAGTGCCATCCTTTGGTGAGGCTGGAACCAAGGCCACCCGGGCTGCTCCAGAGCCTTACTCTGTCTTGATACTGTTTTTTGTATCTGTTTTTTTGAAGGAAGATTAATGAGACAGACCCCATATTGCCCCCCACCCCACCCCGGCCCCTTTGTCTAAGTGCTCCTGGTTCCCTTTGCTGTATTTTATGGTTCTTCCCTCTGTAGCTGGGTTTCTCTTTTGCCCTACCTGGTGGTTGAAGAAGCTTTCCAGGCTCTCTTGGTTCTCTCTGACCCCTTGTGTATTTTTTTTCTTTAGGACGGATCAAGAAATCCAAACATACACCATTGCCGTGATCAACGCCCTCTTCCTCAAGGCCCCTGATGAGAAGCGCCAGGTGAGAGGTGTTTCCTCTCCCACTGAGAACTTGGAGGCAGTCAGGCCTCACTGTCTTGAGACCTTCTGGCCTCTTCTTTTCTGAACCCGGGTTCTTCAGCTATGGGGAGACTGTCGTTTATTCTGTGTGTATATGAGCACATCCCTGTGCACACAGACATGTGTTCCTATCCATAGCTATGTCCCTGTCTGTGCGTGGTGACAGAGGACAGAGCCCTGTACCTGCCCCGACCTTCTATACCTTTTCCACAAGTCTTATCATCCTGCCTCACCCAATTCCCACTTTCTCTGGTACCAGGACAGTTCCTCGGTCCAAAGGCCTGTGTAGACAGAGTACTAGGCCCTTGGGAAGACAAGAGTAGGATTTAGTAAGGTGCAGACCACCGAGCAGGCAGCTGGGTGGTTAGAGGGTAGGACCTCTAACTAGCTGTGTGACCCTGGGCAAGTCACTTAATGGGAACAATAGCACCCACCATCCAGGCTTGTTTGAGATCATAGTTGTAAACCACTTCACAAACCTTAAAGTGCTATGGAAATGCTGGGTGTTATGATTGTTATTGTACAATCTGGTGGACTGCTAATGCCCATTTCATAGACGGGATGACTGAGAACTAGGCAGCGTGGGAGCTTTCATGGCCTGACAGAGCAGCTATCAATGAGAACCCAGGTGTCCTGGTCCATCGCTTTGTGTTTCCTCTCCCCCAGCCTCCCCAGTCACTGGGCTGCAGGACAGCTGACCTGGTGGGCCTGAGCAGCCAGCTTCTCTGAGATGTGGGGAGGTCCTGGGTGTCAAAGGCCTGGTCACTTCTGCCCAGACTCTAGGGAGAAGGGCCAGATTCACCTTCTGCTGAGGCTTTCCACTCACACAGCCCAAGTGAGCCTTTACGTTTCTCTTAATGCTTAAAGCTAACTGAAGTTATGAGTGACTGAGTCCATCCTTCAGGTTTTAACGTCCACATAAGTCATTACAACCAAGCGTGGAGCAAACAATGGCCGACCACAGGCGGAGGCATAATTTTGTGGGCTGCTTTGCTCAGGGAAACCTTTGCTGAAGATCTAAGACCTTAGTGATGAAGCAGGGGCCATCGAGCTTCATGTGGAGCTGGAGGCTCCTGAGTCTTGATGAGGCTTCTGTTTTATACAGTGGATTGAGGCCAGAGAATCTGACCATCCTCCGGATCATCTTTATGGCTCCTACACGTGCTGGGGTCATTGCCAGAAGGTTCCCTTAGCTCAGCCTGTTTAACTGAAGAGTTTAGCTGATTGTTGTTTAAATGGGGGTGGGGGGCGCTTCTTTGTGAGGAATAGTGAGGAGGTGAGAGGAGGGAAGGGTAGGGCAGGGCAGGGCAGAAAGAAGACAAGTAAAGGCAGGAAGGAAAAGGAGAATTGGAGAAAGACATGCAGGATGACTTTTTTTTATCAAAGCAGCATCTGCTCCCCAGTGTTCACTGCTGATGCTGCCAGACCACCCAGAGCAGGGCTGTTGCTTGGAGCCAGGAAACCTGGAGCCCTCCTGGGGTATCTTTGGAATCTGATGTGATCAATATTTATGCGCTTCCTTGCCCAGCTCTCTTGTTAAGCCCTTGCATTGGTGCTGAAGAGCTCGGGAGGAGGGAGCTAGACCCCATTCTGTTGGGTGTCCAAAGGGGTAATCCCAAGGAAGATGCCAGCCTTCCCCGTAGGTCCAGCCGGTGACCTCAGCTTGGAGGTGGCAAAGGCCGTATTAACTGACCACAAACTCTGCCCAATCCTGCTGAGTTTGAAGGCTTTGAGTGTGGGCCTGGTGAGAGAAAGGACGCTCCCTGAGGACCAGCCGGCTCCTTGAAGGCCTCGAGGATTGGCCACGTGCAGGGAATCACGGGGACTGGGAGGACTGAACTCTTCACCTGTCAGTCCCTGTTCTCATGGGATCTCAAGGCCATGGCTGATCATGATTTCTGGCGCTTTGGAGCAAGCTTCAGTGTGGTTCTAACAGCTTTCCATTGTTTTCAGAAATGTTCTATGTGCCTTCTTTGTGTGTGCTAACTCGATACTCTGCCACTAGGCCTTTGGCATATTTCAGTCTGGCTTTTAGGAAATGATCTTATTAGGCAAGTGGTCGATCTAGTACCTGGAGTGCTGGGCTTGGATTCTGGAAGACTTGAGTTCAAATCCAGCCTCAGACACTAGCTGTGTGACCCTGGCCAAGTCACTTAACTCTGACTCGTCTTCATCTGTGAACTAGGTTAGTAATTCCACTTGTCTCCCAGGAGCTGCAGGATGAGATGAGATGACACTTGTTAAGAGCTCTGCAGACCTTGGGGGGCTCTGTCATTTCTTGCTGTTATTTTTATTTACTGTGAAGCTGATACTGAGGTTCCCTTTAGGCTTGATTCGTGGTGCCTCCCTCTGGCACTGATGAGAAGTGTCCTGGATGTGATTAGGAGGCAGGGGCTGGCGGGCCTGAGATCTCAGCCTTGCTCATTCCTGAAAGGGCATCCCTTGATTCTTCCCTGGGTCCATGGAGGGGTATCTTTGATTCCCTTCTGATATGAAGAGGAGACCTCTGCTTTGCACGGACAAGGAAGGAGCAGGGGCCCCCTGGATGGCCGCCTTTATTTTTTCAGATGAGGGTCAGTTTTCCCTTGGGGAGGCCTTCGTAGCCCTGCAAGGTGGCCCTGGGGGGGGGGGGGGATATCTTCCTCAAATAGTCTCAGCTTCTAGAAACCTCTCCTGTGACATGCTCTTTCCTCTCATTGCTGAGGTATCAGGGGCCCCAGACGTCAGAGCCCACTAACCGAGCTCCTCTGGCCTCTCCCCTCTTCTCTCCCACTTGCCTTCATGCCCTGGGGGTGGTCTGCAGGTCAAGCTAGAGCCTCAGGCCGACATCCTAGACTGCCCTCTCACTGTAAGTCACCTGGCTGCTTCCTGCCTCCCTTAGCAGGCTCCTTTGCCTGTCCTGCTGCCCGCTGCCCTCCCCGCCTGCTCTCCTGCACTGCTTCCACTGACCCTGGCCTCCTTGCTCCCAACCATCCCTTTACAGCCTCGTGCAGCTATGAGCTTTGTTGGAAGCTTAAGTCACAGTTCTGTCTGTTCTCTACCCTCATGATGCGCACTTGCGCGCACACACAAGCACATGTTTCCCCATCTGTAATGAGGAGGTCCCGCCCAGCCCTAGATCCAGGATCCCTGGTGGTCACACATGCTCAGCCTCCTGGCCTGGCTCCCTCTCAGACCCTGCTTCCAAAGTTCTGTCCGGGGCTGGCCTCCCTCCAATAAAGCAGGCCTTGAGTGTCGGACTCAGGACTGTGCTGGTAAATGTTTAACAAGCAGCTTTCTGAAGAAAAAAAAATACCCATGGTGCACTGTTGAGTTAAATCTGTGATATTAAAATTTCTCCATTACCTTCTAAAGTCTAGACAACGAATAGATGAGTAGCATCTGCTCGTTTCTGAGGTGTGAATGCTGCCCAGCCTTGGGGAGGTCCAGCCGAGGCCCACACCAGACCCAGTCACCAGCCCTCTTCATTGCTTTCCTGTGTAGAGTTGGATAAATAGAAGTTCCCAGCTCCTGCAGACCCTCTCCTGGGCTCCTGGGCCTTCCGTCCAAACACCTCAGGCTGCATGAAAAAGCCCAAAACTCAGCCCTGCCCCAGCTTTCCCCAACATTCTTTACTTCCTGAGACACTCTGCTCCTCCCTCTGGAGGAAGAGCACGTCCAAAGCCTCCACTCTCTTGTCCAACTGAGCCTGTTTTATGTTGCAGGAAATGGCGAACATCTTGGCACAGAAGCAGCTTCGATCCATCATCCTGATGGTGAGTGCTCATGCTTGCTGCAGGGACTGTCGCTGGTGGTGGCAGTGGGGAGGAGGAGGCTGGGCGGCCATGCCCTGACTTGTTTCTATGGTGAAGATACAGGGATCCTATTGAGACCAGGTGCCCACAGGCTTCCTCACTGCGGGTGCTCGGTAGGAGGGCACTGAAGTGCCCTTGTGTCCACCCTAAGCCCAGTCAGTCAAACCAATAAACACTTATCAAGAACCTACTATGTTCCAGACACTGTGCTAAGTGCTGGGGAGACCAAGAAAGGTAAAAGACCGTCCTTGGCCTCAAGGAGCCCCCAGCCTAAAGGCAGAGATCACATACAAACTAGATACAGGTGGATAATCAGCAGAGGGATGATCGCAGCATTAAGGAGACCTGAGGGAAGCCAAGGGGTGGAGATGAGGAGGGAGAACATTCCAGGACTGGGATGAAGTTGGTGGTGAATGCTTGTAGCCTGATGGATTTGTTAAAGGCCATCTCCATTCTCACTCTTCCCCCATCCTTGCAAACACAGATTCGACTTGACAGGAGCCAGGCAATTACAGAGGCCTCAGTGCCCTCAAGGGGCCTGAGCCTCATTCATCATCCAGATCTGGCTGGGGGGGGGGGGGGGGGTTCCTGGAAGAGACCAGGCACATAGAACCACTTGCTAATCTTGGCCGGGTATTTCTCTTCTCTACCCTGATTGTCCGATTCACCAGCAGTCAGCTTCACACCTGGATTTAAAGCCTTTACAGTGAATTGATGGGGCAAAGCTTTTGCTTGGTTTTATTTTGTATGTGTTTTGTTTTTTGTTTTTTTTGTCTTCTCCTTGCCTTCACAGCACGTCATCCGAGCCCAGAGAGCTATCAATAACGAAATGGCCCATCAGCTCTATGTCCTGCAAGTTCTTACCTTCAACCTCCTAGAGGACAGAATGATGACCAAAATGGACCCACAAGATCAGGTGAGGGTGGGCCTGCCAGAGATGGAGCTATAACCTCTTCAGAGCCTCCGTCTTGGAGAGAGAACATGGGACCAAAGAGATGGGGGGGGGCGGGATCTGAGCCTCCCGGCTCCCAACTTCTGACCACTCTCAAGCTTTCTGGGCTGATAAGACTCTGCCTTCATTTCTGAGCTTCCAGTAAATCCTTTCCACATTGAAATAAATGCTTGCACTCTCCTGGAATTCTCCCTTTTCTCTGACCTCAGCATATGATGCTTTAACTTAAATATTTTCTCTCATTCTTTATGGAGATGGGGTCTCCAGGGGAAGATGTTTGCATATGTTTCTGAGATCTGGGAATCTTCATCAGGTAGGGACCATGGGAGATATGAGAGCCCAGCCTCTCCTTATATAGATGAGAACACTGAGTTGGAGGGCGGGAAGGGATTTTTGCAAGGCCACAGGGGCTGTCCTCTGATTGTAGGATCACGGAATCTCAGGAGTTGGAGGGACCACCCTCTACCATTTACATGCTTAGAGCCACTGCCCTCTGGTGCTGCTAGCTCTGTTCCCTAGAGCTGAATAGAGTAAGGCCAAGCCCTCTGCCATGCCATAGTTTTTTTTTTTTAGACACAATACGTCAGATGATTCCAAGGCAGTTTTTACTGTAACAGGCTGTTCCTCTTTGTCCCCTACCTTAGCACGCCCCCCCCCCCTTCAGAAAATCTCTGTATCCTGGCCTGGAAACTTCTGCTCCATGAATTCCGTTTTTCCTCTGGAGCTGACAACCCTTAGACGGAACATTATGTTTTGCATACGTGCACACATACATACATACATAGATACATACATACATGTTTGTACCCTATGTCTATATCTCTTTTTTCCCTTGAATCTGTGGTTTCACTGGGGTAGAGAACTCTCACAGGGAAAAGCATAATTTAAAACATCAGCTTAGAGTCTTTGGGGAGCTATCTGGAGCACAGAGAGGGCACGTGACTTGGCCACAGTCACACAGCCAGGATGTGCCGGAGGCTTCACTGGCTTTGAGCCCGGCTGACACCATGCCGCCTCTCTCTAGATATTAGATCTGCACATACGGCCGTCTCCTGTGCTCATGTCTGCCTGCAGTGTCAGCTCTAGCTACATCTAAACCTGCGCGTCTGCCTATGCACAGACCTATGTTTATAACCATACCTTACGCATAGTAGGAGCTTCATCAGTGATTGTTAACTGAACGACTAGATATAGGTGTGGGCACGCCTATCAGTATCTGTGCCTGTAACAATGCCCATTCAGCGGGCACATAGTAGGTCCTTAATCAGTCTTTGTTGACTGACAGCTGTTGGGGGCATCGAGCAGGAATCTCTGGCCACACCTGAGTCTATACGTGTTATATCTGGCTCACATCCTTTCCTCCGTCTGTGCCAGCACTTTTTCTCTGTCGGCAGGATGACGCACCCCCACCACTACCTGCACACCCGTATCTCTGTCAGTAGCCACCATGTTTATGGACACCACCTCTGCGTGGAACATCATATGATCATGCTGGCCTCAGTCCACAGGTCTCCTTATACATCACCATGAACACAGGGAAACAGAGCCCAGTGGCTGCCAGGCCCCCACCCCGGAGGCGCTCAGTTCTAGGCACCCTGGGCCTGGAGGGGAGGTGGGGTGTAGTCCTCCAAGCTGAGGCTACCGTCCAGCCAGGTCATCTTCTTGGCATTCTGGACTCCCCTTCAGAGTGGTGTGTGGCCTCCGCGGCCCTCCCAGGGAACTGGCCACAAGACTGACTAGAGTAAAGCCAGGCCAGGTGGGCTGGAGGGAAGGAGGGAGAGCCAGGCAGAGCCTGTGGGGCTGAGCTTCAGGGTGTGGGTCTTTTTGCTCGCCAAAGACAGTTAAGTTTATCAGAATGAGACAATTGTAGGAGCTATGGGAAAGCTGGAGTTGAAGGGGAGGGGCAGGGTGGCCCAGTGGACAGTGCCCTGGACTTGGTGCTTTGGAATCTGGGAGGCCTCTGACCTTCACCAGCAGCACGACCTTGGGCAGTCCCTTAATCTCTCCAAGCTTCAGTTTACTTATCTGTGAAAGGGGTCCCACCTCAGAGCAATGCTGCAGGAGCATCAGTGGCTCTCTCCTTCCCCCACCACAGGCCCAGAGGGACATCATCTTTGAGCTGAGACGCATCGCCTTCGACGCTGAGTGTGAGCCCAGCAACAGCGGGGGCAGCATCGAAAAGCGCAAGTCCATGTACACACGGGACTACAAGAAGCTCGGCTTCATTGTAAGTACCTGGACAGCCTCTGGGCATGCTCTCTCCACCAACAGCTCCTCAGCTGGTTTCAATGAAGGATCACATGGGGAAATTTTTCTGGCCATGGGCTGATGCAGTAGCTTCCAGGGGATGGGTGACGAACGTGGCCTGCCCTTAAAGGGGGCCAAGGGGGGCTCACCAGGAATGCTTAGTCCCACATTGCTCTGGGCCCTGGGTTCAAGGAGGTCACAGACAGTGCCTCTGACTTTGGCTGCTGAATTTCCACCCAAGACTTAGAGGTTTATAGGAGCTCATCCTCTTTCTATGGATAGAAGGATCTGGATTCAAGTCCTGCTGCTGACCCCTCCTAGCTGTGTGACTCTGGGCAAAATGCTTAACCTCTCTGGGCCTTGGGTGGAGGGAGTTTGCTTTCTGGGAGTTTTCCACACTGAGGAAAACACAGACTTGGACCAAATGAACGAACCAAAGGCAGTGATGACGATGGTGAGGATAATGATGATGGGGATGATGGGGATGGTGGTGATGGTGGTAAGGATGATGATGTGGTTGGTGAGGATGGTGATGATGAGGATGGTGATGATGGGGATGGTGAGGATGGTGATTCTCCCTGAAATTCTTCTTGAATTAAGGAGCTCCACAACACTCTAATGTTTGGCTCTGGTTTCGCCTTGCCTTGGCCTGGCTTCTTTGCTGATTTCTGCTCTTGGCTTCTCTGAGTCCTGAAGGGAATCTCATGTTTCTCAGATAGAAAAGGAAGACAGGAGCCATGTGTCTGAGGCTGTCCCAGTACAAGTGAGCTGCGCCCACTTCTCCCAGAGATGCCAGCTCTGCTGTGAGCAAAGTCTCTGTCTCTTCCTCAGGCTCCCCATGTCTGGGAGGGAAGGAGGGCTGCAGGTGTCTAGTGGACTCGGTGACCCCTCCTTGTCCCTTCTCCCTCCCCTCTCCTGGGCCTTCCTGGACTCCCTCAGCCCACCTCATCCTTCAGGAGCCAGCAGTCTGCAAGGTGCTTCTCATGTGTTTCTGATTTTGAAGACAAAGCTACTCTGTCAATGGGTACCATCTCACCTCTGGGATGCACCAGCCACCTAAGCGTGGAACAAGCCCTTCGAGTCAGAATCAGCAGGCACTCCAGACGGCCCCCTCTTGGCTATTTGTCCAGTGCATACCCCCTGGGCTTCCTGAAGCCCATTCTGCATCTGTGCCTGGCCTGTCATGGGCCAAGGAGATGAGTCATCCCCGGCCTTTCAGGAGCTCCCCGTTCTGAAGCCAAGCTTGTCAGACTCTGACTCCTGTAAACATGGGACTCGCGCTGCTGGTACTCCCCCTGCCTCTGTGGGAGGCTTTGAAGGATGGCCCCTTCCTCTGGGGCTCAAGAGGAAGCAGCCAATGCCCCCACTGGCTTCTGGGCTTCTTTCATGGGGGAATAGCTGTAAACAACCCTCCCCGTCCCCCAGAACCAGGCGGGGGGTCTCTCTAGGAAGCCAAAAAGGGTGTGTCTCAGAGCTGCTGGTGATAACGATGGCCTCCAGAACCCTATGGGAGATCAATTGACCATGGGCACAAGAACTTGGTGATGAGGATGAGGGAGGAGGCTGGGAACATTCCCAGGTTCTGGGACCAGCTCACTCTCCAGGCCTGGATTCCATTGACATCACACCATTGGAGTAATCAAGGAAAAGCTGAATTGTGCTGGAGGAGGCCTGTTCTTTCCTGGCAGGGTGTCTTTGGAAAAGGAGGTCATGTAGCCCGAGGAAAAGTATTAACTCTGTCCTCTTCCTGCATAGAACCCAAGAGGATCCCGGGGACTCTGGGTGTGAGAGCATAAGGCCTTTGTCTCCCTGTGGAGGTGCAAACGTGTGTGTGTGCACTTGTATGTGCACATGTGTGCTCTAGCATGTTTATGGTTGGCCAGCTGGCTTTATTGCAAGGTCCCAAAGGAAGTCTGCCACATTAGGAACACACCAGTATCCTCAGCACGCCTCGAGATGTGCAAGGCAGAACTGGGGGCACCTTCTCTTCCTGGGATCCACACACACAATCAACACAGCGGTAGGAGCTGGGGATTCACAGACAAAATGGTGTCTTCCTCCTTCAGTGCATTCTCGGGCTGGTTCCAAACCCAAATGTTTAAGCAGGAGAGGACGCAGGGATGCCCAGGCTTGCCCTCCTGCTCTGAAAACCTCAAGAAGGGTTAAGTGACTGGCCAGACTCACACAGATAAGAAGAGTGAGTGAGAAACTGTCACAGGGGCCAAGACCTTCCCTTCATCTGGCTTGGCAGAGCCAAGCCCAGGGGCTCATTTAATTAGCTTTGCCATCAGATGCCAAGGATGGGGCATCTGTGGGTTATCTCCACTCTGTGGTGTAATCTTTCCAAAGATATTGGAAGGAGACTCAGCATTTTTTTTTCTCTCTGTAAATGAAGATGCATCTAAATTTAAAATGCCTGTTTCTGACTCTCAATTGTGTGGCCTGAAAAGCCTCACCCCCCTTGGAGGCTCAGGAATGCATTTCATTTTAGACAGAGTGATTAGTGTCCACCCAGCAGGGTGCCTGGGCAGCATAGGGCATCCATCAACCCTGGACTGAGAATCCCTTCTCTGACACCTTCCCCCTGGGCCACAGCAGGCAAGCCTGCCTCAGTGTCCTCAGCCGTAGAGTGAGCACACCCTTCCCTCAGAGGGTTGCTGTCGGGCTCAGGCCACTTAAATTCAATTTAGTCCAATTCAATGAGCATTCATTACTCGTCAGGCACTGGACCTACAGAGAAAGTAAAAAAGACAGTGATGAGTTTTCCATAATCTTTCAAATGAGTCTTTTCAGATTCCTTCAACTGCTTTCACAACAAGAGCAGACACTTGACATACACCATGTGCATTGTCTCACTGCAGCCCTGCCTCCCCATTCCTGAATCCACATTTGGAGTCTGGGTTTTCTCCTGGACGTGGGCCAGGGTCTCGAGGGCTTGTTGGGTTCATGGAGGATGCCACCCATGCCCAGGGAGGATGGCCTAAAAGGGCTCACGGACCACAGCAGGGCCAGGACTTGACTGTTCATTGAGTGGGAGAGAAAAACACAAGGGCCGGCATTGTAGGGTCAGCCCAAGAAGACAGGGAAGGATTCTCTTTCGCAGTTCATGGATGTGTCTGAGCAGGGACCTGGTACAATGTGATGTGGTACAATGAGGGTGGCCCTACATCAGTGGAGGGCCATCATGGAGCCACTGAGAGCTGCCTTATAATGGTTCCCACGTGGACAAGCCACAGCAAAGCACCCAAGGCTGGTCATCTCTGGCCTTCTTGGGAAATGGAGTGTCACCTGCCCGAGGCTTGGTTTTCTCCCAGATCTTGAAGCATGTGTTGGGCGGAGCCCCAGGCTTTCCTGGGCCTGCAGAGGGAAGCCCCCTTGTGTCTGGTAGAGCTTGGAGACCTGACCCCTGAGCCTGGCTCCTCTGTGGTCTGTCTGCATGTCCTCGTCCCCTCTCGGACACAGGGAGAATGGGACCTGCTTTTTCCTCCATTAGAGGGGAAGATTATGTGGCTATTGGAAAGACACTTTGAATTTCTTGGATGAAAGAGAGCATATGCCTCCATGGGGGTGGGTTGTGGCTCCTCACTTTGGGCAGCACTGAGAAAGGGGAGACTGAGCCAAGGAGGGACACCAGGGTCTCTGAAGATCATGCCGTGGGAGGAGCATTAAAGGGATTTTGTTGTTTTCATTGCTCAGTCATGTCCGACCATCTGTGAGCCCATTGGGAGTTGTCTTGGCAGAGATCCTGGAGGGGTTCGCCATTTCCTTCTCCAGCTCACTTGACAGATGAGGAAACACAGGCAAACAGGGTGAAGTGACTTGCCCAGGGTCACACAGTTACTAAGTGTCTGAGGCTGGATTTGAACTCAGGATTGAGTCTTCCTGACTCCAGAGCTGGTGCTCCGTGCACGATGTCCCGCTCCAGCTCCCCCCCCATATGATCACAGCTCTCCAGAACTGGGAAGGCTGTTGGGCAGGTGGGTGGGATCTTCACTTAGGGGTCACAGAGAGGATGCTTGCTCTGGCCTGGTGACGTTCCACGGCCTCTGAGGCCTCTTCCAGTTCTGAGATTGGGGCTTTGGTCACATCACTGTTTGCCCCCCAGTGAAAAGGGAGGCCACTCTCCTGTTACTGGGGACCAAATGTCCCATCATTGAAACACGTGGGCGCAGAGCTCATGGGGCTGAGCGCGTTATCTGATGCCCTTGGCACCAAGGCCCTTTGAGACCAGCGCATCCCAGGCAGGCCCCAAGCCCTGCTGTCACTCGATGACTGATGGTCACCTTTTGGCCAAAGAACTGTCCCCATTTACCAGATCAGTGCTAGCTCTGCACTAGCTCTTTGGTGGTCTCCAAGTGTGGTGTTCAAGGCCTCTCTGGTCTTTCATTTCACATAGGAAGCCCAGTTCCATGGATTAAGGTGCTGTAAGGTCCTGTAATTGTTCGGCAGATGGTGTGCTTTGGATGCTTGGGAGTTTTATAGAGAGGGAACAAAGGAGAAGGGATCCCAGGATGGCCTCTAAGCTAAGAACAGAAAAGAACAGATTTTCAATGGGTCAGATCTCCCTCCCTGGAGTGGAGATGGGGCCAAGCCAGGGAGAGTTGCAGGCCATGGTGTCTAAGGGCAGGACTAGGGGACTGCAGGACCATCCTCCATTCTCATAGCACCCCAAGGCTGCTTGGAGGGGTTTGAGCTAGATGGAAAACAGACCCAGGATAGCTGTAAGCAGCCCCAGAGAGGATGGGAAAGGGGAGGGAGAGGCCTGAAGGCTCCTCAGTTATGCAGCCCGGCCTGTGGCAAAGAGCTTTGCCCTGGGAGTGGGGGCTCTGCTTCCTGTGCCTGTGGCCCCAGGTGGGATTCTGCTCTGGGGAGCCAGCCCCCTATCTGTCAGTGCCTGGCCCCTGGCCCCTGGCGTGTGGCTTCTGCTCTTGCCGGCTTTTTGAGGCCTCAGTATTCTATCATCTTTCTCTCTCCCACCTGAGGGTTTGAAGTCAGGGCCTTGGGGAGATCACACTGAAGAGTGAGAAATGTCGAGTCTGATACCTCGGTTCAAGGACTCAGTTCTCCACGTCCGAGGTGGGGGAGGCAAGGGTGGGGCCCCATGAGGGTCAAGCTCAGGGTGAATCAGCCAAGAAAGCTGCCAGATGAGGGTTTGAGTCAACCTCTGGCACATGCAGGCGGCATAACCCTGGCCAAGTCTCCAACTTTCTAAGGCTAAGTTTCAGAGAAAGCTTCACTGAGCTGCTCTGGCAAAGATGTCAGGACACTCTCCATCCTAGTGAGAGCCCAGGTCCAGCCCCTCTCTCTACTGTCATGCCCAGGATGGGGCTGAGTGCTCGATAATGATGCCAGTCAGACTGCACCGGGTGGGTGAGCTGGACAGCATCCAAAGGAGGCCAGGTCAGGGCCTGGAGGCCATGTCTCTGGAGGCTGTTTAAAGGGCCGAGGCACACTTGGCCTGAAGAGGAGAAAGGCCAAGGACATAAGAACTGTATATGGAGGGCCTTCCAGGGCAGGAGGGAGCAGCCTTGTTCCACATGGCCCCTAGGCAGCACCCAGAGCAGTAGGGGTCCACTCCTCCGGGATGAGTGGCAGCTGACTCCTGAGCTCCCACTTCTGCCTTGGGGCCTCACTGAGAACACGGGCACCTGAAACCAGAGTTTCAGGAGGAAAGGTCCCAGGATCCAATGGGGGCCACTCTCGGCCCCTGCCCCCCACAACTCTGGGCTCCTCTCTGGTCGGCCTCTGGAGCTTCAGACTGGGCCCTGGTCAAGGGTCTCTGGGAGAGCCCTGGCTTTCTTTCTGGTCCTCCTGGCTGCCCAGGCCTGCTTCGGAGCCTGCAGGATCCTCCCTGGGTCTGCTCCCCACCTTTCCTCTTGCATTGCTGATGTTCTCTGTGGTCACTAGAGGGGGCTCCTGACATACACATGGAGAGCACCAGCTTCCTCAGACTAGACTTGGAAGTGGCAAATACAGGAGCAGAGGACCAGGGCTGCATCCAGATGAGGAGGGGTCTTTGGGGGGCTCTCACCTACCTTCCTCTTGGTCCTCAGGGGTTGGCTGCCTCACTGCCCACCATGACACCTGCCTTCCTTGCCTCCTGGATAATTAATGTTGTCTCTGGATAGATGGCAGACATAGCGCTCCCTCTACCTCAGTAAGTGGGATCCAGAGCTACAGCTAGGAGGGCCCTCCAAGGCCATGGCACCCAACCTCCTCCCTTTGCAGACGGGGACACCAAGGCACAGAGCAGTTGGATACGATCACAGATCCAGAGCTGGAGGGGCTCCTTCATTGTCAAAGGCCCAGAGAGAAGGTGGGCCTGGGATGCCAGCTTGGGGCTTCAGAGGCTGCCTCCTGGAATGTGTCACCAGCCTCTACGAGTTCCTCTGTGGAGGCCGAGCTTGAACAGGAGGGAGCCACAGCAGGGAGGAGGAGACAAGGCTGGGGGCTGGCATCAGGGGGGCATGACTACAGAGGGAAGCTGGCATTAGGGTGGCATGGCCTCCTGCACCTTGGAAGTCAAAGCTGTTTGGAAGCCATCTGACCCAGTCAGTGCCTGAAATGGCATCCAGGCAGAAGGATGTGTGCAGAGGCCAGCAGGCCAGCAGTCTGGGAGGCTGGGAAGCCCATCAGAAAGGATTTGTCAAGCTGCCACCATGTGCCAAGCATCGTGCTGGGTGCAGGGGGTGCAAATTCATACAAGAAGCTGACCCTGAGCGCAGCGTACTTAATTCTGTCTAGGGAGACAACAGGCATATATCTGAGTCTGTACAAGAGAAATAGGAGATATTGGGGGTGGGGTGGGCAGACTAGCTGCTGGGAGGGTCTGGAGCTGAGCTTGGAAGGAGGCTGGAAGTGAGGACAGGGTACACCACAGGCATGGGGTGCAGCCAATTTAGGGCTAGGTTCAATCCACCTCTGCCACATCCTCTGTCCCCAAGTTGGGAGGCAATCAGGGCCTGAATTGGTGGGGACAGTGGCAATGAAGAGAAGGGGAGAGAGTCAAGGGGCCTCTGAGGCTAAAACTCTGGGTGGCCGGGAGGATGGCCATACCCCCATAGGAACAGAGATGTGGGGAAGAAGGGTAGTTTTTTGGGAGAAAGCCAATCAGCTCCATTTTGGACACATTCAGTTTGAAACTGATGGAAGGGCCAGGTGGACATGTCCAGGCCCTTTGGAGTGACACAGAGGCCGATTAAAGCCTTGGAGCTGATGAGGTGGCTGTGAGAGAGGGTGTAGGAAAAGAAGAGAAATGGTCCCAGGACAGACCCCACTTCTCAAGTGAGAGACGAATAACCCAGAAGGCCAAGAAGGAATGGGCCCAAAGAGGGGAGCTTTGGATCTCTTGAAGAACCTCAGTTTATCCTTCTGTCAAATCTGGATCAGAAAACCTGCTCTTCTCACCCACTTGTGAGGAAAGCCTTTCTCCCACCTTTAAGTGCCATTTAAATGGGAGTTGCTGGTGGTGTTGGGTAGATAAGGGTCTCTAGATGGAGCCTCCACAGGCAAGTGTCCAGGCTCCCACGCCCAGCACGTCGGGAGGTTTGCCAAGCACTCTGAATCACAATTGCATCGATCCTCCTAGGAATCCTGGGAGGGAAGGTTATCATTCCCACTTTATAGCTGTATTATTGTACATTAATACTATACATTATATATAAACTAATAAAAGTCTCTCCATTCCCGCTTTACAGATATAGCATCAATGTTGCATGTGGACGTTATTCTGTGTTAATACTGCATGTTACATGGGATTGTAATTCGACATCAGTAACACGAAGCACCCGTGTTCCCCATTTGGGGCATTAATATTACACACAAACATTAATGTTTATTACAATGCATCAATATCACAGCACATGATTATATATTAATCACAATAAAAGGCATTCCCATTTCATAAATGCACGAGCTGAGGTTCAGAGAGGGGAAGCGGCTGGCCTAGGAGGACGCGGCTAACAGTGTCTTAGGGGGATGGAATCTTGGCCCAGGTCCATTGTCCAGTGTGCTCCCACCCTGTATGGCCGCTGACTCGATGACGCTCCAAGTGCCTTCAGCCCCCAAAGTTCTGTGCATCTGGGAGTCGACATCAGGGTCAAGCCTGTAGGTTTCTGACTCAGGAGCCCAGGAGGCTGACCCTGGGCTTCACCAGGAGGGCCATGCTGCCCGTTGAAATGGCCCAAGTTGGACAGGGCTGGTTTCTTTCCACAACGGCTTGGTGGCCATGCTGGAGCTTTAGCTTTATAATTCAGGCTCTAGGTCACGTGAGCCATGTTCCCAAAGGCCAGGCCTTAGCTGGTTTCTGCTTTGACAGCCAGGGAGGGCCTTCTGTTTTCATCCCCTCTCCCAGGGACTTGGGGCATTGAAGGATCCTGGAGGACATTCCACTGATGCTTTTCCCCTCGGCCTCAGCAGCCGTCCATTTCCCCGGTGCTCAGCTGAGCTGGCAGTCCAGGAAGACCCTCAAGAGGGGATGTGCGCCCAGACACCCCCACCCCCACCCCAGCTGGTCCAGGTCCTTTTACTCAGACTGGGAGGCATTTATAAACTCTGTCCAGTCAGGAGGAGAGCCCTGATTAGCAAAGTGACATTTTGAACAAGGTGAAACCTCATCAGACCTGACCAATAGGGAAAGGACTATGTCTTTTGGCGTGGCAAGGTTGGATAAAGCAATCCCCATGGAAGGATTTGGATGGAGCGTGGGCTCACTCCTCCTCCCCCAAATCTCCATCCTCCTCACAATTCCCCAAAGGAGCTGAAGTGGATTCTTCTGGAAGGTCCTCAGGGAAAAGCCAACTTGAAAAGGCAGCTGGGAACCGTTTCAGCGGGGGAGACAGACTTGTGGCCAAGACTCTGCACTGGCTGAACTGAGCTGGTCTCTCGGCTCCCAGGGACCGGGTCTGACCCAGTCGGAGGCAGGGCTACTTCCGCCAGCAGCCCTCCTCGAATCTTTCTGATGCTTCTAGGATGGTCGGTGATGGCCTCCACTGCCTTCTCCTCCGTGCTTCGGAATTTTCATGATTCCCCTTGCCCTCATCTACCTCTGCAGTCACATGTGGGGGCCTCTTCTCCAGGCACACCTTTCCTGGACAGATTATCAAAGCTTTAAAAAAGAAAGCCAAAATGCAGTTTAATACCTTCATGAATTGGGCTTAAAAATCATTGCCTTTCCCTGGGCTCCCCAGGGAATCTGGTGTCCATTTTGGGAGGCGATGGGGTGCCAGTGGGTTCAAGACCCACTTCTGGTGCCTAGACCTGCATGATCTTGGGCAGGGAAGGAAGGTAGGAGGAGAGAAAGCATTTATTAAGTGCCTGCTGTGTTCCCTATGCTACAAATAATATTTCATTTGATTGACTTTGTGACCAAGTGACAGGCGGGGGCTCATGAGGTCAGTTCTGATCTACTGTGACGATGTCGTTCCCCAAGGGGCGTCCCCAATGAGGGTCCAGGCTTCCCTTTGTACACCTCTTACTCCTGTGTCTGTCTGCATGTGCATCTACATCTTTCTGAGAGGACCAGGGACCTGCTGCTTCTGATGGTGACTTTGTCCAACCTTTAAGTGGTTTGCCAGTTAGCCAACACTAGAGGGCACCCGCTGCATTGCTGCCAGCCTCCTCCTTTTCACTTTCCATTGTTTCCCAACGTGCTTGGAGCCCTCCCTGAGATCAGGCTGCGGCTGGCACGTAAGCGGACGAGGCTGTCAGGGACCACTCCCTCTCTGAGCATCACTGGGTCTCATCAAATGAGTGCTGGTCCTAGCTCTGTTTGCAAAGGCATGCACGTGACGATGGAGGTTCATCCTTTTCTCTGCCTGTTCCTGCTGAGGATGCCATGTTCAGGATGCTCAGGCTGGTCCATGGAGCTGAGGCTTCTTCCAGAGAGATGTTTCTGCGTGTAAATATCTAACCATGTCACTCCCTTGTCTGGGAGCTTCAGTGACTCCCTAGTCCCTCTAAGGTCACACAGTGATTCCTCAATTTGGCATTTAAAATTCTGCAGTCTGGTTCCCACAACCTGCCTTGCCAGGCTCCCCCTTGGCAACTGGGAAAACACACTTTGGTTACAAGTGCACAGGTACCAACTTCAGAACTCCAAGTTGGGTGTGAGTCCGAACATAGAGAAGATGCTCTGTAACAAGTGCTGGATGTCAGCTTGTACCTGTGAGCAGGGAGCTTGTGTGTCTCTGCCCCTCACGCCTTCATTCTCTTCCAGCTGAGTTGGCCTGATGGGTACAAGTCAGTCAGCCCCTGTGTTTTATGTATAAGCATAGACCTGTAGTAGAATATTTCTGCAGCTTCCAAGAGGCACCCTTCTCATTTAACACATAGGGAAACTAAGGCTAAGAGGTGAGGCCGCTGGGCCAAGGTCACTTTGGTCCCCTAGGCTTACAGTTAGGGCAGAATTGCACCTCTCTGAAACCTTTACCCATGAACCAGATTTTATTGGAGTCTATTACAAATACCAGTAGATTCATTTGAACACTTTTACTGGTCCAAATGCAGTGGCCTGCATTTCATAGCCTTAGAAAGTCACAGAACAATCAGAGAGAAGCCAGCAATGGACCACGGTATGGTGGGATAGGAGTGCAGCCCTCCCGTCGTTCATGCTGTTGGGACAGAAGAGAGAACCATGGTCCCTAGCCACCAGGTGCTTTGAGCCTTGATGCCTGCAGAGAGAGGCAGACAGAGGCTAGGTCTTGAGAACCAAACCAACAGATGTTACAAAGTAGCCTCATCGATCTCCAGTGGACCCTTGAAAGAGCAGGTTAGAGAAACCCAGAGTTGGAGTTGTTGGTGTTTCTTTTTCTTTTGACCCAGATTTACCATATGCCATGTTTTAAGCATTTTGACCCTGTAGACCAGTCTATACAGAAACCCCAAGAAAGATATTTAAGCATCTAGGTCAATGAGGTATTTTGTCTGCATTTTGTTGGCTTTCTTTGAGATGGGATGACTCCAAGAATGTAGGACCTCTTCTACTCCTTGCAACTTTCTGTTGTCTTCAGAGGACAGGCCTGGGGCCAGGACACGTTCCAGTCAGATTATTCATTGATCCTAAGGAAGCATTGGAAAGAAGGTCCCACCAGCCTCCTGAGTGAGAGGAAGGGATGTGGACTGGGCTGGTGGCTTTGGGATTGGTTGAATGGATAACCAGCCACAAAGAGGAATGGATCCCAGCCTGGAAGATGTCCCTAGTGGAGAGTCCTGGATGACCTCTGACAGTGCTTAGGATATTTGAAGACAGCATGAGGCTGGGAGGCAAAGCCAACATGAGATGGAAAGCCAATGACCCATACTGAATACAGGATAATGAAATGAAAGTCCTTGAGTTAAAAGACAACCCACTGCACAAGGAGAGTCTAGGGGGGCAGAACTCAAGGACAGCTCAAGCCCAACAAGTGAAGCATTTTCCATGGCCTTTCAGCCCAAGCTGAGCCAAGAGTGTGACGTGGAAGCCAGAAGACCTGCCGGCCAACACAAAAGTGACAGGGTCCTGGGCTGTACTGAAGGACACGTGAATATGCATGGCCTGGGTTCCTATTGCTTCTACTCCCAGCCTGATGCCCTTTGCTCTGAGGAACACTTACCTTGGCAACGGGTAAGTGGCACGTAGTGCCACTCGGCACATAGTGTTTCCGTCTTTGGTCCTGCATCCTTTGCACATTCAAGGTCTTGTTTGTGCTGAGGTTGGTCCGTCCTTGGGATAGGAACGAGATCACCTACAGATGCCCTTTATCTTGGGCAGCACGTGACCTCCACAGTGTCCTGATGCGGCCCCGGGGTCCCAGGGGAGGCAGGTGATGGTGCCTCTGTGCTCTGCCCCGGCCTGCTGCCCCTGGCATTGAGTTCAGTCCTGAGAGCCCCACTTCAGGAAGGCTATTGAAAAATTGGTGACTTGGCTTCTGGATGCCTTGTCATCCAGACAAAGCTGACCAAGATGATGAATCGAAGACACATCAATCAACAAGCACTTATTAAACACCCACTGTGTGCCTGGTACTGTCCTGGGTGATGAAGATACAAAGACAAAAGAAACAGTCCCAATCCTGGGGCTCCACAAACTGAAAAGGAGAAGTCTTAGGGAGGCATTTGGAGAGCTGTCCAGCCTCTCAATGATTATCTCTGTGACCCTGGGCCAGTCACTTAATTTCATTCAGCCTCAGTTTTCTCATCTGTAAAATGGGCGGTGCATTGCACTGACTGTTGGTCCTGGAGTCTGGAACATCCCAATCCAGACTCAGACACTCACTAGCTGCAGGACCCTGGGCAAGTCTCTTGACTCTGTTTGCTTCAGTTTCCTCGACTGTAAACTGGGGGTGATGATAATAGGATCTGTCTTCCAGGGTTGTTGAGAGGATCAAAGGAGGCAGCATTTGTGAAAGCATTGTGTAAGTGCCACCTATCATTGTTACCATTATGGCTATGTTTAATGTCGTTTCAGGGATGTAATGAGGATCAAATGGGCACTTTGTAAATCTCAAAACACCAAAAACCCCATGAGCTGTTATCCTTAGAAGAGGATGTTGAACAGTGGTGGGGATTTGCCTCAGTCTAGGGGGAAATGCCCTCGTAAACCAGAGCTTTCCAAACATAGAATGAGAGGTAGTGAGCTCCCCATCATCAATGCTCTTCAAAAAGAGCCTGGTTAACTGCTAATGAGGAATGCTCAGAGACCACTGTGTGAGGAGTTCGCCCCATGGTCTCCCTTAAGACATCAGATCCTAAGATTATCGAGCTTCATACTAGTAGGAGAAAGAACAGATCCGGGCTCCTTTCCATCCCAGGAACTCGCTGGGTCCCTCTAAAATGGGTTATTTTATAGGGACTTTGTAACCCTCCCTTCCCTCTTCTCTCCCCACTTGGTATTTTCACCCTTTGCCTATTTTCTGGGTCTTGGCAGAAACTGGACCTTGTAGAGGAACTTTGTGCTCGTTATAGGGACTGGAAGGTGGGGAGAAGTTGGGGTTCTCTGCCCTGGGAGACATGGGCTGGGCTTTGTTGGGGCTTTCTGTTTTTGGTGATCTGGGGACTGAAGGTATTGCCCTTGGTCATGGTAGAGACAGGGTAGACTGCTGATTAGAGTACTGGGCTTGGCGTCAGGAATGTCTGGGTTTGAATCCAGCCTCAGACCTGGCTTCAGGTGTGACCCTGAGCCTCAGGTAGCCCCTAAATGCTTAGGTGCCCACTGAGTTATGGATGAGCTGTGATGAGATTGGTGGAAAGTGTCACTCACCCGCCCCCAAAATTATAGCTCCTCTGCTTAGGTTCGGAGTGCTTCTAATTGCACCTTATAGGTCAAGGCCCCCTTGGAGGACAGCCCCAGCTGAATCAGAGAGTCTGGGTTTGAATCCCAGCCCTACCACTTAACACTTTCCTAGGCTCCCACTTCCTCCAATACTGTAAAAGAAGGTGCCTCTGGCAGATGGTCTCTAAGAATCCTTGGAAATGAGAAACATGCTCCTCTCCCCAGTGTATGAAGTTGGATTTGTGGGATCTGGACTCCAAACAGCTGGCTCAAGGATAAAGCCTTGGAAGTAAAACGTGTTTATAAATTGGGGCCTCCTTGCAAAGGGATTTTGGTTCTGTGCTCCCCGGCAGCCTCTGCATTCTTACATTTGAGGCAACTGGATCCTGAAACCTGCTGCCCAGGCTTCGGAGGGCTGGGGCAGTGTCTGGGGCTGGGAGCTCTCAGTGTCTGGGGCTGGGAGTCGAGCCTCCTGCTTGGGGGTTGGTGCCTGGGGTGCCTGCCCTGCTCCCCAGACCTCAAGGCCAGGATATTCTCTGTGAATAAGGGACTTTACCTGTTCAATGTGAAAGAGACCGTGGGGGAGGGGCCAGATTCTGACCGGCTGCTCTCAGTTTTTCTGAGCAGCTGCTCAGGATAGCCGCGTTCTCTGCTATGAGGGCGTTACTGCCTGGAATGCAAAGCCCCCTGAGGGCAGCTCAGGGATGGACTCAAAGGTCATCAGCTCTGAAGTTCCAGACCTGCCTAAAAGAGGAGGGCCCGAGGGCTGCCTCTTGAAGTGTGAGTTCAGCTCAGTTACTGGCCACTCCCTTGCTCTTTGCTCTGTGGAAATCACTCTGGCTCTAGGAGGCCAGGCCCTTGGGCCAAGAAGTCTTGGAAGGGTCTGACCAGCCTTTAAGGATGGCTTTGCTTCCCACTGGGCTCTGCTGCTCATCCGTCCGGCCTCACTCAGCACTGAGACAGGCCCAGCACCAGTCGGCTGGTCACACAGTCATGAGTTATTTTTCCAAGACAAACTCCAAGCCAGGGACCAGTTTGGCTTTGGACAGATGGCTCCAGACCTCAGAGACTTGGCTCTAGATTGCTGTGGACTTGGCGGGTCTCTGCTTGCCCATATTGCCCTGCTGCTAGGGCCAAGACCCAGGGCAGACATTGAAGGTTAAAAGGCAGATTTTAAGGTTCCCCCTTCAGAATCTTGCGGGCCAGTCAGATTCCTGCTTAGCCAAGTCTGGTTGTTTCCTTCACAGCCAGCCACATGCAGGGAGATGGAGTTCATTCAACAGCCCACTGTCCTCTACCTTAGCCCTTGGGCTTGGGCCCCAGTCTGGTCTCTGGCGTGAGGTGGGGGGCAGCTCTCTCCCTGGGCCAGGACCTAGCCAGGCCAAGGGGGCCCGTGTGCCTAGCGAAGAGTGGTGGCCAGGGAGCCCACCTGGGCTTGGTGGGGAGGGCTGCTGCCTGTCTCTTCTAGACAGCTGAGGGCTCCAGATGGTCGGTGATGCTTGAAGCCGGGCCCTCATGCTGAGTGGTTTCGTCAGAGCCCAGGGCGAGTGACCCTCTCTCCTCTGATGCTCTGCAGCTGTTTCAGACGCTTTTGGATGTATTTTCAGGGGCATCTTCGAGGGCCCTTGTGCTGGCTCTGGAGATAGATTTCTCGAAAAAAAGAGGCAAGAATAGAAAGCTTTCTGGGCTGGGAGTCAGAGATCAGTCCATCAGGAGGCTGTTGTGAAGCCCCTAATATGTGCCAGATACCACACCTGAAGGCTCCACAGCGACAAAGAGAAGAGAAAACAAGCCTTGCTCCCAAGCGGCTGCTTCCCGCTGTGTCCAAGGGAAATGGGGCCCCCTCCATTATGGGGGAGGCGTGTCCACACAGGGAGCTCCTCTGGGGAGAAACTCACCAGCCCTTCCCATGCTGTGGCATTCCTGAAGCCCTCCCCACCGAGCCCAGGTGGGCTCCCTGGCCACTACTCCTCGCTAGGCACACGGGCCCCCTCGGCCTGGCTAGGTCCTGGCCTAGGGAGAGAGCTGCCCCCCACCTCACCCTAGAGACCAGACTGGGGCCTAAGCCCAAGGGCTAAGGTAGAGGACAGTGGGCTGTTGAATGAACTCCATCTCCCTGCATGTGGCTGGCTGTGAAGGGAACAATCAGATTTCCGAGTTTTAAACATCGCCTTTTGTTTTTATGGACCTCATACTCTTCTTCCTGTCCCCTGTCCAGGAAGCTTTTCCTCATAACAAAAAGAAATATTCAGCAAAGACATACTGACTGTGTCTTGCAGCATGTACAACACTCTACCCTCATAGTCCCCTGCTTCTCCAGTGAACGGAGGGAGATGCCTGTCCTCTTCTCCAGCACCAGTCTTGGTCTCTGTCGTTATATGCCGGGGATGGAAGCAGTACCAGCTCTGAATGTGCTGAATAGGCAGGCTTCCCTCACTGGGAGCCATTATTGATTTGTCCTTGAGGAAATAGTCTTCAGAATAGAGAAGGAGCTGGAAGGCACCTTAGGAACCCCTTCTTCAACACAGGAGTAAACTCAGGCCGAATGAGAGGACACAGCCAGGGGACGGAAGGGCTGGCGCTCTTCGAAGCTCTGTATCCATTGACCTTGGTGGCGTGCCCCAGGGGTGTCCCAGAGCCGGGCAGGGGGACTAACCGTGTCTACAAGGCCCCAAAGTGGATCATCCAAGTCACTTGGAGATGACAATGAGAACCCTTCATTTCTAGCTTCATTCCCTGCCCCTCTTTAGAGAGCAGGCTATAGATGCTCTCCCTGTATCCTCAGTTTCGTCTGATCTCCATTAGTGAAGCCGTTATCTGAGTCTAAAGGGCCTGGAAGGTTTCATTTAGAAAGTGATCTCTGCTGCCTGCAGGAAGCACCCCGAGGGCAGCAGGTGCTGAGTGAGCAGAGCCGATAATCGTCATCTCAGTCTGTCTGGGCAGAGATACTTTTGGCATTCCCTCTGGAAAGGGCATCGGGCAATGAGAGATGAGTGGAGAACTCTAGATTCCACTCAGAGGGCGTTCCTGCTCTGTGCCAAGCCGTGGATCAAGGGCTGGGTCTGGAGTTGGGAAGACCCGAGTTCAGATCCACCTCAGACATCTCCTGTGTGATCCTGGACAAATCACATCACTGCTGCCTGCCTCAGTTTCCTCAACTGTGATATGGACACCACGAAAGTATGGGAATCCTCACAGAGTTGTTGGGAGGAGAGAATGAGATCATGTTTGCGAAGCAGCTAGCGTGGTGCACCCCTCCCAGGCACTGTGCTGGGTGATGGGGATAAAAAGGTAACAGCACCATGAAACAGCCTCTGCCCTCAAAGAGCTCACATTCTACTTGGTGAAAACAGTTGAAGAGGAAATACAAGATACACACAGTCATTTGGGGAAGATAATAGAGGGCCAGCGTCAGAGGGAATCAGGGAAGGCTTTCTGGAGGGGGTGCTCCTTGAGCTGAGCCCTGGAATAAGCCAAGAATTACAGGAAAGGGAAGTCATTCCTGGCATGAGGCACAGCCTGAGCAAAGCTGCAGAGGCAGGCTAAAAGGGGCAGCCACTCTAAATCAAAGCTCTTTTTTTAGAGAGAAATTTCTGATCTTGTAAACCAAACCCCCAATCCCTTTCTTCTCTCTAGTGCCTCACTACTACCTTCTGTGACCCTCAGATACTGGAAGAGATCTTTGAAGGCACTCAGTCCAATCCTCTCAGTTTTGCAGTCAGGACACTAAGGCAGAGAGTGGTTGAGTGACTTTCCCTAATCCCTGATGACTTAAGAGCTGGTAAGAGTCCAAGGCAGGATCGGAACTTGGGTCTTCCTGACTCTGAGTGCAGAGCCCTATCCGTTATACCGCACTGCCTCTGATGGTAGAGGAGAGGTCAGCAAAGTGCTTCTGGGGACTAGAACTGTAGAGTTAGAGCCAGACCTTAGGGACCTCAGACATCTTCTAGTTCAACAATTGTAACCTGGGGTCTGTGAACTTGGTTTAAAAAAAAAGTCATAAGTATTTCAATTTACTTGTAATTAATTGTAATTGAGCAATCCTGTGTATTTTCCTTTATGCTTTTAAAACTGTGACTCTGAGAATGGCTCCAAGCCTTTCATCACACTGACTGTCTGGGGGCTCTAGACCCCAGAAGGGCGCCACCCCCTGCCCATGGGCCCTGACTCCCAGCACCTCAGATGGTCTGCAGAGTGTGCCCATTGAAAGAATGGGTCTGGTGAGGTGAGAGACCTCTGGGCTTCCAGGGATGACCAGCTGCCACCGGGCACCATCCTACCCTTTTCTGTCATTCAGTGCCTCAATCTGCCAGGCCCTGCAGGCACCCTTAGGGGATGCCATCCAGACCCGGAGGGGCCACCATTCTAAAGAAGCCCCTTCCTTGGCCCTGCCTCACATCCATGCCACCAAAGGACTTAGTCTGTGTGTGAGGTGCTGGGGCTGACGGATGGCTCTCACATCATGCCAGGGTAAAATGGTTTTGTTACAGATGCTGCTCACTCTGCTGGCTAGAGGTGCCATGTCCTAGCCCTGTCATTAGCCTGTTGTGGGTTCAGCTAAGAAGGAGCCTGGCCCTCCTGAGACCGGGTGGTCAGCTTCGACCTTAATAGATCCATCACTGCTGTTTTCCCACTGCTGCCCACTACACCTTGTAATTGAGAGCCAAGGAGAAAGGGCCGGAGAAGAAACTGGACAGTGTTTCGTTTTTGGATGATGGCCGAGGGAAGATCCTTAGAATGTTCTCCTCTTTGTCCCAAGGCGAGCACCTCACTGTAGCCTTCTTTTATCATCCTAAGCTCTTGAGGGACCCTAGCCCTTCCCTCGAGGTGCCTGACGGGAGCAGCTGGTCATATGGGAACAGAGTTTTCCAAACATGACTGTCACTTTTTCAGTAATTCTGAGATGATAGAGAGCTTTTGGGGTGCCCATACCTAATAGGTACATAGGTTTTCCTAGGGTCAGGAATTGGTGGTATTTCCTCTGTGCCATCCTGTGGCTGAGGAGGGAGCTCCCCAGAAACAAGACTGGTGATGTGATCTTTTGTTAATAGAAGCCACTGTCTTGTCCCCCTAGTGGAGATGGGGGACTGCCTGGAAAGGAAGATGAGAGGATCATTGATATCCCAGTGCCAAAGGCATTGGAAACCTCACAAGAGGATGAGCCTGACGAGGTTGAGGAGGGAGGGATTTTTGTACCATAGACTAGAGAACGAAGGGGACGGGGACGCTGAAGCTTTTCATCTCTCCTTAAACCTGCCCTTTATTCCCAGAGTCCGTTCAAGGAAGATTCATTTGTAATGGATTGAAATGTCCTTCTTCCTCATCCTTATCTGCTAAGAACAGAGGGTCCAGTGAATTTACCCCCAAAAAACGTAATTCAGAAACGGATCTCGGAGCAGCTTCTTTAACATTTTTCAGCCTTTTGCATTGTTCAAAATAACTTTTTCTTGTCTTTTATGAAGGAGCTAGGTCCAGGAGAAGATCCAATAATTAGGATGAAAGCATTAACATATCGAAATGCTCATTTGCATATTTTTTTTGGCAGAGACTGCCCTTGATGGGAGCAATATGGAGTTCCATAATGCATGAGGCTAAGAGTTCTCCATGCTGCTGTCACATCTGATTAAACCCAGCTGAGTGGGCTATCTTCAGCTGGCAGTGAACGTGAACCTAGCTTTCTCCTTGGGCTCAGTTTTCCCTGCCCTAGAGAGTTCTTAGGGAACTTGTAACTGAGGGAGAGAAAGGCAGACCCGGGATCGTCCAGAGGCAAAGACCTCACCTTGTGACTGGTGGATCTGCTCTACAGAAGGCAAGGGACAGGGGAAGGGGATAGTTTGGTTTCCTTCAAATCAAGGGATGGCTAATGCTAGGGCGTGCCCACTGGGGTGGGTGAGGGGAGAATAAGTACTTAGACAGCACCTGCTAAGCACTTTGTGAAGTAAGTGCTGTCTTCCATTTACAGTTGAGGAAACTGATGTGGGCAAAGGCTAGGTGACCCTGCCCTTACAGAGCTAGGAAGGGTCTGAGGCTGGATTTGAACTCAGGTCTTCCCGATTCCAGGCCTGTTCTATCCACTGAACCATCAGCTGCCTCCACAGTCACGGTCACGGGGTTATCTCTAATGTATTCCGTCCACACCTTGTTTGCTTGTTTAGACCGCCTTCCTATGTCTCCCCAGCTCAATAAATGCTGAGATGAGTGCAGGGAGGTCCCATAATGCCCCAGCTGCACTCACTGGGAATCAGATTGGGCCATTGGCTGTGGATGGTCACATTTCCCAGGATCCCAGGATTGGCACAGATGTTGGAGCAGACTCTCAGTGGCCTGATCTGTGCCACTTGATTTTTTAAAATGTTGTATACAGCAGGCACAAATTATTGCACATGCTCAAATGGCCAGGTGGAATTCTATGCAAATACTTTTCCTATCAAAATTTAAAAACAACCACTTGCCAGTCTGAATGCATTTTGTTTCATGTTGATCTTTTCTCTTTCCAGGACATGGAATGGTCCCTGGAACCTAGTGACTGATTAATAACTGCTTATTGATTGGCTTGATTGGTGGATGTGCAGGGAGTGAAGAAAGTGTCCATTGAGTGTTTGCTGGGCGCCAGGCCAGGGCTCAGGGCTCAGCGTGGAAGGACCCGAGGGAGTCAGCGCCCGTCCTCCCGAGGCCGCATTCCAAGGGGAGGAGAAAGCCACACTGTGGGAGGGGCCTGCCACAGGGAGGACAGCAGGCCTGGGGTCTCCAGGGGGCGTGGGCAGCGCAGGACACATTGCACTCACTTCTGCAATGGTCAGATCAGTGCAAGGCAGTCGATAAAGTGACGTCGTGTTCAATAGACTTAGTCATGACTGGGGACACAGCCAGAGGTGGGTTGGAGCCAGAGGCTGGGGAGGAACCTCGAACTTGACAGTTCTGGGGGATGACGGCAGGGGGGGCGCTGAGGGCTGATAACATTCCACGGAATCGCGGAATTAGGGGCGGAAGGAACGTGGGCAGCCGTCCAGTGTGACCCAGTGTGAAGCGATCTCTGGAACAGCTTAGCTGCCTGTGGGGGCTCCTGGGTCAGGTCCACTCCCCTCACTGGGCTTCCACTGCCCGCCCAGGCTGTCGTGTGGATCAGATGAGACACCCCACGTCACAAGCTTTGTAAACCTTAGAGCATGGGGTCAACACTAGCCATGTAAAAATAATCACCAAAGGTTGGCAATAATAGGGATTATTATTAAGGGTCGTGGGAGTTCACCAAAAATATCCCCCCTGTAGATGAAAGCACTTTGGATTTGACTTGACTTTGGAGTGAGAGGACCAGAGTTCTAACCTCACTTTTGGTTGTGTGACCTTGGGCAAGCCACTTAGGGCTCGGTGTTTACATATAAGAGGAAGGTGTTAGGGTCATGATATTCCTTGGACTTCAGAGTCTTTTTGGAGGCAGAATCTGGGAGTCAGAGGAGCCCCCAGAGGTTCCATAGGCAGATCTCTAGCTGACCAACCCCCTTCCCAAGATGGGCCATCCAGCCTTCATCTGGAAGCTCCCATGACAGGGCAGGAGCCTCCTCTCTCCCATCGCAGCCTCGGGATGGTTCTCTTTCTATAGAATCCAAGTCTCTCTTTGCTACTCATTCCTGTCACTGCTGATTAGTCCCCTTACCTCTTCACAATCCACCTCCGGGCAGCCTCCAGGCCCTCGCCCAGCTACCCCAGCAGACACTCCAAGCTGTCACCCTCCCGCTCACGTGCCTGTGGACTCCTGGGCCAGCAGGCCGCCAGGTCAGGCCTGTCACTGCTGTGGCAGACATCTGAGCCCCACGGATGGAGGCCGTCCTGTGGCTGCATCAGGCCCAAGATTAAATCAAAGGCTCCTAAAGCCTGTGCCATCCCACCAGCATTGTGAAGCTCCTGCTGTGTCTAGTGGAAACTTTATTGAGAGGCATTTATTAAGCACTACTATTCGCCAGACAAGTGCTAAGTGCTGGGGATACAGATGTAAGTGAGTGAGCTAGGGAAGTGACGTGGCAGGCCAGAGAGGAGGCAAGGTGAGGGGATGCTCACCAGCCAGAGCCCATGGTCATGAGGCCTGGATCCTGAGGCCCTTACAGAGGCAGAGGCTGGAAAGAGAGCAGTATAGAACGGTGGTGGGAAATGAGCTCTAGGGCCATACAACCATGTAGACCTAACAAGACACACAAAGTGGATGACAAGTGTGTCTGCCCTGACTGTGATATGCAGCTATGTGACCAGTCCCTGGAGTCAATCCCTCTGACCACACACATTGGGCAGACACTCCAGGTGCACATGACCTGGACAGAGAACTGAACAGGAGAGAGAGGGTTGGTTAGCATTGAGGAGAATATGGGGCCGCCAGTGAGTGCCCCCTGCTCCCTAAAGCGAAACCCCATCTTCTTTACAAGGGCCTCTCCAATGGATGCCTGGCCACACATGAAAATGCTTCACATCTCTAGAGAATTGTCTTTGCAGTTGACCCTGAGGTCATGGAAAGGCACACGTGGCACAAGGAGAGGAATAAAAGGCATGAACATGGGCATATATGGCAAGGAAAGGAGATGGATTGGTCATGTAACAGGGCTGGGGGTGGCAGCTGACTCCAGCATTTCACTGGCTTCCTTGGAAGACTTAGTAAAGGAAGGCCTCCCGCACGTTGGAAAGAGTGGTGGACAAAGACAGCACAGATGGCAGCTGGCGGCGGGGAGGCTGTCACCGGGCTACTTCTGCATCACCGTTTCTGGGGCATGGATGGGGCCAAGTCAAACTGCAGCTGAGCTCTGGGAGGCATGTAGTGTAAAAGGCCTGAGGTCTGGAGGTGGCAGAATGAGGACAGGCCCAGCAAGGGAACTGAGAATGAGAGGCCAGGCTCTGGCCAGGGTTCTTTGGCGGCTTCCTTTCCTTCCTTAATGGGTTGGCGCCGCTCTCCTGAAAGTAAAACGTGTCCTTGGAAAAGAGAAACAGCCGTCCTCTATGGCTGGGGGGGAAGAGCTGTCTCCATGATTCATGGAGGAACATGCAGCACAAAGTTATGAATGGCGTTTCGAAGGCCGAATGGAGGCAAGCGGGCATCTGGGTGGGAGAAGGGAAAGTTCCAAGCAATCCGTCAAAGTTCTTGCAGCTTTGACTTCAAGGCAGGTAGAGTAACAGGAAAAAAAAATGAGGAAGGAAAATAAATCTCCTCTGACATTGCAAAGAACAGAAGACAGAGGAGGCAGCTCCCTGGCCTCTGCACGGAGCCGGCTGCCCCAGGATGCTCGGCGCAGCCTCTGGATCCCAATTGTGGCCGAAAGAGGGTCTTGTTGCAGACACTGTGACAGTCATACAAGAGGAAGGCCACGATGCTGTCTGTCATCCAAGGGGGACAGAGGACCCTCGTTCCTGTGCCTTCAAATTCTAGTGACCTTCAGAACTTAATGTCGATGATGATGCCAGGAAAGTTTCTATCTGACTTCTGCATAGTCAGAACCTAACAGAGAAAGAAAGCACATGTTAGGGCCACTCAGGGGTGCAGCAGATAGCAAGTTCAAATCCAGCCTCAGACACTGACTGTAACCCTGGCCAAGTCACTGCCGTAGTCTGCCTCACAGTAAAGTGAGGATCATAATAGCACCTACCTCACAGGGTTGTTGTAAGGATCAAGTGCGATAGGAATTATAGAGGGACTAGCACTGTGCCAGGCACATAGGAGTCACTATAGAAATGCCGCTGTGACAATCAGACCATTGTAATAGCTGAAGTTCTGGGAAGCCAGTGGGTCATTGGAAAGGAACGACCTTCTGGTTGTTCCTCTTTTTCTCTCCTGAAGTGGGCACAAAGATTGAGTCCACCCTAGAAAATGTTGCCTCTATCTGTATTTTGTGTCTCTAAAAGCTGCTGCTCCATCCGTGGAAGCATCGAGGCCAACTGATAATTAACCAGGCGCTTCTTCAAAGAGACTCTGTGAAATAAAATTATTTAGTTTTCTGGCTCGAAGGGAAATTAGAATTGGATGCATGTATTGTTCTGCTTTTAGCTCTGTCAAGTCCCACTCTGGTGTCTTTTCCTCTCTGTTCCTTCCTCTCCAAGACTCAGCACCCAGACCCTGCCAGATCCTCACTGATCCTTAGGGATGGGGAGTTTCTGAAGCAACAATCTCTTCTCCCCAGTTAGGGCTTAAGCATTTGATCATCATTTAACCCTTTCAAGATGCTCAAATTTATCTTTGTTGCTTCGTCCTGGCTTTTTCTTCTTTCAGAAATTCTATTCAGTTGTACTTCTTTGAACAGGAACACTTGGAAATCATTAGTTTGCTTTTTGGTTTATCTTTTTTTTTTTTTTCCTATTCCTTTCTTTCCTTTCTTATATTAACAGCACAATCATATGTAATTCTGAATGGGGTTCCTTGGCACATAATAAGTCTCCTGCTAGCAGTATTTCTTCTTTGACATAGGAGCTCTGGAGTTTGGTAATCACATTTCTAGGAGTATCAAATCTGGAGTTTCTTTCAGGTTCTTTCAATTTGCCTGCAGATTCCAATAGTTTTAGATAGTTTTCTTCCATGATTTCTCAGAATGTGTGTACAAGCTTTTTGTTTAATTATACTTTCTTGGAGAACACAATGATTTTAAAGTTATCTGCCCTCATCCTGTTTCCTAGTTTAGTACTTTTCAGAGTAAATGTGGTTATGTCTTCTTTCCCTTTTTCAGTCTTCTAATTTAGCTTGTATAGGTCTTGTTATAGCCTTGCATTTTTTAGTTCTTTTCCCATCGTGCTGAGGTTCATTGTGTTTTTTTTTCCAGTGTCTACTACTTTGGTAAGGTTTTCTAGTTTCTATTCTGAATTTTTTATTATCCATCCAAATTTTCCTTTAAAGGTCTTCTTTGACAGTTTAGCTTTTCCTTTTTTTTTTTTTTTTTTTATCTTAGCAACCTTTCCATTTACTCTCTGTCCTTAAGACTAATATAGTCTCTTTTCTAAGGTTCTGCTTGTAATTTAGGGAGACTAGTGTGGGAGAGCCAGTGTGGTAGAGAGGCTGTAGCACTGAACTTGGAGTCAAGGTGGGCATGCGAATCCTGCCTCAGACAGCTGTGGATCCCCGGGCTACTCTGTGCCTCAGTTGCCTCATGTTACAAAGGAGTTGAACCTGGTTGCCTCTAAGGCCCTGTCTGGCCCCTTCTCTCTGACCCTTTGTTCTCTTCTCCTAATCTGCAAACTTATCCTAGGGTTGTCTGAAACCATCATCTTTTATCACTGTAGTTGCATTTTCTCATTCCTTTGGTTTCTCCACTGAGACCATTTCTTTGCTTTTTTATCTGGCCCTGCAGTTGCTACATGAGTCCTTCCATGCAGCCTGGATGATGCTGCTGGATGATGGCCAGGTTTGCCGAGGTCTCAGTTCTCAGCCTGCTCTAGGGGATCTCAGAAGCCTAATGACTCTTCCTCTTCTGTGCTTTCTTGTCCTATTGCTCTCTCCCTTATCTTGTGCCTCTGGTAGAGTGTAAGCTCCAAGGACAAGGACTCTGCCACTTTTATTCTCCTCTGTATCCCTGGGACATAGTACTTTGCATAACTAGACACTTAAATTGTTTATTTGGCTGCATTTCATGGATTCAGTTTTGGTAGTGCACCCAGTTGTCCAACCTGAGAGTGGAGATTGAGTTTCTTGGAACATAAGATCTTAAACCCCCTAAGGCAGTGGTTTTCAACCTTCCTAATGCCTCAATCCTTTAATATTCATATGTGGGCGTATCTGCATGTGGGCAGACCACCTGGAGATGGATAGGTGTCTTGGTTCTTAAGACCATTGGAAATATGTGTTTTCCAATGGTCTTAGGCAACCCCTGTGAAAGGGTCATTTGACCCCCAAAGGGGTTGTGGCCCACAGGTTGAGAACTGCTGCCTAAGGATTCCCAAGGATGGTCCATTTTAGATTTCCCCCACCTCCAGGAGGAGCCCCACCTCTCGGGGGTCACTACTGCACTCAAGTGGAGGCATCGATGAGTCTCATGAGCCGAGTCGGCTCATCTGGGCCCCGCGCAGCCCTTTGGAGGATAAGCCAGCAAAAGGGAGCACCACGTCGCTGGGCAAGGCTGCTGACATGTCACTCTTCTTGTCTTTCCACAGAACCATGTGAACCCAGCCATGGACTTCACCCAGACGCCCCCTGGAATGTTGGCCCTTGACAACATGTTGTACTTTGCCAAGCACCACCAGGACGCGTACATCCGGGTGAGTGCTCTGCCCCTTCCCTGTCTTTGAGTTTACTATGGCATTCAGTTCATCGTTCTGCGAACGTGACCGGGTGTGCTTGAGAAACTATGCTTAGAATCCAGAGGTCCTAGACAGAAATTTCTTTGCTACTCGTCAGTTATTCCTCAGAAGAGAGAGTGCTTAAAATGCACGCGTTGGATAGAATCTGTTTAGATCCAATGATAGTTACTGAGCGTGTTATTAAAGCTAGATTGAGTGCTTACCATGTCGGGGGTGCTGGGGGGACAAAGACTGAAAGCAAAATCGTCCCCGCTTTGAAGGAGCTTGCTTTCCGTGCGTGGTTCTGCCAAGAGTCCTTTTTCTCCTGGTCTCCATGAGAAAGAGCCTCATGACTGGTTCTTGATAGTTGGAACATGTAGGGACCAGACCCTTTCTGTTTCTCCTAAATGACGTTGGGAAACATGTCCAGGTCTTTTCTAAGGGGCCTTCCCACCCCAAGCATGTGTCTGGCTCTTGGGCTCTAGTCTGGGCAGACTCTGCTTTCTAGTGATCGCTGGGACTCCCTAAACTTCTTGAGCCACAGCCATTACATCAGGTGGGTCTTGGAGAAGGCACCGTCTGTCAGCCTGGTGTGGGGTTCACTGCCTCCTCCCCTGGCCCCCTTCTCACCCCCTTCCTCTCTGAGGTCTCTGGCTCTCACACCAGACTGTCAAGCTTCAGAGGAGGCTGATGGGTGGGCAGAACTCATCCAGCTTCAGGGAGAGACATAGGGTTATGTGTTGGACTCTGAAGGCAGCTCTGAAAGAGAAGGACTCGGTGCCTCCTGAGCTAGGACTGGAGGAAGAGCTCAGCAGAGACCCGTCATCCCAAGGAGCATCTGTGACATGGGGTGATCTCTGCCATTGGCACACCTGAGAACATGGCGCTCAGAGGGGTGCAAGGGAGGTGCCCAGGACACGGCTTTTGTTACCGTTACTACCACCAGGTCCTACTTCCCTGGGGACCCCCCCAAAACCAAGGAAACATAAAGAAATAGAAGGTAAGAGCCCCAGAATTCCAGATGCCAATGGTCCCAGATGTCCACTGTGGAGGTCTCCCAACAGTGTGTCAACATTTAATGCAGCCAGCAAGGCCTGCCCGCCCCTGGTGTGCTATCTGCAGAGAGCCCTGTCATGGGAGAGGCAGGACACTTCCCCCATCAGCCCTGAACTCCCAACCATCTCCCAATCAGTTTGCTAAAACAAACAGCACCATTCTGAGCGTTGTGTTACAAACAGAGTTTTAGAGACTGGCTGAATTGTAAACATTCTTCCGGGCACCATAACTTAGACTGGCAGGAGATATTTTAACCAGTGCTCATCCCTTGGCCCCAGTATAGTCTCTCCTTCCCCATCTTTGGAGAGAAGCCATGTTTGGGGCTGCCCCCACTAAGGAGAGCAAAGTGGGGCTTCCTGGTTGAAGCACCATGGAGGAGGAGGAGGAGGAAGGGGAGGAGGAGGAGGGGGAAGAGGAGGAAGGAGGAGGAGGAGGAGGGGGAGGCGGAAGAGGAGAAGGAGGAGGAGGATGGGACTTGGCACACTTCCACCGAGGGAGGGAGCCAGGGAGCTGTCCTATTTATTATTACAAAGGTTGGTCAACAGTGAACGTGTGGGTGGGCAAGGTTTGCTCTCTGTTTATTCCCTGAAGTCTCCCCCAATGTGGCAACAACCATCCCTGCTTTCTCCCGCCCCGCCCCCCTTCCTCACTGGAATAAGCCAAGGCCTCTAGACTCCTCCTTGACCCTTCTGGGGGGGGGGGGGGCAGTGTGGGCAGCGGTTAGGCCGCTGGCCCTGGAGTCAGGAGGACTGCTTCCTGGCTGTGTGGCTGGGCCAGCCCACTCATCAATGGAGGTCATGATGGCACCGGCTCCACAGGTTGGTTGTGTGGATCAGGAGAGAATGGTACTCAATCGATAGACATTTCTTAAGCACCTACTGTCTACCAGGCACTGTGCCAAGCACTGGGGATACAAGAAGAGGCCAGACATTGCCTGCCCTCAGGGAGCTAACAGTCTAAAGGCAAGGCCCCATGCAAATGCCAACCAGCTCTCAGCAGATGAGTAGGAAATAAACCCCAGGGAAGGCCCTGGACTTGAGGGCTGGGGGGGGAGGGCTTCCTGGAGAAGGCGGCTTCAGCTGGGGCCTGAAGGCAGCCAGGAGGCAGAGGGCAGGAGGAGAGCGGAGCTTTGAGGGCTGCGCCATCGCAGACAGGAGTGAGGTTCCGACCCCATCGGCCGGTGGAAGGAGACCGCCTCAGGGGGACATGAGCCGCTCTGGCTCTGCAGTCCAGAGCCTGGGTTCCGATTAGGCCTCAGTCACTCCAGGCTGTGCTTCTCCCCTTTGTAAGAGGGAGGGGTGGTCTGGGGCCTCTGAGGTTCTCCCAGCTGCAGAGCCAGGACCCCCACTCCTCGGACGTCCAGCCACCCCCTTCGGACCTTCCTGAGCCGTAGCCCTGGACCAGCCTGCTCACGGTTGGTGACCCCTCCTGTCAAAGGACCACCAAGCCTCCAGGGAATCCCTCCTCTGGTGGGCTCTCCAGCCAGTCCCCAGCCCCCCACATTTCCCCTGCCCGGCCAGCTCTAGGATTGCACCACTGCCCTCCCTTTTGTCTTCCTAAATCCTCGCCACACTCCCAGGCCTCCAAGCAGCCTGAAATGCTCCATCCATTTTACAGGCAATTACTTGGCACAGTGGACAGAGCCCTGGGCCTGGAGCCAGAAAGACCCAAGTTCAAATCCAGCCCCAGACACTCTCTAGCTGTGTAACCCCAGAAGTCACTTACCCTCAGTTTCCTCATCTGTAAAATGGGTGCAAAAACAGCACTTGCCTCCCAGGGCTGCTGTGAAAACCAAGTGAGATAATGTTGGTGAAGCTTCTAGTGCACAGTAGGGCCGTGGGAATGCTGAGCTCTTATTACAGTAGGACTGTACGAATTATTGTGTAAAGCTAAGCTAATGTCACTGTAGGATCACAGAGAGCTGCCAGGGCCCTCGGGGGCTGTCAAGGGAACTGAGCCCCAGAGAGGTTGTGGGATTCGTTCTGACACACACAGCCAGCTAGGATTTGAACTCGGGTTTCCCGGCTCTCACCGTCACCACAACACCTTTGTCATGACTTCCTGGTAGTGTGGACTTGGGATCAGGGGTTCTGAGTTCAAATCCAGCCTCATCTGCATCTTGAGCATCTGACAACAGCAAATCACGCAGTGTCCTGGAAACTTGGTCTCTTTATCTGTGAAAGGGAAACCTTAAGCCTCATGTGGCTGACGCCCTAGGTCTGGGCATTGTGGGAACGATGGATTCTCCTTCCTTTTATGTGCCTCCCTACTTGGACTGTAGGAGAGCTGGGTGGAGCAGTGGGTAGAGTGCTGGGTTTGCTGTCAGAAGGACCTGAGTTCAAATCTGGCCTCAGATACTTCCTGACTGCGTGACCCTGGGCAAGTCACTTCACCCTGCCTGCCTCAGTTTCCTCATCTGTAACATGAGCTGGGGAAGGGAATAGCAAACAGACCCAGACAGGGTCACAGAGAGTCAAACATGACTGAAATGACTGAACGCTGACAATAAGAAGTTGGATTGGAGGTTCCTGGAGGGCAGACCTCTGTCTTGTACCTTGTACCTTCCACAGCCTCCAGGATGCTCCCTGAGGACAGGGCCAATCCCCCTCCCCCAGGGACCGGACCTGTTAGAGCTCATCCTTTGAGGGCGCTCCCTGAGGTTGCCCAGCCCGTCCGTCCAAGGTCACTCAGCCAGTGTGTCAGAGGTCCAGTGTCCTTGGCACCCAGGCCCACTCCAGCCCCATGCTGCCCCTCACTGCAAGGCATGTGGCATCAATCAGCATCTGTGAATTGATCGAGGACGGCTTTTTTCCTGAAGGGCACCAGGTGCCCAAGTGCATGAGCAGCGGTCTCATGCATGGGTCTCTTTCCAGTGGGGGGAAGCAGGGACCCACAGACTCTGCATCTTTCATTCCTGCTCTGACCTTGGGCAGGAAGAAAGGAGAGCCTGGCATCCCTTCCTGCCCCCTCCCCTGCCAGGCAGGGGCTCAGGAAAGAGAAGTGGGCTTAGACCCTGCCATAAATTAGTGGAATGGCTGATGTTAGGCCCCTAAGGAAGCCTGGAGCGCTCTGCAACTCCGCGAGGGCTCTCGATGCATCCAGAGCTGTCTACTCAGCCCTTGGTGGGGACATAAAATGGGTGCTCTGGGCCCAGAGAGCTTCTGGGGCTGGGGGAGGGAGGCTGAAGCTTTACACTAACCGAACTTTGCACACGCCAAAGGGGAAATTGGCCGTGTCCCAGGCTCCATAATTACAGGACAGTTCAGAGCGTGTAATTAAAGTTAATGACGAAGTAAACGATGTGAGTGAAGCCGGTGGCGCTGGCTCTCTCTTCTCCCCCCGTCCCTGCAGGCTTGCTGGAGGCGACTGCCCGCGTTCATTCATCCAGCTGCTTGTTCACTTGCTTGTTGGGTGCCCATTTATACGTCTATCTCTTTGCTTATTTACTCATTTATAGGTTTATTTATCTGTAGATTAATTTACCCAGCCATCTCTCTGTTCATTTGTTTGTTCTCTCTTCATCTTTCTTCCACTCATTTGTTCATTTATCTCGAGGTCTCAATTTTCTTGTTTCTCTTGAGATTACTGCTGCCTGTGGTCTGGGCCGTCCAAAGGCTGGCTCCATCTGCAGAGCCTGCAAGGCCGGCCTGGATGTGGCTGCGTTTGTTTGCCCGAGAGAATGGAGAGCACCGACCCCAGCCTCTGGGGGTGTCTGATCAGACTCCCCTTGGCTGAGGCCCAGAGCCTCAGGGATGGCCTTGTTCCTTGTTGTCACCAGCCTAGAGCATGGGGGTCAGCCTTGGAGGGGAGTCTTGGCCCGAGCTGAGCTGGATGACGGGAAGACTACTGCGGGGAGGGGCTCAAAGCCCCTCTTTTTGGCCTGTCCTGGCCTAACTGACCACATCACCACGTGCTCCAGGCCTCAGGAGAAGAAGATTGTGAATGGACCTCAGGAGTCAGATTTCCTCTGCCCTGGTCTGGGAGTCAGGACGTCCTGGCTCCTCTGCCGCCCTCGGACACTTCTGGCTGAGCGAGCCTGTCTTCTCAACCTCTGACGCAGGGTAGACACTTACTCTCTGTTCCTTAAATTCACTGCAGCGTAGACACTTACTCCGTGTTCCTTAAATTCACTGATGTGAGTCTGCAGAACTAAACAGTGTGGAGCTGATGGTCTGTCCAGAAGAGATTCAGGGTGTGAGCAGGAGCGCTGCAGGGAGGGAGAGCTAAGGGCTGTCCTTTGGCCCCCATCCTCACACCGGCTAAAGCTGGGTGACTTCTGGGAAGCTGAGTGAGGGCAAAACCCCAAACCCACAGTTTTCTGGAGAGGATTTGGAGGAAACCACAGACCCCAGGAGGACCCGAATTTGAATCTTGTTTCTGACTCAGCCTCTCCTGGCCACTCGTCACTCTCCAGGGTGGCTCCAGGGCTCCTGATCTTCCTAAGAGGAGGGAGTGTCCAATCTGGAAGTCCACCCCACAAAACCACAGATCCCCCAGCCCCATTGAGAGGAAAGGATTTTGTACAAAGACAAGGTGAAGGGGTCGGGAATCCTCAACCAGAAGAAGAGAAGACAGGGAGGGGCTGGGGGTGGGCTGCCTGGGCTGACTTCCAGTGTTTATGTGGAAGATGAGTCAGACCTGTTTTGATGGGCCCCAGAGGACTGAACCACAATTACTGTGTAGAAATTTAAGGGATTTAGGCTTAATAATGAGTTCAGTTTAATCAGCACTTATGAAGCACCTAGCGTATGCTAGGAAGTATACAAAGTATACAGCTCTCAAGTAAGACAACCACGTAGTACAATCCATGGGAATCCCCATGTGGTGCAAGGGAAAGGAGAGCTGGATTTGGAGTCGGGGGTCCTTGGTTCAAATCCTGCCTCTGCCATTCACCACCTATGAGACATGGACGGGTCACGAGGGAGATGGGCCAGGTGGCACCGAGGGTCCTTTCTAGCTTGAGATCCGCTAGGCCTCTGCTCTTAGCCTTCCTGTGCCTGGGAGCTCACTACCTCCCAAGAAAACAATCTCCTCTTTGGAGGATCATATGAGATAATATGTAAAAAGTGCTCTGAGAAACCTGAAAGCACGAAATAAACGTGGTAGCTGTGTTGATCACTCTAACTCAGCTATAATTGTTATGTTTTCTTTGGATAGGGCCTAAATTATTTCCCTGAAACTGCACCAAATCTCAGCCACACTCCATTGACTTCTCCTGGACCCGTCACTCTTCGTTCTCGCTCTTCTGGGGCCAAGCCTGGCCCAGTGAAGATCCAGGAGATTGAGAGTTTGGACCTGAGTTCAAATCCCAACTCTGATACCTACTGCTTGGGTGACTTTGTCAAGTCACTTAACTTGGCCAGGCCTCAAAATGAAGGGGCCAGCCGAGTGGCCTCTCACGTGTCTTTCAAATCCCAGTTTAGGATCTTGTGATCCCAGGAGTCAGACTTATCCTCCCTCCATCTGCCTTTCAGACATTTGAAGCCAGCTCAACACGCTCCCATGAGACATCCGGAATAGTGCCGGTCTGTGTGGGGTGAGAGCTGAGACCCCGAAGGGGAGAACATCGACCTCACCATCCCCCGGGAGGCTTCTCTGCTCGACATACTTTGTTATTGTCTTAATATGGAATGTGTTCCTTGGGACTTGTTCATCAGCACTAGAGATAAAATGAGCCTTTCCCCCTTTCAATGGATGCTGATTTCACCAGAGCCATACTCTGTCCAGGGCCATTTCCCCTAGGCTAGAACATGCCTTATTTTATGATGGAAGTCTGAGGGCTCACTCAACCACAGGCGTTCACTTTCCAGTGACTTATTTTTCTGTGTAATCAGGTGCTCATATCCATCTGTGGGGGCTGATAATCTTTCTCATTTGGGCTGATAGAGATCCCGCCCATCTATGACATAGCAAGCTTCCTAAGCCTTGAGAGATGACCGTGGCCAAAAGACCCTTCCCACCTGGGGAGGAGCCAGACTGGTTCTCGGACATCTGGCACATGGCTCGTCACCACCCAGCCAAACCAAACCTGCCTCTGGTGCCATGGCCATTGAGCCTCCAGATACCATTAATTCCATAATTTGGAATCAT
Source organism: Pseudochirops corinnae (assembly GCA_028646515.1). Taxonomy (NCBI): domain Eukaryota; kingdom Metazoa; phylum Chordata; class Mammalia; order Diprotodontia; family Pseudocheiridae; genus Pseudochirops; species Pseudochirops corinnae. The sequence goes on along the minus strand of CM053590.1, from coordinate 3,910,936 downwards.
GGCAGTGCTTAGCACCAATGCTTCATGGCCTTTAAGGGGACTTCAGAGCTCCCAAGGGGTCTAGTGACATTTTCCCAGTGAGAAATGCCAGTCCCTCTCTGCCTTCTTGGGTGATGCCAGAGAAAGCCCTTTGTTCCGTACTGAATTTCTCCAAAGATGGCCCTTTATCCAGTCGTGTAATGTAGCCCAAGTCTGAATCTTGGGCTGTGACCTAGTGTCCAGGGCCGATGTCACAGTGGATAGGCCCCAGTAAGCTGACTGGACCTCAGACACAAGAGAGAGTCTCTCGTGCCCAGTGACCAAGGGATCATCCAGGTTTGCTCTGTGATTCCCAAGCACCAAGTCTTATGGCCCTAAGCTAGCCCCAGGAGCTGGGAGGAATGTGTCTGAGTGAGAGTCCAGCTCCAGGCAGGCTGGGGGTGAGCTCAGCCCCAGCTGTTTGAGGGGTTTTCCCAAATACACTCATTACATGGAAGATGAGAAGCTTGCACCAGGTGGCCTCTGAGCTCCCATACACAGCAAAGTCTCTGATCTCTTTGCCTTTTTTGTCCTCTCCTCTAATGTTGCTGGCCTCCTGAGGTGCTCCCTACTTTCACTTTTACTCACATTCATTCATTCCTTCCTCAGAAGCATCTTTGGGTTTTGTAAGTTCCACCATGATGACTGCCCCTTTGCACCCGCTGTCCATGGGATCTTCCCTAGCAAAGCTGCTTCCAGTGTAGAGAAACCCTCCCCAGGAGCCTCATGGCCTTCTCTGGGTTCCTGTACTGGGGCTCCTGCCCTAGGCCTCCTCACTATCTGTCGGTAAAGGCCTTCCATCAGGGGGCCCTGTCCCTGCCTGCCCCCCAGGAACCCCTGCCTCTCCAGAGGTCTCAGTGAGCACCCCAGCGGAGCCACTCAGGGCAGCCTGCGGAGCTCCTCCTGTTCATCCCAGCCCTTCCCCACTCCTGGAGGGAGAGCAGTGTTTAGTAAAAGCCAGAAGAAAAGTCTTGACCTCTGGACATTTGTAGAAAGTCAAATACTGGGCTTGTTAGTTATGGGCCTTAAGAAAAATCACTCCCTGCTGGCCTGGAAACCTTTTGGCCAAGGGAGAGGAGGTTGTATGGGTCAGTGATGCCAAACACTGCTGCTCTTTGCAAGCATGGTCTCTGTCTCCCTCCCTTCCTCCCTCCCTCCCCTCTCTCTCCCCCTCTCTCTCCCCCTCTCTCTCCATCTCTCTCGTCATCTCCTTCTTTCTTTCTCCATCTCTCCATCCCCTTATCCCCAGCTCTTTCTTTAGCTCTCTGTGTCTTTCCTCCGTGTCTCAGTTTCATTATGTTGTTTCATTTCCCATCAGTCCTTTTACTCTTCTCACACATTCACCACCTCATCACATCTTTGGTTAGACTCGTGGCCTCTGGCTCTGCCCTCTGGGGCCAAGCAGAAGAGGCCAAATCACCTTCCCCGTGCCAGTCCCTGGAATAGGTGAGGAGATTTTCCCTTCTTCTGGTGAAGCGTCCCTAGACGTTGAGTAACAAGTACAGACAGCATGAGGTGACAGCGGCATGACTTTACCCAAGGAAAGGGGGCGCCAGGAGGCTGAGCACTAGGGGGAAGTGGAAGCATCCCCCAGAGATGCTCATTGTCCAGTCAATGGGCAGACTCTGCCTAAAAGCCCATTTGGGGCTCTGCCTCCAAAGTCCACTGATGGCACTAGGGTAGGATGCTGAGTGAAGCACCATGAACCTGAAAGGAGTGGACCACACTTATTAAATGCCTCCTGTGTGCAGGGTGCTGGGTGAGACCCTGGGAGAGAGGCCAAAAGCAGCCAGGAGGTCGAGGTGTGTGCCCCTCTCCCATGGACCTTCTCCTCCAGCGTGGCTTCTGAGAGCCTCATTACATCTGAGTCTTCTCTCCTGCCAGACCGGGAGCCCCTCGAGGACGGGGATGTTTGTGTCTCCTTTGTATCCCTGATACACGTGAGGGTTAGAGCTGGCTCCATTCTGCCTCTGACCCTGATTCCAGTGCCCCGCACACAGCAAGTGCTTAATAGATGCTTGTGACTAGATTGAAGAGATCCATTTGGGGAGGAGTTTGGGTTAATTACTATGTTAATATATTGGGGGGGATTGTTATTTTTAGAGACCAAGCTCAGTTGCATTAGACAGCTGTTCTCAACCTGTTGAGTGATGTTCAATTTCTAACAATGTATCCTGCATATCAGATATTTACATTACAATTCATAACAGTAGCAAAATTACTGTTATGAAGAAGCAACGAAAATAATGTTATGGTTGGGGGGTCACCACAACATGAACTGTATTAAAGGGTCGCGACATTAGGAAGGTTGAGAACCACTGGATTAGAGGTAGCTGATACTGGCTTTCAACGCCTTGACAGCCATTTTTGGTTCTGGCCGACTCTCCATGACCCCATCTGGGGTTTTCTTGGCAGAGATAATGGAGTGTTTGCCATTTCCTTCTCCAACTCATTTTACAGATGGGGAAACTGAGGCAAACAGGGTGAAGCGACTTGCCCAAGGTCACCCAGTCACCAAGTGACTGAGGCTGGATTTGAACTCAGGGCGAGAAGTCATCCTGACTCCGGCCCTCGCTCTGTGCACTATGGCGCCCCCTGGCTGCCTTGACACGAGCGAAAGCAGCATCCTTGGTCCCCCGTTGGAGTGCTAGATGCTGGGCTGAGTCACAGCCATGCTTAGGGCTTGTTCTCCGCTTCAGACCTGAGCATCACGAGAAATTTCAAAGATGCTGCCCACAGGCTTCCTTTTGTCTCTGCGGGTGTCATTCATTCTCCAAAGTGCACAGTAGACATTTTAACGTCTTGAATTAAGGAGGAAACCACAACGTTCTTGCGCTGCTGAGGAGCGAGCGCCCCTTTGTGTCTGACCGGTGACCAAGGGCTCGCGCGTGCATCCCCTGGTGGCGGGGCCCACGAGGTCCTGGCTGGCCTTCAGACTGCCCACGTGCCCTGGATGAGGGCTGCTTGGCCCCCACGGGGTGCTTTATGACCCTCCTGGAGGTAAGCAGCCAAGATGAATGGGCTGCAGAGGGGCTCTCCGAGACTGATTTCCATACTGATTACTTCGACTACCATTGTGTTTCTCGCTTGCTAATAAACCATCTTCCCGAAATGTGTCTCCAACACTGATTGGCTGAGGCGAGTCTACCTGCGGTGACTGCAGAGCACTCGCCTCTCACCTCCCACCAGGAAATATTGATACTCTCGTGAAATGTTAACAAAACGTTAGTGCGAAATACAACCGAGGGTCCTCGCGTGGAGCCCATGGGCGGCCACGAGAGAAGCCTCACTGCTTCTGCGTCTGGCCTCCCCCCTCCCCCGCCCTGCACCTGCGGCTGCGGCTTTGTTGTGTGACTCCTGGGGTAGCTTTGAGAGAGGAATGCGTGGAAATTCACTGTCACACAAGAGCTGTGTCCTTCGAGTGGGGAAGCAGAGGGTCATCAGTGGGGGCTAGCCAGTGACAGGACCTGGTAAACAGCGAAGGCGATGAGCCTGAAGGGGAGTGGGGGCTGAGGTCCCCCCGGCCCACGGGCATTGCAGGAGGGTACACTGGGCAGCTTATGGGCAAAACGTTCCTCTTCTGGGAAGAGCCGTGAGGAAGAATTCCTGCCATCAACCTCCTTCCTCCTCCTCCTCCTCCTCCTTCCTCCTCCTCCCCCTCTTCCTTCTCTTCCTCTTCTTCCTCTTCTTCCTCCTCCCTTCTCCTCTGCCCTCCATCTTCTACTCCATCCTTTCTCCTTTTTCTTTTGTTTCAAAGTTCTTTGCTCTTACGTTGTTTCCTCATTGGGATCCTGCCTGGATCTCTGAAGCTTGTCCCTGTCCATTTCACTTTCCACTTGGACAAAGAGATGCTCCTGGCCACAGCAAGGAGACATCAAAGCCGAAGCCGTGTATTTCTTTTTCTTGCCACTCAGATTGTTTAGTCATTTGGGTATTCAATGTGGAGCCTCCTTTTCCTCCAGAGAACAGTCTCCCCAACCTGTCCCTTTGCAGACAGCTGTCCAGGGTTCCAAGTAAGATGGTGCCCTAGGATGGGAAAAGCCACCAGAATGAAAGATTGCTCCTAGTATAAACTGCCAAGAAACCCGCCAACAGGTTCTGCCTGGTGAAGTCTGATGCTCCCAGAGCTTTATGGGGGCTGAAGGCCCCTGAGGCCAGACCTCCAGAGCCGTGAGTTCCTTGAAGGGAGATGCTGCTTTGTGGGTCCCCCTGCCTCCCTTCCTCAGGTGGCAGCATAGCGCAGCCCCCAGGCTTCACTTCAACGCCGAGCCCCCTTGCTGACCCCTCTATTTCCTCCACAGATCGTCCTAGAAAACAGCAGCCGAGAAGACAAGCATGAGTGTCCCTTTGGCCGCAGCAGCATCGAACTGACCAAAATGCTGTGTGAGATCCTGAAAGTGGGCGAGCTGCGTAAGTCTGCTTGGGAAGTCGCGCCATGTGCTGGGGCGGAGGCAGGGGCGGTGTAAGTCTGCCTGAGTCGGGGAGGGGGCAACGTCTTTGGCATTCAGCCTTTTCCTGCTAATCACCCTGGGTTTTTTGGGGTGGTGCCTGCAGTCAGAAGGCTGTCGTCCACTCTGGGGCTACTGATGGCTCTGAATCCATCCTGGGCCAGGGCTCCTGTCCCTCTGAAGGAGACAGAAGAAGCATTCTGAGACGACCCATGGCCAAGGACAGCCAAGGTTCGGTGAACTCAGATCCTGGGGGGTTGTATGTAAAACAGAGCTCTGAGCTCACCAGACAAGCACAGATAAGGGCTGGAGGCTAGTGCTGGCACCTTGTGAGAGCGCAACCTTCTCTGCCGTTGTGGTCCTGGGCCGTTGTTTGTCTTGAGCCTGCTCTCTTGGGAGGATTGTGACGGGCCTCCCGCGGAGGAAGGCTGCACACTCATGTGGATTCTCCCGAAGCCCACCATGTGACACTAAGTTGATTTAGGTCTTGGACCTGGCCCGCCCTGCCCATGCTTCCCCCCCCCCCCGCCTTCCCGTTTGTCTTGCTCCTGACTTTAAACCGCCAGAATGTCAGATGACAGCATGGTCCCTGGATTCTAGAATCACTCTAGAACCCGAGGACTAGACTGGGGATTGTGGGAAGGGGAATAAGAACAGAAAGAAAAGTCCTTCCTGGCACCGGGAATGTCTTTAAATTCCAACCTGAAGACTTTGTGCTTGGCCATAGAATCAGTAGGCAGCCTGTGACAGCTATTGAGCTAGGCAGCTACAGCCTGCTCTGGGTGTCAGGAATATCGGTGAGGACACAGGGGTAGGATGAATTGGGGGGGTGGGGCGTGGGACTAGAAGCTAAGAGACCAATCAGGAATCACCAGCTGTGTTTATCCCTCTAAACTAGTCCCTTCACTCTTCTGGCCTCAGTTTCCTCATCTGAAAACTGAGGTGGGACTAGAAGGCTGCTGAGGCTTAGTCCCATGACCTGTAAATCCACAAGCATGATTAGACCTATTATGCACTAGGGCTTGCAAAGGAGATGCAAGGACATGGGCACTCTGGTGGCCTCCCTGCTTCTGCAGGCTCAGTTCTCCTTCCTACCTTAACTTCTTTCTGTTGGTCTATCTGCCAGTCTGTAGTTCTCAGTCTTGGAGGCCCCATCTGCTCTCCATGAGAATGCCCCGACCTCCTGCTTCCTCCTACGGGCATGAGGAGGTCAAGCAGAGTGCCTTGAGCAGACTGCTCACCCAGCCATGATTTGCAAATGCAAAACACCATGGCTGAGTCACTCAAGGCATGAGGGCCCTCGAGAACCTCCGCAATCAGTCTCTCCATCCTCCTTATGGGCTCTGGAGGGCCAGGTGAAGTACCGCCAGGTGAAGTACTGCCAGGTGAAGTACTGCCAGGTGAAATACCACTTGGCCTTTCCATTCCAAGCCAGAACATTCTGATGAGACAAGCTCCCCTTCTTCTATTTGTGCTTATGGAGGATTGGCCCTTCTTGGCCCTTGGGGTGCTGGAGATGCCTAGAGGGGGCTGCAACCTTCACTTGGTGGGACTGACTTTAGCATGAATCCTCCTGGGGAGGGTGGGCAGGCCTGGGTTATGCTGCTTCAAACCCAGCCTGCATTGTGATGGGCAGTGGCCCCAGGAGCAGGAATCATGGAGGTGTGGTAGAAATAACACGGAAGGTGTCCTTGGAAGCCCAGTTCAGGGATTCCTGAAGAATCTGGGGTTTGTTCTCTGCAGGGGCCATGGACACAGGCCCCACACTCCCCTGTGACCCTGGAGATGACCTCTCTGAGGCTCGTGGCCAGATTCAGACTGTGGACCGATGGATTTGTTGGGTTGCAACATTTCCTTGCAACGTGGGACATGGAGCATTTTTCATAAACCAAGAGATTTAGATGCTGACAATGACCCACTGCTCTCACCGCGTGCTGGGGGGGGATGGGACTTGGCCAGAAGAAATCAGGGCACAGGAATCCAGAGCGCGCCCAGAGGGTGCTGGGCCCAGAGTCCAGACACTGGGGAGCAAACCCTCACTCAGTTTCCAAGATCCCCTGGGTGGGTCAGGAAAGGAGACTCAGTGGCCTCTGAGGTCTTTCCAACTCCAAAACCAGGATCCTAAAAAGTGTACTTTGTATGAAGAAGCTTTTGAGCTTCTTTCAGTCTAGTGTTCCTTCACAAGACTGTTAGAGTAGAATTCATCAGCCCTAAAGGAGAATGGGGAATGCCCTGGGCCTATAGCCAAGAAAACTGGCTATTTTACTCTCTGACAGCTTCAGCATTTTGGGCCTCGCTTTCTCCTCTATAAAATGGGTGGGTAGACAGGACAGCCCCCAAGGTCCCTCCCGGTTCCAGATCTGTGGCCCAGTGATCTTCCTGGGCTGCCAATGGAGCCACGGCCCCCGTAGCAGCCGAGGGGTCGCTGGGATCCAGGTGCCACAGGCCCCTGGCCATACCCAGGGACGATTTATCTGAGTATCAGGTCCATAATATTTCCTGGGTCCCTTGGGAACTTTTATTTCCCTCAAATCAGTCAGAGCTCACATCTTTCTTCTGGAGGCCATAGGAACAGTTGCTTAAAAAGACTCCATTCTCTTCTGCACACCCCAAGGAAAGTACATTGGGTCCAGAAATACTGTTTGCCGTGGGAAGCCCCTGCTTCCAAATGTGTGTGAGAAGATGGCGATTCCGTTCTCAGGTTAGGAAGAGTGAATCTTTTCGTGTCAGAGCTGGCTGGTAGACA
>CM053590.1:3835745-3903624 GCA_028646515.1 Pseudochirops corinnae | reverse complement strand
CCCCCCCCCCCCCCCCCCCCGCAGTGGCTGCTCTTCAGGAGCAGTGATTTCCCCTCTGCTCAGACAGCAGACACACACACAGCCAGCTTCTTTACCATGGTGCCCTGCAGGCTGGCAGGACCTGGGAATGGCCTACAGTTCAGCTCAGACAAAGGTCAGAGTTCTGACTCCCTAGTAAGCCTGTTTGGGCGGCGTGACCTCAGTTTTCCCCACTGTAAAGTAAGAGGATCACTCCAGAGGACCTCCATGGTGAGCCTAAGGCTGGCCTTGTGCCCTCCCTCCATGGCCCAGGTGATGCGCCCATGGGCACACAGCTCCTCGTGCTGGCACACACAGCTCAGTTTCCCATCTTTTACTCTTGGACACAAACAGATTGCAGCTGTGCCCTGGGCAGGCATCAGCCAATATGTGAATCATGGTTTTTATATTTTTTCTTCCTGAAAAGCTATTTTGAGACTCCTAATTGCCTATTTCTGTATCATTCATAGAATGAGTGAAAGGAGTGATTTGCCTTTGCACATGGGGAGGTGCCAGGCTGCTTTGCACTGTGAGCTTAGAGCAGTTCCTGGTATACTGAAGGTGCTTAATAAGTGTTTATCGGCTGATTATTTTCTCGCGCAGCTTAGAACTTTGACAGCAGGGCTTTGATTACGTGTGTTCCTCTATCAAGAACAGAGAATTTAGCTCCCCAAAGAGCACCACCCATGGACAGTATTGCTGGTGTAGAAAATGCCAGCCTTCCGTCTATTTCCTCCTGGATGGACTTTGGGAAAGGGGGGCTCAGTGTGTGGACCCCATGGCCACGGCTGACATACTGCAGTTACTCCCCCAAAGTTCTTGTGGTGTGATAGCCTAACTTATCTACAAATAAGGCCCTTCTGTAGCACGGTGTCCTAGAAGGTGGAGTCCTAGAAAGTGGAGCCCTAGGCATGCGCATGTTCCATATTGATACATGGAGGAGGGATTGACTTATTCTGCTCTGTCCCAGGACAAGAGCTCAGAGCCAATGGTGGAAGGAATGATCTGGCACAGTTTGTCTTGGTCCCGTGAGCCCTTTGCTCAAGCCGAGAGCCGTCCCATGTGGGGCAGGCTGCTGAAGGAGCTGGCTCTTGGGCTGGGTGACTATTGGCAGGCCTCGGGTAGAGAGCACTGTGGAGGAGCGGCTCGGGCCACATGGTCTCCTGCCAGTGCCAGGATTCTCTGGCTTTCAAGGGTGCCCCCTTCAGAGCTGACATTTTTCTCCCCTTGCATTTTGAGAAGGACCTTGAGCAAGGTCACTCATTCCTTGTCCCCTCCCTCCCTTCTTGTGTTTGCCATATACAGGTATTTGAGAGGCCTGTGCTTCTTGTCCCAGCAGGCAGTGATTACCAGAGCACTTGGCTACTTAATGGGGTCTCCATGCTTTCTGGCTATTAATGCCCCAGGTGAACACAGGCCCCCAGGAGGAGGCAGAGAAGCCAGAGAGCCACCACATTCTGTGCTCCCGTGAGCTCAGCTGCCTCCCTTCTTTTTCTGCCCAGAGACCCCAGTGGTCAGCCCACTCTCTGGGGAGAAGCTGACAGTGAGGCTTGGTGCTGGCCCGGGTGCTCTGTCCTTATTCACCAGGAATCCAAGGCACTTAAGCCCCAAACCTGGAGGGTTTGACCCTCAATGCAAGCTCCTCCCCTCCCATAATCCTCCATCTTACTCTGATGCAGGCTCTCTGAAGTGGGATCCAGCTGAAGATTCTTGTTCTAAGAAACAGGTTTTTTTGTTTTTTTAAGAGGAAATGTGGAAGAAGAGGAGACAAGAAGCTTGAGGTTTTCACCGATCTTGCCATTGATTTCTTTGACCCTTGATGCCATAGTAAATGGGAGCTTGGCTATCAGATTAACTGGCTGGTCAGGGTGGGCAGCCCGAAGTCCCCTGAAGCCATTCAGGGAAGCCCCAAGCCAGAATGGCTCAGCGGGGCGATTCACTTCAAATCAAGTCTATCTAATCAGTATTTATGAAGCACTTACTACTTACCAAAGGGGTGTGTGTGTGTGTGTGTGTGTGTGTGTGTGTGTGTGTGTGTGTGTGGTGTCACAGAGAGACACAGAGAGAGGAGAAAGAGAGTGAACACACTTTCCCATCAGGGCAGGCTTCCCAAAGGAGGTGACCCCTCCCCCCCCCAGAAAGGGACTATTTGGAGATGCTGGGCATGGGAATGGGTGAGGTTAGCAACTCTGGGAGGCCACAGTCATCACCATGAATGTCAGCCCCACTGAGTGGGCTGTTGTAGAGCCGAGGAGACTTTGCTGTGACAGGATGAGTCCCGAGCAGGAGGTCAGCAGGACAGCCTTGAGGCCAAGCACTGGCTGAGGCAGGCAGAGGGGCCTCAGGGGAGAAGTCACTGACAGTATCAGCATCTCATCTCTTTGGCTTGTCTCTCTCCAGAATTTAGGATCTGACAGAGACCTGAGACCTGACTGTCAGGCCAGCCCAGCCCCATGGGAGCCGTGTGACCTTAGGCCAGTCACAATCTCCTTGAGTCTCTGTTAGTCAGCTGTAAAATGGGAAAGCACGATAGGGGTGAGATGTCTGTAAGGTGCTTCACGAGGACCAAAGCCCTGTTGGGGCCAGTCAGGACTTTTACTGGGGCTAATGAGGCTTGGGCTGCTGTGTGAGTGATGACCCATTGAGCCACACAGGCTGGCCCTCTTGGTGCTATGCCAAGTGGCAAATGCTGCCTTATTGTTCTGAATACTCCTTTTATGACGTGGCTAAGAGTGGGGCTGGGGCTCCTACGTGAGCTCATTTGGGGGTCGAGTCCCCAGCCACATTCTGCATTTTGATGGCGCTGTGGGAGCCTCCAGTGATGTTCTCTCCTGGGGTTTAGGCCTCTCATTCTGGGGGTCTTGGCCACACCCTCCGGCCCATCCTCTGGAGGGGTCTGCCCTACATAATGTAGTCTTCTGTTTAGTTCTCTGGACATGCCCTTCAGGCATCATGTCTCCCGTCAGCCTTCACTTTTCCAGGCTCAACATTCTCAGCCCCACCAAGCCATCCTTAAACCACAGGGTCTTGAGGCTCTCTCCCATAGCAGAGCAGAGGTGGGTGGAGCTTTTTTATGTAAAAGATGTTAGAAAAGAAGATGGAGGGATGCCAGGGTGGTGGATTGACCAGGAGGAAGCAGTTCAGCATGAGATGTCTCTGACACCTTTTCTCCCTGCCTGAATGACCTACTTTTAGCCTCAGAGTTGGCTTTACCTCCATGATGCTTTGAGCCGTTGACCAGACTCACTCTTCATTGTGTGAGGTGAAAGTTCAGCTCTGCTCACACTGGCCCAGCACTGTGGGGTCTCTGAATCTCCAGTGGGACCAGTCTGGAGGTCATTTCATCCCACCTTTCATCTGGGCTTACAGGTGGGCAGTCCCCGAGTTCACCCTAAAGGAGGCTATGAAATGTGCCCTACCCTGAGCAGGCCTCCCTTGCCTCTGCTCATACTAACAGAATTCTTAGGCTCAGCTGACTCTTTTTACTCAAAGCACCTTCTATGCACCTCACTTTTTCCCCATTCTGGCAAAAAAAAAAAAGCCTATTCAAGCTGAAGTGTGAATTTACAATTGAAAAGCCAGTCTTTTATGGCTTCTCTCCCTAAAAATGACTGATGGAGCAGAGCTGGGGGAGAAGGACACTCCCCCTTTCCTCTGCAGCTCGGCTGGGATGCTGTGGGCAGGTGGGAGAGAGGCAGGAAGGGGCAATGTCAGGGCGTCCACTCATACAACAACAGTGGCTCCATTTTCCTGTGGAGAGGTGCCCCCAGCATTCCTAGCCCTCTGACACGGGCCCAGCCTTCCCTTCGTAAGCCCTGGGATGCACCGTGTCCCTTCCCACCTAGGTGCCTTTGCTCAAGCTGTCCCTGTGGCTGGGACCCCATGCCAACCACCCACATCCTGGTCCTGCCTCCAGGCTCAGCTCAGCTCAGGTCCCCCCTCCTCTGTGAAGTCACTAAGCCATGGACATTCAGGTCAGGAAGGGACTTCAGAGGCCAGCGAGGTCAGTTTGGAGGAATTCCACTGCCCAGGAAGTCCTTTGCACTTGGCTGATTGGCTGACCCACAAGGGCAATGGGAAGGAGGGCTAGGTGTGGGTCAAAAGGCCTGGGTTCGAATCCTAATTCCACCACTTATTACCTGCATGACCCTGGGCAGCTGACTTTGCCCCTCCCTCCTTATCTATAAGTGGAGGAAGTTGGACCCGATGCCCTCCAAGGCCCTTTTCAGCCCTGAATCTCCTTTCCTTGAGTCTCTCTCTCCTTCCTCCTTCCTCCTTCCTCCTTGTCCTTCACTTCCCATCTTACTGGCTTGGCACCTGATGCCTGGTGAGCACTCTCTGATTACAATTTAATTTTTTATGTGGGTTTCCTCTTCTCCCCATGTACAATGTAAGTACAGTGATAACTATCTCATGCTACTTCTCCACCCCCACTGTGCCTAGCATGGGGCCAGGCATGGAGTAGCTGCTCCGGGCATATTAGCTGAATGAATCTGTGCACGTGGGTGTTTGGGCACCGGGGAGAGTCGTAAACAGTTTGTGGATTCAGGCAAGTGAGACACAGACCACTTAGCAGACACACCTGGCTGTAATTTACTGCTGTCCAAGCCTGTGGGTTGATGTGGCACAGCTCCTGGATTGCCAGCCTTTTGTCTGGATCCCAGGATATGCCCCAGTTCCACTCAGACCAGGGGTTAGCCAGCTCCCGCCAGGATGGCTGACTGGCCTGACCAGCCACGAGGAGCTGTCCCTCCTTTTACTCTATATTCAGGTACATCCAGGGGCTCTTTACCAGGTGCCATGTTGGAGGGGAAATGGAAGAGCAGTGAGCTTGGAGTCCTAGTGCTGGCCCTGTCACAGCCTGTGTGATCCTGGGCAAATGTTTCAGCACCCTGGACCTCTGCTTCCCCATCTGCAGAATGAGGGAATCAGACTGAATGACTTCTAAGGTCCTCCCCAGGTCTGAGCCAGTGAATGATCTGGTGGAGCCATTTCTTGGGCTTTCGAAGGATCTACCTGTTAGGCTGATTTGTGGATGTGATCCCCCTCTCTCACCCTGGCCCCGGGAGATGAGACCAGTCTCCACCAAGCGACATCCCAAAGCCTGTGCCTTGTCAGGAAGAGAAATAAGAATTTAATGGATGGGGATAGAGGTTTTCAGCCATGGTTATCTTCCATCCAGCAGAAGTGTTGAGGGTGATGGGCACAGTGCTGTTGAGAGCTGCTTGTTCACAGTTCTTGTTCCTCAAGGAATTAACCATTAGAGCTGGGGGAGGATGTGGAAGAAGGAAACCAGTGGCCAAGTGCCCTATTGCTCCTGTGAGCTCTGTGGCATCTTTGTCTTCCTCTCCTCCAGGAATCAGCCCTGAAACATGACCTTGGCTTCTTCACCGAAAGTCCTCCTGACCCTCAGGGGCCAGTGTGTGGCCCATCAGGCTCCAAGCTGTGGTTCTCCCAGTCATCCTGTCCTCTTCTCATGCCCCGGGGTCACTTTTAGTTTCATGGTTGGCCTTATGGGAGATTCAGTGCTCCTCATTCAGAGATCTCCCAACAGAAAGAGCTGACTGGGGCTCAGAAATGGGATAGGGTGTGGGGACGGGGACGAGCACGGGACCCAAACCTGTGACTGCGTTGGTAGAGGCAATATTTCTGCCTCCTTGAACAAAACGGGGTTTTGCGAGGTCAGATGGCACCTTCTAAGCAAGCCTTCTCTCTGAGCATGTCAAACCCTTCCCACCCTTGGGTGCCTCTACCAGGTGCGCCCAAGTCTCCTTTTCTCTGAATCCTGGATCTGTCTGAGAAGGTGAAGGCAGAGTCACACTCATCTTTAAAGCTAGCATGAGAGCCATATGGGAGCCAGCACAGGTTTCTTTTCTGTTGTTATTTCACCCACTCACTAGCCTGTGTCAGTTGCCTATGACAACTGATAGAACGTGGACTTTTTTAGACAAAAGCTAGGATTTACATAGTGCACGTGTGAGTAATATAGCTAACTCATTGGTCTCATGGTGAAAAACACCATAACACTAAAATGACCTGAACTTCACATGGTCAGTGGACAACCTTTGTGCTCCATGTCCATGAACCTCATATCTAGAGGTCTAGAGGGAGATGCCAAGTGGCTCCCCTGGGGAAGACTGATGGGAGGAGGCAGATATGTATCACACAGGCACAAATGGGCTGTGAACTGTATCGAGAGACATTTCTCACATGCAGGGGAATGACTGTACTCCACGTTTGTTCCTCCAGGAACACTGCTCCCCTCCACCTTTGTAGGTCTACTCTAGGGATTATCAAGGTCTAATTGAGCTGGGTTGCAGTAATAAGTTTTGCCAGTAGGGGTGCTAGTCACCAAATAAGGCACTCTTACCTGAAACTCTTTTAGATCAAGACAGAACATTATGCAAATCACTGGTAGCTTCTTTGGAAATCCCAGAGTCAGAGATATCTGTAGCACTGATGTTGGAGTTATCAGACTAGTAAAACCTAATGATGCTTCCCCCCTTGCTGTACTACCTCACTTAGAATTATGAAAAATTAACTTGCTTCAATGAGGGAAGTGACCTAATAGATAATCAAGAACTAGGGAGTGAGTTTCCTCAGTTTGGCCTCAGTGCCAGATTGTGGTGGCTCCTCTGGTCTCCCTGCACACGACGAAGGCTGGATTGGAGGCAGTGTGCGGCACGCTCCCAGACTGTCCTCTCCTTCAGTTTGCTCTGTCCATATTGACCCTGACCTTGCTTGTGTTGTTAGCACCATTAGGGTTAGGGAATCCTTAATGTCACCCCTTCGGGGCTTTGGCCTCGATTTTGTTAATGTGCTGAATTCTTTGCAGTGGAAATTTCATCCACTAATAAAGACTTAAGATTGCCCGACAACTTAAGAGTCTCAGAGAGATGCCTTGGAGTCCCTGAGAAACCTGCTTTGTCCTGGGTCACAGAGGCCATGGACGAAGTTGCACTTGAACCCAGATCCTTTTGACCCCATGGCCAGTCCTTTCCTTATCTCTCCAGGATGCCTCTAATTCCTTTCTTACATTCAGTTTGTGAATTATTGATGTTTGGGCTCTTGGCCAGGGATGGGATGCCCCTAAGAAGGCTGTTAAAAACACATTTGCCTCAGCAGTGAGACTCTCTTCCCTTCCTGGGCCTCAGTTTCCAGGACTTGCTTTAGATGTTTGCCTGGAGATGGGAGAAGCAGACAAGCACCTGGCCGTTGTTGTATTGTAGCAGCCTCTCCAGAAATTCTTGTTGAAGCCCAATCCATCCAGCAGGCACACTCCCCATTGCTGCCTCTACTGTGACTTTGAAACATGAGAACTGTGCCTAGAAACCCCATCCTGAATGCCTGCCTTCTCCACAAGTCCAATTCAAGGAGAATTTGTGCAAACAAATTTATAAAAACCAACCAGCTGCCCATAATTTCGAGGAGTTTTCTTAACCTCCATTGTGTTACTACCAGCTGAATATTCTTCAGCTTTTATGGGGGATTTCAAGCTGAGCCAGACTAATCGCTTCTATTTCAGGGCTGCTAATTTGGCGAATTCCGAAAGGTAATAGGGAGAACTGAGAGAAAGCAAGACGTCCCTGTAAAATATTATTCAATTCTTTAACTGACTTCAGCCTTTTCTGAGATGCTCTCCCTGTTGATTTCCCATTTTCTGTTCCATTGATGGAGTGATTAGTCAACACGTGAGCAGAATGAATAGTTGCTGAGCCTGGAGCCAGCAGATGACTGATGGATTGAGTCTCATGCTGCAGCTTGGAGTTCTTGGATATCTATGAGTTGGTGAGGGAGGGCCGCCCTTCCTTCCCCAAGCACAGATGAGGCTTTTTGGGAGTGAGTGCATCTTCCCATTCTGACAAAGTCGGCCTCCCTCTAGCAATTAGAGTTACTGCCACCCCACAAACTTAACCTTCTGGAGGTGACTGACTTAAGACTTCACAAGATATGTCTACTGGATGAGTTTGGAATCAGGCTTGGAAACTGTTGGGAGTGCCTGAGGCTTCTTCGGCTCTTGCCTCTGAGTCCCCTCTGAATGCAAAGGAAGCCTCTCATCTCTGTCCATAAATGGAAAATGGGTAGGCCATCAGCAGTCATCCCAACCCCGTGTCCTGCTGGGGGACTCAGATGATGCTGAAGAAAAGTGAAGCTGGTGACTTTGCACAGCCCTGCCTCACTTAAATCCAATTCACTTGCAAGTCAAGACATCACCCTCCTGGTGTCGTTGGTCCTCTTGGTCTGCAGGACAAACAACAAATGGAAAATGAACCCCAAGTGACCCATGGGAACTTTTGAGCCAGATGTTTGTAGGGTGGATATCCGCCCTTTTGCATAGGTTAGGCCCTGGTAGAGTCTCTCAGACTCACAACATGCCAGAGTCGAAGATTGCAGAAGCCATCAGGCTAACTATAACATAACCAAGGCCTCTGGACCTGGAGTCATCCTTCTTAAGGCAGGTGCTAGTTGGGCAAATGCCTTAACCTGCCACGGCCTCAGTTTCCTCATCTGTAAAACAGAGATAATGATATTATCTCTTTCCCAGGGTTGTTGTGAATGCAAAATAATGCTTGTAAAATGCTTCGCAACCCTCAAAGTGCTCTATGAATGCCAGTATCGTTGTTTCTATAATCACTGTGCTCGCACTTGACTCATACAAGTGGTCCTCACCTCCTACTGCCCTAAGGGCAGTCGGAGCTGCTTTCTCATGGCATGTATTTTCCTGACAGCGAACCTCAGCTGTTCTCTTTGCAAATTCTACCCATCACTCCTCATTTTGTGGTCTGGGGCAAGCGGAACAAAGTTAACCCACTTACCCTGTGTCAGACTGACACTCGGGAAGACAGGAGCCTTAGCTGCAGTGAGTGGCCCGTTCCCTGAGTCGGAGCGCACAAGAGCGCCTGAGATGCTGAGGGAGGGCGCGGGTGGCCTTGCGAGGAAACAGCCTTTGCCGACTTCGTGACTGCCCGGCCCTTTGCGGGCTGCTGGACCTCACTACCCAACTGTTAACAGTGTAGACCAGTGCGGGAGATTCCCTGCAGGGATACACCCAAAGAGGAATCCCAAAGGTGGCCGCTCAGGGAAGCCTCCCAGGGAGCCTCCCTTCCCATTCTCCTCCCTAGCCCTCAATCCCGAGCCATCATCAACGCTGCAATGTGTCAGCCCGTGGAGAGCGCTCACTCTGAAACCAGAGGGTAAAGTGCAGCCCCCCTAGCCTGGCGCTTTATATGCTTCTACAACCTGTCTCCAGCCCACCTTTCAAGCCACACTGCTTCCCCTTGGCAGCCTTCACACTCTCTTATTGCATATCGAACTACATGGTTTTCCCTCAGCTTCATCTCTCCTTCCGCCTCCTCTGGGTGCCAGCACAGGCCGCCCCCTACTCCATGGCTTGGATGGCCTCCTCACTCACCTCCATTCACTGAAATCCTTCCCTTCCTTCAGATCCCCAGGGGAGCTGCTTCCTCCACAAAAGCTTCCCTGCGCCTCCTTCTGCTCACCTCAACTCCCTGCCCCCAGCTGGTTCTCTATTCCTCCTAAAGCTTCCTCACAGTTTTTTTTTTGGGGGGGGGGAGGAGCTCTCTTTTGCCTTCATCACTTTCTACCTTCGCTTAATTGTGTGCTTATTTCTCAGAGCCAGGAATACCTCTGGTACCTGTTAACTGTGTCCCTGGCATCATATCCCTAAACCTCTCAGAGACTCAGTTTCCTTATCTGTATAGTGGGAAAGAACACCTATAAGTACCTTCCCCGTAGGGTTGTTGGGAAGAACATATGAGATAATGAATATAAAGTACTTTAGAAATGGCCGCTGCCACAGATGGGAAACGCCTTGAGGGTAGTGACTGGATCATGCTTCATCTTGGCACTCCCACTGCCTGGCACAAAGTAGGTGATCATGAAATGTTTGTTGGATTGAACTGGACCCTGCTTCCAATCTCAAAGGATAGACTGAACTCAATGATCTTGAACTTTTGGGGATACCCTTAGCCAGGATGGGAGTGTGCTCTCTGTGGGACAGGCTGCTTCCTGTGAAATGACTGGCTTTCACGGGCTTCCTTCCTGTTGTGTTTTGTTAAAAACAGCAGCATTGGTCGAAGGGGTAGTGTCTGTGGGAAGTGTCTAAAGGCTTTGGCTTTCCTCAGTCAGCTTTCTCGGACAATGGGTACAAAGCTCCCTTAAAGAGATACCCATAGAGTCCTTGCCCTCAGTCAGGTCGATCCCAGGAGGTGAGTAGATGCCAGTTAAGAACAAGGAATTATCTTTTGGTTCACTGGTGGGGAGTCTTTGTCAACCAGCCGGGCAGGGCTCAGAGTACAGATTCGGTCAGCAGGATGAGTCCTTGCTTGTAGCCTTTCAATGTTAATAGGACCGAACAGGTCCTAGTATGGCATGTGGGTCAAGCTCCAGCCACGTTTGACACAATGGGGCCCCTGGGAAGCCTCCCACCCCTCTGGCATCACTGCCCATTTCAGAGGGGGAAGGAGACCCTCCACTTTGTGCGGGCAGAGAAGTCTGAGCCCTCTTCCTCCCACCATCGGAAGCCCCTGAAGGACTGAAACCCCTCAGGTTGTCTTTAAAGGCTGCTCGAGGGTAAGGTCTCCTCTAGGAAGCAGCTGAGAGCTGCCTCTTTTTGCAGAAGTAGACGTGTGCAAATGATAATGAGAACATTACTTCCCTTTCCTAGGGGACTAGGTAAATGGGGTTAGAAACTGAGGCTTCCCTCGTGTGGAGTTTTATTTTCTCATCAGTCACCTACAGTCTCTAAGTTATGGCCCAGGCTGGGGCTGGATTGGGGGGAAAGGGATTCCTGGCCTTTGCAAGGCAGCCTTTCCTCCCGTCTGTGAGCCAGGAGCCGACTATTTGGATTTGGAAAGACTGTCAAACGTTCATGCAGAAATCTGCCTTGGCTGCGGGCTTCCTTGATGAAGAGAAGCATTTCCTTGGGCTACAAGCCACGTTAATTTTTATAACTTAATTTCCGTGGGCCAGGAGGCCCATAGCTCTCGTTGCCATGGGAACAACAGCTGAATTTCCTGGCTTTTATGCATTTACTATATGAACAATAACACTCAAGTGAAAAAAGGGCCCTTCTCCTTTTCCCCATTTCATTTCCCTTCTCTCTCTTTTTTTTCATGAATGTTGTTGAGGGAGAGGAGAGCTAAGTATTTCGTGAGTGACCTGGTCTGTAGGTTCAGTGGGCCACGACACATGACCGAGTGCACACACTCACTGGCCTCTTTGCCTGGGTTGATCTAAAGGTGATTTCTGGTTGGCGGGAGAGCCAGATTGATGGGACCTGTTCCCACTAAGGAAGGCCCTCCAGAAGCCAAGCACCATTTGCCAACTGGCCCAGAAGAGACCTTGGGTTACCCTCAACCCAGTGACGACACAGAAAAGATTCTGGCCCAGGGAGGATCCCTTGGTATACTTGGCTTTGCATCAAGTACCATTCCTTGTGATGGGCAAAATAAAATTCAGTGAGAATTAGAGAGCTCGAGGGAAGGGCCTCGGCCCTACATAAAACCCTTGAGGGGAAGGTTGGGGGTGAGGAGGAGAGACCCTAGACACTCTGAGGTCACCTTATGGTGGGAGATTAGTTGTCTATGGGAGAAAGAACAGAGAAGATCGAGACCTGAGCGCAGCTCCCTGGGCTGTCTTCTCCTGGCATCTCTTTTCAACCACAAGCTCAGCTTAGCCGTTTCTGACTTCTGAAGGAGTACAGGTGCTGTCTGCCCCCACCCTGAGGCAAGGCCTTGAGTGCCTCACCCAGTACCAGATGCCCTCCGTGCCTCCGGAGCATTTGCCTTGAATTTCCAAGTCTCCTTATCTCTTGCCTCAAATTTGCATATTAATGAATAATTGTAAAACATTATGTAAATTATACATGGTAGCGAATATGTTATCAAATCAAATGGCCTTTTGGGGTAATTACAGCATGCGACTGTGTGAGCTGAGGAGCAGCCACTGGAATGTTAACCATCCCTCGCGGTGGGAGGTGCCAAGGCCAAGGATTGGGGCACCCCAGGGGGGCCTCCCTCTTCTCTACAGTCTTCTCTTCTTTGGGTGACCCTGTCTGGACCCTGTCAGCTGTAGGGCCGGTGACTTCTTTTCTTGCTGATTAAACTTTTAAAACTCTTCCCAGTTGGCTCATCCTCGGAGAGGCCTTCGGCTGCCCACGGAAGTCCCGTTTCCACGCGTGGCTTCTTGGAGAACAGAGAGGAGACCGTCTCTTATTAATTCGCATACACTTTTCTTTGTAAAATACAAGCTCCATGGGTCACCATGGCCTTTTCTCCCCAGAACACAGCAGGCGCTCAGTCAGTGCTCCTTGGCTCAGCCCCATCCTAAGGCAATTGAAACAATTGGTGCAGCATCTATCCCGATGCCGATGACTGGTTTTTGTTCACTTGGCCTTACTTCCCTACTAGGGCAGGCACTGGCAGGGGCCACCTTTGTGTGTCCCACAGAGTCTTATACTTAGTGGGCTGTCAGGGAATGTCTGTCTGATGTAGGAATGGAAGAAGGAATAATGACCACACGGATGATAATATTAATCATAAGAGGCACCTAGGCGCTCCAGTGGATAGTGAGGGGCCTTGAGCCTGAAAGACCCGAGTCCAAATACAGCCTCAGACACTTCCTAGCTGTATGACCCTGGGCAAGTCACTTAATCCTGTTTGCCTCCATTTCCTCATCTGTGAAATGAGCTGGAGAAGGACATGGCCAACCGCCCCAGGATCTCTGCCAAGAAAACCCCCAATGGGGTCACAGAGAGTCAAACACACCTGAAAAATGACTGACCCACAGTGATGACTTTCAGGAAGACCTGGGCTCATGTCCTGCATTCAATACTTACTGACTGTGCAGGTTATAACCTGGCAGTGCTCCGGTCAACTTTCTGAGAAGGGGCTGCCCTGCGTTAGTGGGAGGTGTTTCCTCACTGGACAGTTCCCTATGTCGATGAAATCACAAGTCCAACTGTTGAGGTCTAAGGGTGCTGGGACCCCAAAATTCAAAGGCAAGCGATGCAGGTCCTGCCTCAAATGAATTCAACTCAAGTCTTCTTTTAGCCAAAGCTGAGGCTTATTAGAACACGGGTCAGAGTGGGCGAGATTCTAAAATTCTGCCATGTTGGCTAGACTCTTAAGGGGTCTGAGCACTTTAATGGAGGCAAGAAGGACCTTTTATACAGGAGACTGTGGGAACAGAGAAGGGGTCCAGATAGAATTAAGGGACTGGTGTCTACCTCGTGGCCAGATGCAGACATTGAGGGCCACAAAGAAAGGGCAGTTAATTAACTGGGAAGGGCCAGTTGCCCCAGCAGGGAAAGTCCAGGGGCTTTTCCTTTTTGGGGTTCAGATCCCATCCCCATCACAACCCCATGCCCTCATTGTCATCATAGCCTTTGACTACAAAGTGTAGCTATTTTCCACCTGTACAACAATCCACAGAACATTAAAAATAAGCTGTTGGTTTTTTTAGTTAATAGCCATGAAGCATCCATTATGTGCCAAGCACTGTGCTAAGGGGCAAGAGACAGTCCCTGCCCTCAGGTAGCTTCTGATCCGATGAAGGTGGGGAGGGCCAACCAAACGCCAGGTTTTCATCATAGGCTGCTGCCTTGTTTCAGGACTATTTCTTTCTGGAACCCCTGGAAAAGATGAGAAGGAGATCATAGTGAGAACAGCCCGGAGGCTAGTTGGCACAGAGGGGCCCTTCTTCCCCCATGTTCCCCTTGTCCTTGAAGGTTGCTGCGGCATGGCCAGGATGGTCACGCTCACAGTGAGGAGTGCAGATGGCCCTCAAGTTCCTGTGCGCTTTTCTTGGATGTTTGTCAGTCGGGCTGGATCTGGAAGGAAGTCTGTGGAAGCCACGCCTTTGTTCATCCTTTGTAGGAAGGCTACCTCTCTGTAAATATATCTGGGTGTTAAAAAGTGGGTGCCAGACCAGCTGGCATGGGGAGTCTGTTGGCGGCCAGATCCCCTGCCTCAGAATCAAGCCTTCCCTTCCTCTGCCCACTCTGCCCCAATTGGAAATGACTAATGTGTTTTCAGTAACCTGGTTGGGAATCAGGGTGGGGAGGGGGTGTTCAGGGGGGCCTTTCACTCCCCTTGGTAGTTCTGCCGCTAGAATACCAGAAGTGAACCTTGAGTTTCAAGGGATGTTGATTAAACTAAAGCTAACCTAGTTTTAACCTTTCGCTACAGACATTCAAATAACCTCCACCCTTGAAAAGAATGAAAATTAAAACCCTGGTGATGGAGGCTGCTTAGACTGTGTTCCAGACTCCAGTGAGAAAGCATGTATCGATGGAAACAGCTGGAAAGCCCGATGAATCCCTGAGTGCAGGCCCCAGCACCCAAGGACTCTATAAATCCACAAATCCTTGGGTGACCTACTTATAGCCCTGTGCATTCTAAGGTATCTGGGCCCCGCTTACCCTAGATTAGCGAGTATGTAAAAGGCTCCAACTCCCTTTGTCAATGTTGGTATAAAACCAAATGGACCCTAACCCCCAACCACACTGGGCCAACCTGAATTTATCCAGGGTCCAGACTGAGGGACCAATCACCGGGGACTGCAGCGATCTGGTGATGGGGAGGCCCCCCTTATATCAGCTTAGCGTGAGGGAGGGCCCCACTGGTGCCTTGGCAGGCACTCATAAGCCCTGTCGTTCCTCAGACACCAGGGTGCCTGTCCTTGACATCCCAAACCAGAATAACTCACCCAGAAAAGGAGAGGGACCCTACGTATTATCGACTGGGGCCCGGAAATTTAACAAGTCACATACACCTGCATGGATGAGCACAGAGCACATACACAACTGACCTGTATCCACTGGATTGAGGGCCTATAGTCCCAAACCCTTTGGGCTGAATTTCCTTCCCCTCCCCAGCCCACCTTGTCATTACTTTGTGTGATTACTTTACTGATTTGTGGTACATTCCGAGGTAGAGTCTAAGCCCCCTGAGGACCCAGACTGCTCTGTCTTTGCTTGGCACCTAGTACCTGCTCATCCATTCATTTGACATTCTCAGTACTAGGCACTGGGGAAACAGCCAAAATGATGTGATACCTGCCTTTATAAGGAGAAACAAAACATTCATATATAACTCAACACAAAATGTGTCCAAGGGAAGAGAAGCCATTCAGTTAACCTCGAGTTACCCAATGCAGTTAATATTATGCTGTATTTTTATAGTCAAGCACAGCACCCATTGGGGGTAGCCCCCCAGTCAGTGGGATCAGGAAGGGTCCCTGAGCTCCGCTTTGAAGCTAGGAAACACTGATGGAATGAAAGCATGTAGGATCTTCCCAGTTCAGGATAATAATAAGGTTTTAAGAACTCAGCCTATGACTTGGCATCCTGAAGATGATGGCCATCCCAAGCTGGTGCTAGGCCACATTCTTGAGTTCTGTGTCTGCCCAGGATGCACTGGTATCATGAAAACCCTGAAAGGTTGGAGTCAGTGCTCAGGCTGGTGCTCGGGCTTCATGCCCTCCCTGGGTGCCATCAGGAAGAGTGAAGTCTGCCCCTCCCTCTACCGTAACTTTGCCCAGTCATTCATCATTCACGTCTTTCTTTGCTCAAGGCCCAGGTGAGACAGCTAAGCTAGGAAATGGAAGGCTCTGGTGTGATTGGGATCTCAGGTGGGAAAGTAGGAAAGAAAGAAAGGAGACCAGGGGAAGTATCCATCTGCCCAGGACAGCTGAGCCCAGGCAGATCTGGCCCTCCATCCATCCCTGACCTCCAGTCCACAGTCCTATAAAGAAGGAGTGAAAGGTGTTGTGTCATCTATTTGACTGAGCTCTCTAAGGTTCAGTGTTGACCTTGTGAGGCCCATCAGCTTGGAGATGCCTGGGAAGCCCTCAAGCCCAGTTGTTTCATTTTATAAAGGAGACTGAGGCCCACAGAAGGGAAGGGACTTCCCCAACATTGATGTTCCTTGGACCTCTCAAAGGTTATGAGGCATCCAGGGCCAGAGTCCACTCTCCAGTTCTGTTTGCTGGCTGCTGGGGTGGGGTAATGCTGTTCACTAATGATAGACCATCACTGGGCTCTTGTGGTGACCAGGAGCCAAGATCTATCATTTGTGTCTGGGGAGGATCCATTTTATTCACTGATTCTAACAAGTGTCATCAGGAGTTGTGTCTCGTGGGAGTCCTTGTCTAACAGGGGGTGGCCACAGTGAACATCCCCAGTGACATCAGCAAGATGCTCCCCCCTGCCTTCTCCTAGGAAGAGAAGTATCCCATGGGGCAGCCTGGAGAGGTGATGAAGGAGCTGTCCTGTGTGGCCCCAGGCCCTCTAGCCACAGAATCTGGCCAGGTCACACCTGTGGTCAGCACCCTCCCATGACCTCTTCTTGCCAGTAGACACAGGGTCAGTCTGTATCCTGACCTTCACAGCCCCTGTATTCTGGTACCATCCCTCTTTCTAAAAAGATTATTGTAAATAACCAATTAGCAAACTTGGCGGCTCTTTATGCTCAAACACACTTATCTCCATACACAAAAGGCCACCCTGAGTTGTCTGTCACTCCTCCAGCTCCCTTCCATTGGGCTTTATTGTTTCCCTTTCATTCCTCTTCCTTTTGATGCACCCAAGTCACCCATGGATGTGCTCACCCCATTCTTCTGCCTCAATCTTCTCCCTCTTGTCTTATTTCATAAAGGTCTTCCTAGAGTATGTTATATTCTGCCCTCTTAAGAATCTTAATTGGATTTTAGCATTCCACTGCCTTCATGTACCCCTGCTTATTTAGCCATTACCCCCTGGTTGGACATTCTGTTTTTTTCTTCAACTACAAATGATACATCTATACGAATCTTGGACCAAATGACATTTCCCCCCCCCAAAAAAGTATGTTTTTTTCATAGTTTTGCTGAATACTGTCAGATTACTCTCCAAAAGAAAAAAAAAATTCTGCAAGTGTGCAATTCCACCAGCAATGACTGAGTGTGCCTATTTCTCCAGCCCTGCCCTGGCAGCAGTAATTATCATCAGAACTAGAATTCACAGAGTGCTTTTAAGGTTGGCCAAGTGCTTTGTGTGTGTGTGCTCTCCTTCCATCCTCACAACAGTCCTGGTCGGGGGGTGTTCCTATTGTATCTCTTGCTCCTAATTATTTTGCTGTCAGCAGTAATTAGAGGGGGATGAGGTGGAGCCTCAGAGCTGTTTGGATTTTTATTTATTTGGCGATCAGGGAACGTTTGTTTCCCTCCTCTTCTAAATTGTCTACCTACTTTAACCATTTCTCAGCTGGCAAAGGGGGCCTGCCCTTGTGAATTTTGAACAGTTCTCTCTGTGGCTTAATGGTCAGATCTCTCCTTTTTAATGTGTTCTTCTGGTTTTGTCACTTGTTTTGATTTTTATATAATTAAACACATCTTGCTTTCCCCAATAATTTATTTTGTTTAATAGATCAGAAGCCACATCTCCTCCACAAGTGAGAAAAGATATATCCTACCTGTGAGAGAGAGGATTTTTAAAAATGTTTAAGACCATCCCCCAAATGGAATTCATAGGGGTTGGTTAGGAGGTGGACTTCCCACCATGTTGCTAGCCAGTTTTCATTTGTTCAACAATGAATTCTTTCACTGGTGTTTACTTATTTCTGTGAAGTTTGTTGTCTCTGGAAGATCTCTAGTCTGTCCCATTGGTCTTTATTTCAGTTTTGGGCAAGTACCAGATTGATCTGACGGTAGCAACTTCTTAACATGTTTTAAAGGTCACCTCTGCTGACTTTCCCCTTCAAGGCTAATACTCTCACCTGTTTGTGTTTCCATAGAAATCCAAGTGTGGTTTTGTCTGGTCCTAAGAAGAAACTCCTTGATGGTTTGCTTGACATTGCCTTCAGTGTGTTTACTTAACCTGCTCTCTTGATTGCAAATCGTTGTATTACTGATCCAACCCTTTCAGGAACACTCACTGCCCTTCAGCTTCTCATCGTGGTTGTTCCGACGTTGTGTCCCACTCTTCAGGACCCCAGAGACCACATTGTCCATGGGGTTTTCTTGGCAGAGATGCTGGGATCGTTGGCCATTTCCTTCTCCAGCTCATTTTACAGATGAGGAAACTGAGGCAAACAGAGGTTCAGTGACTTGCCCAAAGTCACACAGCTAGGAAGTGTCTCAGACCAGATTTGAACTCAGGTTTTCCTGGCTCCAGGTTCCACACTCTACATACCAAACCTCATCTCAATCTAACACTTTCAGAGTGGTCCTTCCAGCTTCCTGACTCCACTGGGCTGGGCTTTTTTGTCTGCATCAGTGTGGCAGTCTTTGAAGCCAGGCAGTGAGTGGTTTCTGTGGCTTAATTCTCTATCTTGCATTGGAATTGACTCATTGTGCCAATTAATCTGGGGGCTTGAGACCATGGCTGGTTGCTTCAGATTACCTGACCTGGCTGTCTGCTGCCAACGATCATGGGAGCGCTTCATTTCTGACGTTAATCCTTCTGGTAGCTATTTTCGGCCTCATCACAAATAGCTGGAGTTTCCAATCCCCAGGCACATAGACATGGGGGGAGGGTCCCCTCTCCCCACCCCCAGAATCCTTTCACACTGACCGGGGTGGATGGGTAACTCCAGCAGCCCTGGCAGAGCCCAGGAGCTGGGGAGGTGGGAGCCAGACTGAAGACTGAGCTAGAAGCATGGTCCAGAGACAGCATCTCTTCTGGAATGTTCCTTAGGGTGGAGAATTACAACCTGTGTCCCTCCGGAGAAACAGGGATCTCCTGGACCAGTTTGAAGAGTTGGGCCTTGTGCAGTGGGCAGAGGGCTCCCTCCTAGGACTGAGGTCACAGGCGAGTCTCTCAAGCCTCAGTTTCCTCTTCTGGTTTTGTTTTGTTTTGTTTTGTTGCTTATTGGAGGGGGGAGGGCAGGTCAATTGGGGTTAAATGACTTGCCCAAGGTCACAGGGCTAGTAAGTGTTAAGTGTCTGAGGCCAGATTTGAACTCAGGTCCTCCTGACTTCATGACCGGTGCTCTATTCACTGTGCCACCTAGCCGCCTCGACCCAGCACATTTTTCAAGCAGCTGATTTTCTTCCCAAGACTTTACGTCCTCACCTCTCTGATGGCCATCTCCCTCTATGACTGCCCCAACTGGAGACTTCACTCAGAGAGACCCCACTGCCTGCCAGGATGTAAAAAGAAAAAGCAGCAGCAGGTGGGGGTGACAGGAGGGGGCAGGATTGTTCTGTCACGCGTTCTTTCGTAAAGGATCAGCACTGATGCGTCAGCCGTGGAGCAGGCTTGTGAGTCCTTGTTGTCTGAAATTGAAATCTCGTCCTTATTAGGGATTATGCATTTTTAGTTTCCATTTTATGCAGAACCTCACTGGGCTGTCCTTGGGGTCCAGAGTCTAAACTCTCAGAAAGGCTGGCAATAAGTGCAGGTGCTCAGCTGCTCACCCAAAGAAGGCTGGGGCAGTCACAGCACACTGCCATCCTGGGTTTGCAGGGGATGGCGTTCAGACTGGCAGGAGCGGATGCTTACAGTGAAGAGCACAGTTTGGCCCCTGTGGGGGAAGCAGGTCCTCCATCACTGGATCTGAACAAGCCTGTAGATTTGTCAAAGGTGCTTCGGGACAGGCCACGTCATTTGTCTAGCCAAGGACAGTCGTGCTGATGGGTGGTTGTCGGTTTTCTGTTTCCCCAGTCTGCGCCATTTTTTTCTGGTGGTGAGTCTGTTGTCCCTACAGGAAAGGTTGAATTTTTCTGGAAGTGAGGCGTGCTGGCTGTGACACCTGGCAGTCTCAGGGATCAGGTGTCACTCGGAGGGCAAATGGGCTGAGATTCGAGGCTCTCCTTTGCTTTGGCTGTGGGCTGATCACTTGTCTGACTCTCCAGGAGGCAGCTTGTGTCATATGGGCTCCAAGAATGTCAGGTCTAACAAGGTCTGGGGCTCAGGAAGTCATGGAGTCAGTCCGGTCCACCCAAGGATGCCTCTAATTAATAAGAAATTGTTCATTTGGTAGTTTACTCTGTCCTTCTCGAAGGACACCTTAGCTGCTCCCTTGCACCCAATTCTCCCCTGGGGCCAAGTAGGACAAACCTAAGTTCTTCTCCAAGAAAGCCCATCTGGTGAATGAGACACCTCATTTCTTCTCCAGGGTCAGCACCTCCAGGCTTCCAACCAACCAGGGCCCTTTACCATGCTGATAGCTCTCTTAGCACACTGTCTTAGCATATCCAGGCAGAGCTAAACACAAGGGCAGTTTCTTCATTTTATCAGGAAGGATGCTGAGTGTCAGAAAGATCAAGTGATAATTCAGTGGTCATGCAGGCCAGCAGTCCAATGCAGCTCTGACTGCTTTCAGTAATCTTAGACTTACAGATAATTACGACTTAAGAGCAAAGCTTGGCTGAGGAAGTGAGTTTAGAACATGCCTTGAGTTCATGGCATCCTTTGAAGAAATTGGGGATATTTAGCCAGAGAAGAAAAGACTTGGGTGGATATAATGAGACTGTTTAGCCTGGATGAGAGGTGACTGGGCCACTATGTCCAAGTGCTTGAAAGGTTGTCACGTGGAAGGGGGATTCACATTGTTCTGCTTGGTCCCAGAGGGCAGAATGAAATGCACTGTCAGTGGGGCGGGGGTGAAGGGGGTGGGGGGTGGGGTGTTAAGGCCAGGAAAAAATTCTTATTCAAGAGTTAAAGGGCATGTAGATAGGGATGCCCCTTCACTAGGGGGTCTCCCAGCTAAGGTTGAATGGATGACCAGTGGTCAGGGCTGCTCATTCTAACAATGGACTCAAGGCTGCTGGGTTCCTCTTGGATGCAAAGATTCTCTGATTTGTGCAATGCTGGTGGACCCAACTGTAGTATCTGGAGATCCCCTTTGGTTGTTTGTGCATCTCCATGATGCCTTAGAATATGTATGACCTGTCCTGTTGGCTGGAAATCCTTCCTTTCATAAGCCACCATGAAGTGGAAAGAAAGATCCATGTGGATTGTCCCAGCGTAAGCCAGCAAAGGAACACTGGTCGATTATTTGGACAACAAAAGCCAAGCGTCGATTCACTGAGGCTGGGCAGTCTGGGAAGCCGTGTCCAGCAAGGACAAGTGAGTCCCAGCAGCGCTAAAAATAGCACACTATATACTGTCCTCTGCCTTGGCAGCGAAGAGTTCACTGAGGACCTGAAAATCATTGACAGCCTTTCTCCCGGTGGAAGAAAGGGTGGGAGCAGAGTCATTCAGCAGCCAGGTCACAGGTGCAGTGAAGAGCTGCCAGACAAGAGGAGGCTGGAGGACTTTGCAAATCCAAGTCCATCTCCGTGGTCTATCCTTGTCTTTCAAAAACGTGTACTGGGAATAACCAGTTGAAATTTTTTGTCTTTTAGTTATTTTAGTCACGTCCGACTCTTTATGACCCCACTTGGGATTTTCTTTGGCAGAGACCCTGGAGGGGTTTGCCATTTCCTTCTCCAGCTCATTTTATGGAGGAGGAAACTGAGGCAAACAGCGTGAAGTGACTTGTCCAGGGTCACACACCTAGTAAGTGTCTGAGGCCCTTTTGAACTCAGTCTTCCTGACTCCAGGCCCAGTGCTCTATCCACTGCACCACCCAGCTGTTCCTAGGTGAAGACAAGAAATGGTGGATCTCCATTTCTTATTAGAAAATCTCTTTTGTTTGGAAGCCACATGTGTGCATATGACTCAGTTCAGCTACTGTTACAGACTTCTCTCCAAGAGGTTGGTCCGTTGGGGTTTGGGTCATACTGGGGAGCTGGGGAAATAAGACATTTATGGCGCTGGTTGGATGGAAGAGTCAGGACAGTGTGTGTCCAACAGCTGTCTGTCGCTATTTGCCGGTGAGGTCCTATAGGGAGGATTGAGCATTCAAGCATAATTGAACCTTTTTCATAAAATTGCTTTCTGGAGACCATCCTTAAGTAATGTGACTCTCCATAGCAGTTAGTATCTGACAATGCTAAAGAATTTTACAAATCTCTTTGAACAAGAAGGCGTGAAACGTTCAGCCTGAGCCTTGATGAGCCTGTCCTCCCAAGATGCTTTGTGGCAGGGCTTTGCATACCCATCGTGGAGCTTGGGGTGTCTTCATGGATCAAAACCCAATACACAATAAATTTCTCTCCCAGAAAATGCTGCTTAAGAATTTGTTCTGTGAGTTGATTCAAGGCCACAGAAGGCTAAGATGGGTCCTTCCTCTGGGCCAGATAATCGACTAAGGAGATAGAGATTTTCCAGCCTTGGTCATGTTGAGTCTAATCCTCAGTCTCTTCAGATTTACTGAAGAGAATCCAATTTTTGTTCTCTTAGGTATTTAGAAACTAGCAACATCAAATCTTACTTCAAAGCAATGTGAGAAAATATTTTTAGAATCAAATGAAAGAATGATTTCTGATCCTTTAAAGAGAAAATCACTTTCATATTCCTAGAGCATGTTTTCTTTCTTTTGACAATAAAATGCTAATTAAAGGCCCCAGGAAGACATTTCCATGTCCTGCCTGACTCCATGAGTAGAGTTTTAAAATTATTATCCTTGAGGAGCTGGCTGATAAGATAACCCTCCCTTTCTGGCCGTTGACCCTAGGCAAACCTGTGACAGGTTTGGAAATATTTGTCAGATGAAGATTACAGATAATTTCCCTGTGACATCCAGGAAAAGCCAGATTATTTCAGTTATTGTGTTTAAGGCGTCTGGGAGGGATGGGATCCCCCTGTCAGAGAGTGCCCCATAAGCAGTTAAACAGAGACAGCCAGCAGTGAATGGGGGGAAAGCAGCCCCCATCCAGAGGAGGAAATCACATGGTTCCTACCGTGGCCCCTAACTTTGGGGGAAAGGAGCCCACTGTGCTCGTGCTACGCCTGATGAAAACCAAGTGCTCCGTCATGGACAGGAAAGCCAGGCTGCCTCTCCTCGAGCTAAAATTCCTTCAAGCTGGAAATAACTTGAGGAGAGTTGACCAGAGTCAGATAGATGTTCTAAGGACTTGTTCTAAGCTGGCCCGCCAGACCTGGCAGCTGCAATTCTGAAGCCTCCCTCCTCCTCCCCTCCCCAGAACTCTGAGGGCCCAACTTGCCCCTTATCTGGCCCAGAATCAGGCAGCCTGCTTCTTTGTGGCCTCCATTTCCGAAAGCTCCCGCCTTCCCCCACCCCTGCTTCCCAATTCCCCTTCTCTGTTGCCCTCCCTCTGTGGGCTCTAAGACCTCTGGGAGCAAGGGCTGGCTTGTCCTCTTGTACGCCTAGCAGAGTGACCAGCATCCAGTGAATGCTTAGTCGAAGTGTTGCCAATGGAGTTATCAACACTGCCTGGATTTTCCCTTCTTAACTCAATGTCATTCAACAGCAGACATTTAGGCACCAGCTGTGTACTAGGCAACATACTAGGTCCTGGGTCTGCCCTGTAATAGGCAGTTAATAAATGCTTACTGATTCGTCGACTGATCTGACTCTGTCTGAGACTCGCAGCATCTTTGTATAGGGTCCTGAGGGCCTGAGTTGCCCCTGAGGATAAAAACAGCCGCATCTCTCATTGTGGTCTCTGTAGCTATAGGAGAGCGCTGTCATTGTCATCAGACAGCTCCTGCTTTGTCCTCTGAAGATACACGTCCCATTAAGGCCTCAGGGAAAGATATTCCAGGTCTAGTTTCCCCTCCTTGAGAGGCATTGCTGGGCTGCAAGGGGGGGTGTGTGACAGAGGGAGAAGCATCCTGGGGTCTGGGGACAAGGACCTGGGAAAGGCATGAAGATGAGTAAATGGGGAGGGGGAGCCAAGGTGGGCAGTCTCCCCTTCCTGCTCGCCCTCTTGGCCCAATCCCAGTCTCACTTCCTTTGGGAGACTTGTCCTCACCCCCAAGCTGTGGGGGTGGAGGGAGGCCTGTGGTTTCCTCCTGTTTCAGCTTTAGCCCGGTCTCTTGTCCAAACCCGCGTGCTCAGTCCTTCATCCGAGGTCCTGGTGCTCACCCCTTAGTACTTCCATTAAGGTGGTCAACTTCCTGAGGGCAGCGGCTGAGTCTTACAGCCCCTGTGGGTGTTGGGCATCATAAGGATTTGTTGAACTGCATGGATAGGATTTGGGCCAAAAACTTCCTGGCCATGAGAATGATAAAAAAAAATAGAGAGAGAAATAAATGTGGCTGCAATGGTACCGGAGCAGACCCTCTCTCCTTACGAAAGAGGGAGTCAGCTCCTAGCCCTGGAGGGGTCAGGGCAGGCACAGTGGCCCCAGGAGGCCCCTCTGAGTCCTGCAGGTCTCGGATCTTAGCACACTGGCCTAGTAGAAAGAGTCCTGGAGTCAGAGGACCCGGGTTCAAATCCTATGTCTGATGCTTTCTGCATATGTGACTATGAACAGGCAATTTTCTTTACCTGTTGAATGGAGAGATTGGATTTGAGGGCCCTTCTTGTTCCAGATCTAGACTCCTGTGAAGACAGCCCCTACCGCATGGCTTCCCCACACCGGTGGGTCTGCCCTGAGATAGGGAAATGCCTTCCCAGCCTCCTTCCTCTCTGGCTTGGCTCACCCTGGGCATTCTGGGCAATCGGCAGCAGAGCCCCTTCCCAGACTGTCCAAGGAAGGTCAGGCAAGGCCTAGACTGACAAAAGGGCCCCAGCAGAAGGATGGCCCTGCTCTGTCTGCTTCATCGGTCCTGAACCGCAGGCAGCTGATGAGAAGGCGAGCAGGGCAGACTGTTTTCAAAGCTTTTGTTGCATTGATTGGCCCTCAGATCCTATGCTCTTGGCCTGGCTCTGTTCCCTTTCCAGTGCATGGCTTGCAGGGAGGGAAACCTTTGGACTGAGAGCAGATGCTGGGGAGGGGAAATGTGGATGGTCACCACATGGGGACGACTCGGCCTCTTTCTTCCTGGCTCTGCATCTTCGACTGAGATCATTTACAGAAGGACTAAGCTGGATACATCTGCATTTTAAAGTGGCCACGCTTCTGTGGTGCTAGTCAGTCTGAAGGACAGTCTGGTGGTTTTCAAAATCATCTACGACAAGTAGGTGTGAGGTCTTAGCACCATAAGGCCATAGACTTCGGGTTGGAGGAGCCCCAAGAGGCAAGTTATTCTAGCCTCTTATTTTATAAAGGAGGAAACAGAGTCCAAGGTCACCTAGGTAGCAGGTGATGTGTCTGGGATTGGAACAAGGATGGGGGTGAAGGTAGGAGCTGGAGAACAAAGGGACTGGGGTCTGGAAACGCCTCATGTAAGAGGTTGTTTTTCAGCTGAGCTTTGTAGGAAACTAGAGAGCCTGAGAGTCAAAGCTGAGGGGCGGGGGTCAGGGTGTCAGACGTGGGGTATAGCTAGTACAAAGATGTGAAGATGGGATAGGAAGGTGTTATGTGGCAGGGTGAAGCGGGGACAGCAGCAAGTACCTTCCCTAACAACAAAGGTCACAGGGACATAGGCGTGCCCTGACTTACAAAGCCTCACAAGTATATAATCTCAATTGAACCTTACAGCGCCCCTTGTGAGGCATTACTCTCCCTGACTTAGAAATGATAAAACAGAATCTGAGACAGGTTATGTGACTTCATTGTAGCTGCAATTCCTTGGTAACTAAAGGTTAAGCTGCAGGTTTGGAGAAAACTAAGAACCCCAGATTTATCTTATTGTCTGTAGGTTGTCCACTACCTTCTCCATCTCTCCTCTTCTTTCCAAATATTCCCCTGGCTTTCAGATCACAAGAAATGGAATTCTTCCATTTGAGACTCATTCCTTCTCCTTAATTATTTCCCACTATGGCATCTTCTTATAGAATGGAGGAGAAAGTCTTTGGCAGGATAAACCAATATCAGTCATGAAAACATTGGGGTGATTTGGTTTATTTGTGACTGCTAATGGAAGGGTGAGAATAGAAGAACTGATGGGTGAGGAAGGATGTGGTAGGTGGGATGGCCTTGGGGCTTTGCCTTTGGAGGGTCTGGCCTGACACGATGCAGTGTGGGCATCCTGGCTTCATGGGGTGCATGGGGCAAGTACTGGTAAAGCCAAATGACCCCAGGAAGCCCCTTCTATACCAGTCCCTGGGTGCAGAGAAGGACTCTCCCCTTCCTCAGTAGTTGGGTCAGCCTTGAGCCCAAGTCACATCAGGTGACCACTGTGCCTGGATTCTCTCCCATGTATAAGGTACATTTCAAACCCTGAAGTTTCCTACAAACCTACCTTAGACTTGTTGAATTGTGTTGATTTGCTCTTCAAATGACTGATCCTTTAAGAGTCTCCTGTGCACGTGGCCAGCAGATATCACCAGGAAGTCATGTGATAACGAGCTAAGATTGGATCGGAATTGTAAGAAATTTCCTTGACCTGCGCCAGACGTTAGCCTTACGATGTTGGCCTCGCCCACAACTGTGTGTACTGCTGGTGTATCAGCAATGTGGATGCACCCCAGAAAATTAGTTCAAAGGTTAAGCAAAAGCAATACCTGAAGAAGACAGTTGAGTGTGACCCAAAGGGCACTGGGGCACCATGGCCATGTGCTTTGTAGGATCTCATCCAGGACACATGCTTAGGAAAAGATGAGGGGCCAGTGAGATACCAGGCTGTACATGGGCTTTCCTTCTTCTGTTCATGGAGTGCCCATATTCTGCATAGATAACACCTACAGGAAGGCTTCCAGGAGGTCAGGTCGGGCATCTGGGGAAGATCCGTGGGAGAATGTGAACAGGAATTGCCTGTGAGGAACAGGCATTGAGGGCTGCCATTCCCCACCACTCAAGAGACTGCCCAGAGCCACTCAAACTCAAAAGTCTCAGGCAAGGACTTGAAGTGGTCTTCAGACAGGTACGAATTGGGATGAATATGAAAAAGGCATTTACTGGATTATAATGCTCAGGAGGCCACAGCTCTCCACCAGAAGGAAGACATGCTGAATATGCATGGGCAACATCTCTGAGAAAGAAGGAGGGAGACAACGATTCTGAGGAGCTCGGAGCCTCTGAAAGGTGAGGAAATTTGTGCAGAACAACTCTGTTTCTCCTGCTTCCTCTGGTGTGTTGGCAGGAAGAAAAAGGAGGCTGATTTCCTCTTGATGTTAAGAAGACAGGACCAGCAATTCTCACTCCCGGGTGGGGAGGGCAGAAGGGCTGCCAGAGGTCTGGAGCTCTCTCTTCCTGGAAGCCTTTCAACAGAGCTGGGAGCTGCTCATCAGAGGGTGTTGGAAGAGATTCCAGCTCAGGAATCTGTCAGACTTGAGGCCTCTGAGGATCCTTTGGGTTCTGAGATTCTGGTGCTGGGAGCTTCTTCCCTCCAGCCCCCAGCTCCTGACACGCCATCTGTCCCCACTGAGACACACTACCCACCATGACTCAGGAATAGAGAGCAGATGAGGAGGAAGGGCCACCACGCTTCTGGTCCTTCCTTTGGAAGCCTCATAGTCTGCCAGTGATAAAGGAGACCTCCACATCACCTGGTTTCAGGGGGATTCTTTCACTCCAAGAGTGCCCAAGGTACAGCCAGAGTTAGAGCCATGAGTACAAAAGAGATCCTCCCTCACTCCCCACCTTGAACATTCTGCTTTACTCTTCTTCTGGAATCTTCTTTGATTCACAGACTCAGGCGTGACATCAACCAGACTTGGCTGCCACCTCATCCATCCTGAGAGAAGGCATGGTTTGGTGGGAAAACTGGAAGACTTAGATTTATATACTACCTTCAACACTAGCTCCGTGATTGGATGGGAGTCACCAATGCTCCCTTGGGCCTCAGTCTTCTCATCCTTAAAATGGAGATAGCAATAACAGTTGTTGCTGCCTCATACGGTTGTTGGAAGGTTTAGTCAGGGGTATTATATTAGGTGCTTTTCAAGTATGGAAAGTCAAATGTTGTCAAGGCCAGTGGTGCCAGTAGTTAGATGCATACTCAACAGACTGTCCAACAAGAATATATTAAGCTCACAGCCTGGCCTAGTGAGTAGAGTTCCAACCTTGGAATCAGGAAATGCATTCAAGCCCCATCTCTGATCCATAGTGATTATATGACCCTGGGCAAGCCACTTGACACCTCCCAAAGACTGCCATCTGCAGGGATGGAGCTGGCTCCTATGGGTTAAGGGAATCACAGGTTTGGTTGGACCCCCATCCCCCACCCCAAATAAAAGACAAGGCCCTCCCTGTGCTAGGTTTTAGAGACAAAGACACGAAACAAAATAAATCCTGTCCTCCAGGACCTGCCATTCCAGACGCTTTCTAAGCCTGTGGTTTCTAGAGGGGACCAGCTACCAGCACAAGGGGAGAGAGTTCCCACGGCAATGAAATCCCAGGTTCAATTGAAGTTACAGAGAATTAAATGAATGTTAACAATGGGATAAATAGTTCTGCACAGTGCCTACCTCTGGGCACATTCCCCCCTTTCCTAGGACATTGTCAGATTGCTTAGCAAGGTGTTGATAATAGATTATTGAAGTAATGAACCTCACCCAGTTCCATAATATGTGACATCTCCATGTCTTCTAGAGGATATCTTAGGTCTTCAGTCCCTTCTTTGCCCTTTTCTGTTTCTCAGTAATCTCATCACCTCCCAGTGGGGTCAGCTGTCAAGCTGCCACCTCGATTCAGAAACCTCTCTGATCTACCCTAACCTGCCTCCTGAGCACTGGTCCACATTAACTTCCTGTTGGATATCTCCACCCGTTTGTGCTGTAAGCATCTCCAACTCAATGCATCAAAAAGAGAATTATTTTCTGCTACCTTATGACCGGATTATCTTCCAAGCTTCCCATTTTTTTCTTTTGAGGACACACAATCCTCCCCATTACCTGGGCTCCTCTTGTTGGAATCTTCCTTGTCCTTTCCCTCGTCCTTAGCTGTCATGTCCAATCAGTTTCAAAAGCAAGTCAGTTCTATCCCCCCTCCTTTCCCACATCTGTCCATTTCTCTCTTCTTGGCAGCCTCTTCCCTAATTCAGACCCTTTCCATCTTGTGCCTGGGCTACTGCAAGTGCATCCCTATTGGTCTCTATTTCCAGTATCTTCCCAACCAATCTACCCTTTGTAGTTACCTAATAGTCTTTCTGAGGTCCAAGTCCAATTGTGTTCCACCCCTACTGAGAAACATCTAGGGCCTCTCTATTGGTTCTAAGACAGACTCCAGACTCCATTGCCTGGCACTGACAGCCCCCCACAGTCTGACTCCAGTCTATGCTGGCAGACTTATTGCTCCCCATTTGATGTCTGCACATCAACCAAGTTTGTCTGCAGTATTTCCTGTTCCCTGAATTCAATGTGGAGATGGAAACAGATATGCTTCTTCTCAAATTCTTTGCCATTCCCCATGGCGCAGCTCAGGTACCATCTCCTTTGTGGAGCCTGCCCTGAACTCTCTCCAAAAACACTCCCAATTTACCTAGACTTGTCTATCTTACCATATGCCATGCCCCAGTACAGAACAATGAGATACGTGTGAGTGAGTTCACACGACAAAATGTGTGTAAAACTTTCTCAAGTCTTTTGGAGCAGGACACCACTCTTAGCTATTATTAACCATGATTATGTAACTTGAGTTCTTTAAGGCCAGAAATTATCTTGCTGTTGCCTCTGTATCCCCAGCTCTCAGTTCAATTCAATTCAGTTCATGTAGCCCAGGGCCCCAAAATAGGCACTGAATAAATGATAAACCAGTGCTGGGCTGAATTGAATTAAGAGTTGTGCATTGATATAACTTCCCTCACTCAGAAATCAGTTGAGCCATCAGTGTCTTCCTCTAAGCAGTGCATGGGGGCATACCTTGACATGTTCAGGCCATCATTTTCCTGTTGGGCTTTCAGTGGGCGACAAGGTGAGGTGATAATAAATCATGATGTGCATTGGTGTGCTTCATACTTCTAGAACTTTATTATTCAAAATCTATTCTCTCAATGCTTTAGCTTCCAGCGCAACTGAATTCGTCTTTAGTTCAACATTGATGCCTTTTTCTTCTCAATCAATTGATAAGGAGACCCAGACCCCTTGGGAACTGTCCATGGTTCTGCCCTGACTGGATTACTCTTTTGGCAGGGTACTCTAACTGCTTGGGAAAGGTTTGGGGACATTAGGGCTCTTCCTCATTGTGTAAAGGGCATGAGGTCTCAGAAGTGAACGAGACTTTTTGAAGATCATGCTATGCTCCGTTCTAAGCATCATATTCTCCTTTTAATAAAAAGGAGCACATTGACTGGTATCACTGTGCTTTACATAGAAAGAAGCTTTTTGACTCTTTAAAGTCATGAAACAAATTTGTGGAGCCCTTCGCTAATAAAGACAGTAATTGTGCCAAAAAGGGAAAAGCTTTTAGAGACCAGAAAACTCATCTTTTTTAGTTTAGCAAGAAAACTCAGTGGAGAGGCAAGATCAGGGCCTGTCTTAGACATGGGCAAACTTGGAAGTCACATATGTCTGGTGATACAAATACTAGGAGAAAAGTCCTCAAGTGTCATCCCAAAATTCCTGAAATTAACATAAGCCGAATCGCACATTTAGAAGAATCACTATCTCTGGAAGGCTCCTGTTAATATGCAAGCATGATACCTTGGGGGAAGGAATGCATTCAGCCATTATAACATGGTTTTATCAGATTAGCAGAGATAGGATAAAGGACATAGGACAATTTTTATTTGGGACTACAATAAGGTGACATACCTTTCTGGACATCAGTTTTCCCAACTATACAATGTAAACATTAGATTAGATGTCCTCTACAAGCATGTATATTTCTAAATCCTATAATTCCATGAACAGTGGGAAGGGGATAGATGAAGGGACCCCATGGAGGACCACTGGGTCTCTTTCCAGTTAGAGGAAAGGTCTTCTAGCAGGATCTTTGGCCTCCTATGAAGATATTGTGACCCTGAGATGCCAAGGGATGATATGATGTCTGGGAACATTGATCTGTCAGACTGTCAAAGAGTTGCTTCGTCAGACATACCACATGCTCTCTCAGGATGGCCTTATTAATATTGCCACATACTCACCTACATAAGACCCCCATGAGGAGGAGGAACAGACATAATACTCAGCTCCCCTGGCTTCCTTCCTGAGCATTAAGAGAAACTCCTATATTAGGGAAAGTTCCCAGGATTCCAGATCTTTCATGCTCTTCTGCCATGCTCTTCCAAAACCATGGAGGTTTATATGGATCTTAGGTACTGTCTGCAAGTCAGTAATTTAGGGCACCCCTAGTTAGTGACAAGTCACTACATGCCCCAGGACACCATGCCAGTGCTCTGTATACTATCCACCTTCTTCATTTCCCCCAGTATGCACAACAGCCAGACACAAAACAACACAGCACAGCCTTGAGTAGCGTTTGTCATAGAACTGGCCAAATTTCTTCCTCCAGATTCTGGGGTACCCCTGGCCATGGTGCTGATGGGTGGGGAACCACCCAAAAGGCAAACTTTTCATACTTTAAAATGTTGCCTAGAGGATGAAATCTGTTACCGAGACTTTCCAATTAGAGCAAACCTCTGTACTTCTCATAGTGTGGCCACAGTAAGTGCTTAACAAATGCTTATTGATTATTAGTCGGTACATCAAAGTGGATAATCTTGGTCTCAATGGACTTACAAGAGCAGTTCATTGTATCATTACTGACCTGAA
This sequence comes from Pseudochirops corinnae, assembly GCA_028646515.1. NCBI lineage: Eukaryota > Metazoa > Chordata > Mammalia > Diprotodontia > Pseudocheiridae > Pseudochirops > Pseudochirops corinnae. Next base: position 3,872,053 of record CM053590.1, on the reverse strand, counting down.
TGCCCAAGCAAGAGGGAAAAAGAAAGTATTTGGGGCATGGCAATGGCTTTCCCAGGGCTTTTGTGTCTGTCTTAACAAAATTAGAATCTGTGGAATCATTTGTTCCATAAATCTAATGACTAGCCATATTCCAGCTCCATGATCTGGGGAACTCAAAATAATGCCCTCATTATCTCTGGTATCAACTTCAAATGATGATGACCCTTCCCTCTGGGTTTTCTTTCTCCAAGAATTCTTCTTTTACCTGAAGAAGCATTAATAAGCCAGTCTGACAGATGGCTAGGTCACACGAGCAGTAATGTTTGAGCCTCTAAAAATACAAGGGCAAGGATTCTCTGGTCTAGAAATCCCATCCAGACCTACAGTCCTTTTCTTCTGGATATTCTCTCATCTTCCCTAACAGTGAGACTGATTCAGCTTTCCAGAATCACATTCATATGACGAGGACCAAATTCTCCACCACTCTTTAATTCACTTAAATTCACCAAATATGAATTCAGCACTCACTTTGTGCCTGGAACTGTGCTAGGCACTGTAGATACTGAGACAAAAGCAACAGCTCTTACTCTCGAGAAGCTTCCAGTCTACTGGGGGGATAAATTGTGTGCACAGATAAATGCAAATACATTTGAGGAGGGGCTGAAATGAAAACTTGAGACATCAGTGATCAGAGGATGTGGCTCCTCAATGGAGTCTCAAAAGAAGAGAAGGATTCCCATGGTGGAAGCGAGGGGCCAGAGCATTCTAGGTGTAGGATAGGGGACTCAGAGTGTGCGCAAATGCACAAATGTGGAGGATGTATTGTTTTTGTTGGCAGATCCATCATGCCATCCTTCCTCCAGGGTTCAAATCCTTAAACTCTTCCTATCCTTTCTTCCCTCTCGGTCTTCCATGAAGTCATTTGGTTATGGAGGGATACATCCCCACCCTTTTTGTTGCTCCTCCCTCCACCTAATGCACAAGTGCAGATCTTTGTCTCTTCCCTTATGGTTTATGGGGCTCTTTTCATCAATCTTTCTCTCAAACTCTTTGCCTTCCATTTAATCAAAAATTCCACTGCTAAAATTGCCTTTCTTATCTCCACATTACTTTCCTCCTCAGAACTGTCATTGGCTGCTGCCTTCCCCTTTCAGAAGCAAATGAAATTCTGCCCAATGTGATTCAGGGCCCTCCACCAGAGACCAGACCCATCCATCTTCATGGACTCCTTGACACTGGAATCTCTCTTCTCTTCTTCTGTTGTTTTATTCCTTCCATGTTTTCTGTGACTGATAGGCTAGTCTCTGGCTTTCTGCCCTCCAAATGTCATTTATTTCTCATTTGAAAATCGTCTCCATGTAGGGAGGTTTTCCATGATTTTGTTTCCTTTGGTTCCATATCTTTAGCCACAATCCCAGTGACTGAAAATTTGACTTCTCCAGAACCCCCATGCCCCCCTTAAGTGAAGAGGCATTAAGATGTACCTCAACAGAATCCCCCATTTTAAACCTGAACAGTCTGGTCTGCATGGTGCTGCCTCCTTTTTTCCCAAGCAAAACTTCTCTTCTGTACAAATGTTTCTTCTTCTCCAAACCATAGTGACACTGTTGCTTTGTTGTTGTTGTTGTCTTTAATGCTCACCTGCTTCTCTTCTGAACCACCCCACCCAAGACTGTGCACAATATCAGTCATCCTGAAGTATCTTGGAGACAAGTGGGTGGGAAGTATTTTTATCCCCTTTTCATCTGAGCTGAGATTGACTCCCCTGGGGAAGGAAACCCCGGAAGGCAGGTCCACCTGGACAAGCATCCCAGGGCCTCCTGGGCTCACAAAGCTACTCTGAAGAGAAGCCTGCCCTTCCATGCATTGCTCACATACATTTAAAAATTTTGAAGGGATTGTGGAACTGGGGGTGAGTTGGTGTTACTACAGCATTGCCCAAAGGTGAAATGTATGACAGAAACCTGAAAGAGGCAAGGAGATATCACCATCATCACACTTGAAAAACTCGGTGCCATCCTCCATAGCTAGTGATTTACAGGACCAAATTTCTATTAATCATCAGATTTGGGGTCTGCTTAATATGCAAATAGCCCAAGGATCATTGATTACATTAGCTAGTAGGGCGGGGAGCTCCCAGTGTGGGAAGTATCTTCACCCTTCTGGGGCTTGTGGATAATTCCTCTTGAGCTTCCACAGACTTTTAGAAATTAAATGACTTGCTTAGGTCAACCAGCCTTCTGTCCCAAGAGTCAGGGTAGAATTTGAACCTTCTTTCTGGCTCCAAGCTCAGCATACCCTCCACAATGCCATGCTCCCCAATATAGAATGACCAATTGGCTTGGGAACTTGGCATGACTCACAATGTTGGTAAAGGATGCTGGGCCAATTTTTTTTTTATCCTCGTGTTTTCTACATGCCTTACTGAGCAAAATGAGCCTTTCCAATTACCCACGTGAGAAGAATATTATCAAAACCAGGCACAAAACACCTATGAATTTTCTGGATTGTTCAGAGAAAAGGCATATTATATAAAATGTTACTTGTTAAAAAAGAATTAGCAACAATCCTGGTGCCACCCCTCCGTTTCTTTTCCATTGCTCCCTCTTACTGGCAATGGAGCTTGTAGATGGTTGGTAAGGAAAGAGAAGGGAGGAAAGGTTCCCTTTGTCAGGAGAGTGAGTGGTGAGTCATAGCCCATGACTCATCTGGAACCCACAAAGCCCACCGGTGGAGGAGGGGAAGGAAGGGATGCACACTAATAGAACAGTTCTCTAATGAGTCACTGGGGGGGGGGGGGAGGGAAAGACACGTCCTAAACTAAAGACAAGTATATTTTTAAATACAGGAAGGTTGACTTCCTAGTGCAAAATCTGATGGGCTCCTCAGCCTTTCTGAGCCCATGCCTTACAACAGTGGACAGGCTCAAGGCAGGAGCAACACATCCTCTTGTGCTGGGCTGAGTCTTTGGTGGGGGGGAGCAGTTAGATGAGAAGCCAGAGGAAAACATTTAAACACACGTGGAGGAATCTGTAGCTTGGAAAGCCTGGGCAGTGACGACTGGCTCCCCGGGGCTGGAGGCTCGGCAGGGCATCAGCCGATCCATAGTGCCGCCTCTCTTAATCCCGGTGGGCCTCATGGCTAACGCTGCGCGGCAGATCTTCGGAGTCTTGTTGGTCACCAGCGTATGACTGAAGAAAAGCTGAACGGGATTATTGTTTAAGAGCAGTTTGTTCTTCTGCCAGAGAATCCTGCTGAAAGCTTGAGCCGCCGAAACCAGGGTCTTAACTGAGCACTCGCTGGGGCCTCAGGCTGCCAGCTGTAGGCCTGGGGGACCACAGAGCCTTCTACGCGGGTGCCCCTCGGTGTATTCAGGACCCCCTGTGTTCATCCGGGGAGGGGAAATAATGATGAGATTGTTTTCCCAGCCAAGCCCATAGACCCCCCCCCCCAAAAAAAAAAGCAATCCACGGATGGCGCAGGGATCTGTGGACCCCAGATGATACCGCCCTGCCTTGGTGTGGGGCTCTCGGGGGGCAGAAGAGGAAGCCAGGCCTCCAGAGATTAGATGATTTGCTTATGCTAGGGCACAGAGTGAGGAAGGGTCAGAAGTGGAATCCAAACCCAGGGCTCCTGACTGAATACAGTGCTCTTTGCACACTGGCTTTCCCCAGTGTATGGGACTGGAGGATGAAGAGGTAGGGAAGAGGTGGGTATAGAAGGGATCTTATAGAAATCCCTAGAGGGTTCTTGTCTGGAAAGATTTTTCGGAGGACTCAAGCTGTCTTTTGGCAGAGTTACAAAAGTTTATTGTTACGCTGACTTTGCAGTGGGTAAGGAGACCTGCAATCTTATAGGGATCTAAGGCAGAGTTAAAAAGTTCAATGTTACCCTTTGCAGTGGGCAGGAGAAGGTTAAGGATAGCCTGCAAAGTGCAGGGGTTAGAGATGCAGTTTTTAAAGCCATAAAACTGTCAGTCAAAGGTTAATTATGCTAACCAGGTGGGCGAGGGTGGAGTTAGGGAGGAGTTTGGGAGGAGTTTAGGAGTAGTCAGTGCTTAAAGGGACATTCACTTTTTGTATCAACTTTGCAGGTGTATTCAGTGGGAGAAAGCCCGAGGGGGGGCTACCAGGAGGTGAGGGGGCTACCAGGAGGTGTGGTTTTTGCCTCCACACATCACTAGGTTATTTTTGGTCAAGGATGAATGAGATAGGTCCAGTATGGCTGCTGGGAGGATAGGCTTGATTGTCCAAGTTTGGAAGCTAGACTGATTAGGGATTCAGGAGGTACCACATCTGGAGGGAGTTATCTCTTATGATAATGTTGTTCAAGGATCTTGGGTGCAGCTGGCCACTTAGAACAAAGGAGCTCTCTAAACTAAGGGTTTGTTTATGAAATACTTGGGTGATGTATTCATGGGTACTGTATCTAGGCAGACTGCTAGCTCAGGGAAAAGACTTTTAGGCTGGGGGCAGGGGAGAGGCAGAGTTAATGCCTTTATGGTTGGGGGAAAGTGTGACTTTTACAACTTAATTACACAGGCTTATTACAAACTGATATTACATACATAGGTACCCGAACACAAGTGAGATTTTACAAACTGAAGTTACAGACAAAAGCATCCCAGACCCCATCAGAGGAGTCTGTAATTGAGGGCACAACCTGAGAGTATCTTGGCCATGGTGCTGTCTTTTCAAGGGCTGCTTCTTCTCCCTTGATTCTTTAACGCTGTCAGTCCATTGGGAGTGGGTGGGAAAGGCTGGCTCAATTCAGGCTGGAGTAGGATTGGTGAATCACACGCACGCGTGCACACACACACATACACACACACACACACTCTGCCCCATCAGCATGTGCAGGCAGGCCCATTTATAGGAGATTTGTAACAACAACAACAACAACACACACATACACACACACACTCTGCCCCATCAGCATGTGCAGGCAGGCTTATTCACAGAGGTTTGTAACAACAACACCAACATCAAACACACACACACATACACGCCCTGCCCCATGGCCTCTGCAGACAGGCTCATTCACAGAGGTTTGTAACAACAACAACAACACACACACACACACACACACACCCTGCCCCATCAGCATGTGCAGGCAGGCTCATTTGCAGAGGTTTCTGACAACCACAATGGCCTCTCCACTCTTGTCCTTAGAAGATATCAAGAAGGGAAGGGGAGAGGGACACCAGAGTGGACATCAGAGAAGTCATCTGTGTGAATGTCCTTGGATCAGAGATTCAGAGAGCTCTGGAAGGTATCTGTTTAAGGAAACAAAGTGGAGTCAATCAGCAAGGTCATCCATGAAAACACCCTGATGGACACATCCCACAAACTGTTTAGTGTCAGTCAGACCATCATCTTTTGGAGCTGGATTCTTCTGTGTCCCAACCCCTAATCTCATCCCAGGGGGAAAGGAAGGAATGGGAATGAGCGAAACAGCTTCCCATTGACATGGAAGTTCACACTGGGTATTGTCCATATCAGTCAGAGTTGGGGGTATTGCTGGTTTGGATGTCATTAGAGGAGTTGCTGCCACTGGCTGTAGTCATTTTAAGACTGATCTCAGGATCAGGACTGGGTGGAGGAGAGTCTGGGTGAAGGAGAGGCTGAGCTAAGGAGGGAAGGAGCTGTTCCGCACTGGGACACGCTGGTGGAAGACAGTGTGCGGCTCCTGCAGATGAAATCATAACAGCAGATGTCACCCTAATAATAACCGACATTCCTATAGATAGGACTGTAAGATTTGCCAAGTGCTTTGCATCCATTATCTAGCTGATCCTCACGACAATCCTGTTAGCCTCAGAGAGGTTAAGCAAGCTGATCACAGTCACACAGGCTGAACCTCAGCATTAGCAGAGCTGGGATTTACAATCAAGTCTTCCTGATTCCAGGTCCAGGAATCTTTCCTTGTTCAAATGTCAGTTCTGATAATGAGAAGAATGTGAATGGGGATGATGTCATGGCCATGAATGGTGATTACAGAGGTCCCTCCCACTCTCTAAGTTTTGTGATCTTGGATCAGTGGAACAAATTGTGGGTCTTGGATGTCAAGCTTTCTGCTGTGGCAGAAAGTAAAAGAACTCTGGAGTTCAGATGAAATCCTTCCCTCACCCTCTCAGGAAGGTTCCCTGGGCTTTCAGTCTCCTGGGCCAGCTCCTTCAGGCAGCCTCTTTGCCCACTTCTCCAAAGACATTGGTTTCCTTGGTTGCTATCTCCCCCATTCTGTTGGGAGGATTGACTCATCCCTTCCCTTGGAAGCAGCCAACTGTCATTTGAGCTAGCTCAGGTCCTTGTCTGAGTGCATCCTATCTGTCTCCCTTTGTCCTTGGATTGATTCAATGCAGGTGGCCCCAAAGCAGACAGAGAGGTCAGCTAAAGGCGTCAGGAGACCAGCACCAGGAAGATTCACTCTTCTTGACCAGCTGGATGACCCCCTCCTTCCCCAGTTGAGGACGAATTCATCCCAGTTCCATTCATAAGACTTACTTTTTTGTGAACCTTGACACCATTTTCTAATTCAGGCGATTTTACTTCCAGGCAAAATATGCCTTTAAAGTATTTTAAATCCCCAGCATCTTTTATGTGCAGCTTATTTTCATCCAGTTTCCCCGCTGAGACATTCTGTAGTGACGTTTACCTCTGTGGACACAAGATGCCCTGCCAGGAAATCACACGCATTGATTTTCCCTGGAATCCTTTGCTGTTGAGAACTAAGGCTTTCAATGAGTTTCATCTGCTTGTGCTGTTGGACTGAGCAGGAGAATTTCTAAGCAGCTTAACTTTCATTTCTAATGGGGAAAAGATCAGAGCTCTCCCCTCGTGGAGATGCTAAGAACGCTGTTTTCTCTCTCCCTTTAGCCAGGTCTTTGTTTGTCTTTTTGGTTGAGTTCCGTCTTTGTGGTGAGGGTCATAAAAATGATCCGGGAAATTAAACCCGGGGTAAAAGCAGAAGTGGCTGGTAGTGGTGTATGTTTGATAAAAGTGTTTCCAGAATTTGTGAGAACCACCAAAAATATTTAAGATAGAATCAGGCCAAGAAGTATTTATTAAGCACCTACTGTGTGCCTGGCCAAGTGCTGGGGAGGCAGAGATAAACACTGGGCAGACCTTGCTGTCAGGGTGCTCATACACAATTTACAACAAGAAAGTGAAGTGAGAAGTCACCACGGAGGCTGCCTCGGGCCATTCCCCCTCAAAAATAACAGCAGACATGCTGAAGTAAGACAATCCAAGGAGTCCGACTAGAAAATGCAAATTCCCAGAGGATGATGCCAAAGAAGAGCTCTGATACCACGAAAAAAATCCATGGAGCTGAAGAAGCCTGGGGCAGAGCAGTGGGGAGGAGAGACAGCAGAAGAAAGATGTGCCTGAGAACAGCCAAAGATGCATCTCACGAAGGCGCAATAAAATGCAGGGAATGGGATTAGCTGGATGCAGACACACTCGAGGAATGAAAGGAAGAAATGGGATCAGAAGAAAAGACCAGAACAAAACCAACCTCCTAAGAGAAATGACCAGAAGGACTGAGCCCAGCTGAAGAAGCTTGTGAGATTATGGCAAAGCACAGCAGTGTGGATGGAGAAGGAAATTTTGATGGAAGCCACTGAGAAAAAGGGAATAAAGGAGAGGAGCCCAAAGAAAGGAGAGAGGACAGTTCTTTGGGTAGTTGCATGCTAATAAACTTGGGAACTTGAAAGAAAAGAGAAACCAATGAATATTCACAGTAACAGAAAATAATCATCCTGACAGAAGATGAGAGCAGTGATCTAAACAGAGCAGCTTCTCCAGGAGGAATCAGCAGAATCCTCTAGATGAGACACTGGGGTCAGACAGATTCCTGAGGGAGATCTTCTGGACCTTCACCAACATAACTGCACTACTATGAAATGCCTGAGTTCTGGGGGATTTCTTCTCAGTACAAATTCACATGATGCAAAGGGCACGAGGTTGCATATGTATTATATATGTTTATACATATACGTGTCTGTGGTTGACTATACGGAAAACTCTTTTTCCCCCTTGTCTCTGCCTTCTGACTTGCCTGGCTTTCTTTGAGGCGCAGCTCCAAGGTACTTCCTTGGACTCCTTCATGCTGCTGGCTGTTTTCTGAGATTCCTGCCATTTACACCGGAGATATCTCTTCTGTGCGCACCTCTTTCTGTGTTGTCTCCCTTCATTAGGTTGTCTCCTTCTTTAGGTCAGAGAATTATTTTGCTTTTTTTTTTTTTTTTTTCCCAATAGTTTTTCTTCTGGTTTTTAAAAAATAAGTTCCTATGGATATTTTCTCTTTCTTATCTCATTATGTTATACCATGTAGCCCTCTCTCTCCTTACCCCTCCCCAAGAGCCATCACAAACAACAAAGAGTATGGTTTCACTTTCTTTTTATTCCCTATGCTTGGCACAGCCATGTATCTGGCATGCTCCAGAAAGGTTTCCTCATCATCCTGAGGGTTAGCTGGGAGAGGATAGCTCTGAGTACTTTTCCAAATCAGGGAGGCCAGAAAGTATTTTTAAGTGCTTATAGGGGAGGTTCCAGAGTCTCCAGGGAATATTTTTTCTAAACAGCCAATTAACACTGAACAAGAAATAGTTTAAGAGGAAAAATTTAAGTAAATATTGATGGGAATAGAGGAAAATGAGGCATGGTTTCTGGGAAAGGGATTTATTTTTCATTATTTTAATCCTTGTTGGTATTAGAGAAGTCAGGAAGCAGAAGGAGCCTTGGGAAAGCCCTCCTGGGATTTCCATGGTCTGAACCTGGTTTTTCAGCCCAAGATTCCTTGGATTGCCCTTGATTTTTCTGATCCCTGTCTTCCAACAGACAATATACTCCTCCAGGACAAAGGAATGTTTTCTTTTTGCCTTGGTATCCCCAGCCCAGAGCACCCAGCAGCACTTAATAAAAATTAGGGGGCTGCAAGTGAGTGAATCTGCCAGACTTTGGAATTGGCAATTCTTTCACCTTTATTTCAGTGACTTTGACCAAAGTCTGTAACACAAATACATCATTGTCGGATCAACCATTTAAAGCTTCCATGACCGTTGATTGAATCCACAGATGGATTCAATCTAATTGCTTTTCCCATTATCATTGTTCTCTTTTGTATCATTTCTGTTTACTCACTATGAATTTCAGGGAATATGACATCAGGGGCCAAGTATATGGTTCCATGACTTGATGGACGAACAAAATGTTGCACTAATTTCTGCAAATATTTTCCATGTACTTTTTGTTCATGGTCCTCTTTTTGCTCCAATCCTTGAATGTGTCTCAGATAACTTTGCCTCACTGGCCATCTTGACAAACTTTTTAAAACTGGTTTTATCCTCTCTGGATTCTCTCCTTTATGAGATGATATTGCTCATGCTCCTATTTTCTAGCCTTCTTTGTAAGATTTTTATGGATGAACCTGTTTTCTAACCTAATCTTGCCTTTGGCAGCCATCTGTGTGGTCAGCAAATCAGTTGTGGCAATCATTTTCTACTGCCCTGGGTTTCTGAATGAAATTAGGATTGTTGATACTGATGCCATTTCTGTTGTCTCTTCCCTATTTTGAATTTCAGCACCTTGCTTAAGTGATTCAGGGTTAATGCTCATTTGTATGCCATATCTTTTTCCTCATTACTATTCTTCCCTCTTGTTTATTATCAATTTCAATCTTTGTTCCAATGAATCGATGGTCTGACTGTGCACAAACAGCTGACTCAGGGACAATTTCCATGTCATAAGGAATCTTTTCCTTCCTGTGAAAATGTAATCAGTTTTATTCTTCATAATGTTTGGTGTTCACCATGTCCTATATATATATATATACACATATATATGTGTATATATATATACACACACACATATATACATGTATATATGTGCATATATACACACATATACATGTATATGCATGCATATGTTACATACATGTATGTGTGCACATATGTGTGTATGTGTAGATATAGGTGTGCAAACACATGTGTGTATGTATATCTATCTATCTATCTATATGAATAGAAATGAAAACACATGTTTATCAATATAGCATAAGCCCCCTGTAGGAGAATGTAAATCCCTTGAGGACAAGGTCATGGACTGCTTTTTTAATTCTGCCTCATGTCCCCAGGACCTTGCACACTGCTTGCTTATATAAAGCTTTTGATCAGCTAAAACCCACAGCTTTTTTTTTTCACATAAACTCCCACAGAGACAGCTTCCTTCCTCCCCCACCATCTCTTCATGCAGTAGGTTCTCTGAAACTAAATACAAGTCTTTACATCAATCGCCATTAAATTCCATCTTGTTGGTTTCAGCCATCGTTCAGGTCTGTTGAAATCATTTTCAATCTTGGTGCTATTATACATGAGATTATCCATTCCTCCCAGCCTTGTGGCATTTCTAAATATGATAAGCCAGCCTTCCATGGCAGCATCCCAAAGCAAGGAGAGAAATGTCATGAGCAGAAGCTACATCCCATCCTGGGGCATGGTGTGCCTTAGGTAGGGACATTTTTCCTGGTCAATGCCAGGAACTGTGCTTAGAGATGACAGTGGAAGCCAGAGGAGCTGATGAGATCCCTGAGGGCCCAGGCTAGAGACTGTGTTTATCCTTGGCTCCCCAGCACCCAGTCCAATGCCAAGCATATAGTAGCTACTTCACAAAAGGTTGTTGGATGAACTCAGTTGAGTTGAGACACATACTTTTCAGGTGTGTGTGTGGGAGGGAGGTTTACTGAGTGACCAAAGAAAGCTGGGAAGGAGCATTTAGGCAAGGAAGAGAAGAACCAAGGGAAAGCTAGCCCAAGGAGAGAAAGGGTCCAGGAAGAAAGGGTGGGCACCGGTGAGGAAGGATGCTGAGTAGTTCTTGGACAATGACGACTGGGGCAGGGAGAGGCTGGAACCTTGAAACAACCATTGCAGAGTGATAGAAGCAGAGACAAAAGGCTCCAAAAGTGTGAATGAAAAGCCCATGAGAAGGAAGCCAAACTGAGTCACCGAGAACTCCCCAGTGATCCTGGAGCATCCCTTGAAGACAGGGGGCTGCCCTTGGCATCCCCACATTCCGAGGGTCTGGTAGCGTGATGCCTTGCCCTTAATCATTGCTTGCTGGGTTGGGGTCCTCCCCAGGGACATTCAGCAGACACAGCCTGAGCTGCCAGCAGTGGAGCAGAGGAGGGCATCACACATCTGTATTTTAGGCACATCCTTGGTTCTCTGTGCTCACTCAGCAGAGCATCTGCCTCCATGCTGAAGGAAGTCATTGTTCTTCATGGAGAATGGCATTTTTGTGTCCCTGAATCTGGGGGAGGAGGGAAGGATCTGACTGGAAAAGGTCTGTCCCTCTTCCTTGCTGTTCTTTGGGCGTGGTCTGGACCTGGGATTCCACCAGTAAAAGGAGTTGCCAGTGTGGAAATTCCCTCCATGCATGTAGGTCCCAACTCCTCCCACTTGTAGTCTTACAGAGTTGGCTACAGGCTCTGAGGAGTTAAAGGACCTGGCTCAGCTCACCCAGTCACTCTACAGCAGCACTTGAACCCAGGTCCAACTTTCTTCTCGGCTGCAGGGGAAGAAACGGGGGACTTGATGTATTTGACCTTTCTCTGTTCCTGAATCATGTTCATTCCAATGGACCAAATTGCACCTCTTATTCATAAGAATAATGACGGGGATGCTCCCAACCTATACCGTCCACAGAGGTTCAATAACAGCTGATCTAGCATTTAGACAGTGCTTAGAAGTCTGCAAAGCACTTTATCACATTATCTCACTCCATCCTCACTATGACCCAGGTGTCATATACCCATTGACAGATAAGGCAACTGAGGCAGATGGAGGTTAAGTGACTTATCCAGGGTCATACAGCTACTAAGTGGGTAAGTCTAGATCTTAACTCAGATCTTCCTGACTCTAGGCAGGTCCAACATGTTTGCCACTATGCCACCTAGCTGCCCCAGGAGGCTCCTTCGCCAAAAGATCTCATTTGATCCTCCAGAACCAGATGCAGCAGTTCTCAACCTGTGAGTCATGACAACCCTTTCACAGAAGTCACAGGGGTCTCCTAAGACCATCAGAAAACACATATTTCCGATGGCCTTAGGAACCGAGACAATGCTCCTCTATCCGGGTCTGCCCACATGCACATATGGCCACATACGAATATTAAAGGGTCTCAGCATTAGGAAGGTTGAGAACCACTGCTCCAGATGGTTCTGTAACCGAGGCACTGTCATTGTTTCCATTATACAGATGCAGATACTGAGGCTGGGAAAAGTTACTGATTTCCAGGATTCGAACCCAGGTCCTCCAGTCAAGTGCCCCCTCTATTCTGCCCCTGTTCTATTCACTGCTTCTTACGGCCCGGGAGCAGGCAGGGTCTGAGCAAGCACGCTGCTGGAGATGAGAGGACAGGCTTGGTTGTTTCCAGTGTCTTTTCTCGGGGGTCTGTGACCGTCACCACGGCACAGTCCATCTTGCTGCCTATCCAGCTCGCGTCTCGACAATGCACCAGGAGTGAGACTGCAGACAGAAGTCATTAAGGATCCAGATGCTGCCTGCTCCGCTGATTTCCCAAGGCCCTGCTCTCTCTTTACGCTTCTGGGGGACAGCCACGGTGGCCGACGCTTTTCTATCTGCTCTAGGTATCTTGGCCGATGCCTCCTCCATCTGCTCACTGTTTGCTTGGCTTCAGACTTTGCCACCACAGCCATTAGCCGCTGCTGGAGGAAAAGGCGCTCCGCAGCCCCTGTGCTCCTGTCCTTCGCCCTGCCTCTCTCTCCTCTTTGCATCAGCCCACAGTTCACCCTTCAATGTCATTTCCGATTTCTGTTCCTACCAGGCATAGGAAAATGAGAGAGACAGCACAGTGAATGGAAAAGCCTCAGGTCTGCCCTTTCTCCCCAGCCAGCATTTTATGGTATGTTTGTGTTGATTTTGAGGCTGTTTTCACCATTCCCATAGCCTTAGATCAGCCCCTAGCAGCAGCCATGGCTGGCAGCATCGCTCAGAAGAGACGGGCACTCGTGGGATAGAAGTCCTGCTTACCAGAGCAGCCTTCCTCCCTGTTTACTCCAGCCCTGGGGAGGGAAGGAGTGTAAAGATGAGGCCCCAAATGCCAGCATCCATGGAGACCCGCCCTCCACGAGGAGCCCAATCCTTATTGGGTCTTCAATCATTCTGCCTGTGCTCCCAGCGCTCATTAATCTCTTCCCTGTCCCAGTATCACCATCTAATATCTGTCTCTGAAGGTGGGACAGGCAATTATTTAGATCCCAGACAGATCTAAAATGTGATGGCTTCTCAACATGCCAAGGCTCTGGCTGGTTTCCAACCCAAAGAGCTGGAGTGTGGTGAAGGCTTAGCAGGTGCCCTGTGCCATGCACTCCCCTGGGAGGGGGCGGAATTATCTGCCCCATCTCTCCCCCTGCCCTCCCAGTGGAAGCCAGCGCACACCATGTCTGGGCAGGACAGTCTACGTCATGTTTCTTTCTTCTTGGCTAAAACACTGATATGCAGAAATGATTGCCTCCTCAGAAAGAGAAGGCAGAGTGCAAAAGTAAACACCCGTATCCCATTTGTTCTGTACAGCTTCTTTGTGGGCAAAGAAAGGAGTGAGACCCCACAGTGTCATTTATTTGCAGTCACAGCTTTAACCTTGACTTGAACATCAAGGTTCCTATAGAGAATCTGAATCCCTCAGAATTCCTGCTGGGTTTTCCCTTCCAGCTGATGCTGCCATGGAATGATATAACCCTTGGGGAGTTTGGCGCTTGGTGACCTCTGTTCTCTTTTCCCTCCTGGAGGAAAGAGCCCTGAATTTCATCTGGGCCTTGCATGTCTCCACCTTTTCTCTCTCCTTTCTTTTTTTACCTGGGGAGCAGGAGGTTTAATCAGCCGTACCCTGTGATAGCTGCTGGCTCAAGAATTAACTTGTTGTTATTGGTGGGTCACGTTGGACTCTTCATGATACCTTTTGGGCTTTTTTGGCAAAGATCCTGAAATGGTTTGCCATTTCCTTCTTCAGCTCATTTACAGATGAGGAAACTGAGGCAAACAGGGTTAAGTTACTTGCCCAGGGTCACACAGCTACAAGGGTCTGAAGTCAGATTTGACTCACAAGGATGAGTCTTCCTGACTCCAGGTCCAATACTCTCTCCTCTAGCCACCTTCCATCCTTACCTCAGAAGAAATATAGTGACCCTCCAGCCCATAGGTTCCCGTTCTTGGCAACTGTATGACCTTTACAATACGTGAAAAATTATTAAGGGAATCATTGTAGCTCTGAGGCCCCAGGAACGAAATCCCCAACATTCAGAAGGAGGCTTGGCTCTCAGCCCTCATGCAACATTTGGGTGTTTCCAGCTCCCTCCTGGCTTCTCTAGATATGAGGAAACACCAGGAACTAGGAAATGCTTAAGCAAAAGAAGCAAGCGGAACATTTGTTATAGCTGTTGTTAGCGGAAGGATCTGGGAGGGAGAAGCTGGGAACAGCGAGCCTTTCAGAACTTCCCTCAATCAGGAAGAGACAAACCCCATCCAGAGCCTCAGGCCGAGTCTCTGATTCAAGATGCAGGGGCCCAATGGCCTCCTTAGCCACCCCCTTCTCTGCCACAATCCAGCTTTCCTTTCAGTTTCTTCTTTTGTCCCTTGCCCTCGTATTGCCGATTCCTTCTGCTCAGCTCACCAAGTCCTACCTGGATCTGGGAGTGTAGGGTGCTCCTCCCTCTCCATCTCTCTCATGTCCTAGCCCGTCTCCTTAAAAACTCCTGGCAGTGACTAGAGCTCATCTTCTGGTTCAGAGATCCCTGAAGCCCAAATCTCTCAGGGCTAAGAGAATACTTGTTCCTTTGAACTAAAAATTACAAACTGCCACCGAGTTCTTAGACCATTATTACACACCTTGATACCTCTGCAGGGAATGCAAAATTCCTCAGGGGGATCTTAAAAAATCACTTTCTTGATTAACCCAATTGACACTTCTCTCTTACATTGACTTGTTCATGGGGCTTTCACCCATCATTTCACAAACATTTATTAAGCCCTTTCGCTGTGCCAGGCACTGTGCTAAGTACCAGGAGTACAGATAAGGAAAAGAAAGAGAGTCCCTTCTCTCACAGAACTGTCAGTCTAATAGAAGGAAGCTGGAATGGGGGGCACCCAGAGATTCTGTCAGAACGTGGAGCGTTACTAATCAACATGCATTTACCAAATACCTGCTGTATGCCAGGCGCATGGGATAGTGCGACTAAAGGAGTTGGCATTCTCTCAGTGTAGACACCATTTCATCATATAAATGTACATAAACTCTTCACATAAATGTATATAAAGTAATACAAGGTATTTTGGCAGGCATTAGAGGGGGATGAGGAAAGACTTCACATAGGAGGTAATGTGAGCTGATCTTTGTCTCAGCCTACGGCACCCCAGAAATCTTGGTATGATGAACCCCAAGGTAAGTGCACCCCAACTTACAGGGCCTGTAATTAACTGGATTTTTCCTTGTCTTTCATGAGAAGTAATTAACTCACAAGAAAGAAGCAATTAATAGTAGGTCAAGGTGTTGATAGGACTTTGGTTAGAAGGAATCGTCCTAGGCGCGGCCTTTCGTTGTGAGACCAGCTGCCCACAATCTGTGTATTTGCCTCCATAATACAATAGTAAGCACTCAGGAAAAAATTTGTAAAGGTTCTAAGAGTCTCCATCATCCAACAGAAATTCATTTTGTTCGCTTTATTGATTGATGTGGGAAATTAGACTTATGTATGTTAGAAAAATATTCAGAAAGAGGCCAAAGTAAAAAAGTTCTGAGGGGCTTATGGGCAGAGCCCTCCCTACCTCTGGAGTTTGAGGAGCTAAAGCTGGTTCCTGGCTTTCTTGCATGTAGGGCCTTGGGCCCTTCCCTTCCCTTCTCTGGGGCTCAGTTTCCTCATCTGTAAGTGAACAGCTTAGACTAGATAACCCCCCAGTTTCCTCCCAGCTCAAAGTTGTTTGTCAGCAGAACCACCAAACCTCAGGGTCCATCTAGTCCCTATGGGACCAATTGCTTAGCTCCATCATGACTGTCATGTGGTTGACCAGCTAGCCCAAAGCCCTCTTCTGCACCTGGTGCAATGGACTCCCTCAGAGCCTGGGGGTTCAAACCAAGTCCTTTTATTCAAATCATATTCCAGTATGCTCAAGTAGAAACAATTCTCAATGTGTCTAAAAAGCAGTTTCTGAAGATAAAAGCTACTGACAAAGAAGTTCCCCAGGGCCCTGTGAGTTCTCTGCCAAAATCCTAAAAACTGCTTTTATAGTCCTCTTGCCCAAACACCCATAGCTGGGTCCCAGGTCAATCCAACTATAGCAAAGTTAACTCCAACTGCCCCAGTTTGGTGTCATCAGCTCCTCCAGCAACAATCCTGGCTGGTGCCAAAGGAATATGGCAGGGTTAACTCCCATCCCCCCAGTTCCCCCAATATCCTGGCCCAGAATGCAGACTCTGCAGGCTTCTGGTGAGGAGGAAGTCTCTGCTTCCTGGAGAAGCCCACCCTACTTTGAGTCAGCTCTAGGGTAGGAAGCTTCTCCTTACCCCCCAAGAATGACCAATGAATCCCTTGAGCAGCGATGTGGCTCTCTCTAGGCACTGCTTTGGTTTCTTTCTTCCTTGTCAGGATACTTTCTAATCTTGGTTCCTCACGAATTCACCAACTAATTAATATTTTGGAGATACATGCATGAAAGACGGAGTCATGGCAGCTGATGAAGTCAAGAACGTGCCAGAAGCTCCCAAGTGCTGTGTGACCTCCTCCTTCTGCAGTAATGGGGGCTGAGCAGTGGCAAAGGGGCAGAGCTGGCTTTGTTCCATGTGACCCAGGAGATCTTGGGTACATCACTTACCTTCTCTCTGCCTCAGTCTCTTCATCTGTAAAATAAGAGCGTTGGACTATATGGCCGCTGATGACCGGTCCTTCTAGCCCCAGAGAGATGGTCCTGTTATCTTAGATAAACTGAATTGAGCAGTTTTTAGACCATCAGTGACTATTAATATAACTGTTGGCACAACCAATGAATCAGGAGACAGTGTAGGAAGTGAGCCATACAATACCAGCATTAATATGGCATTTGATATTAGTAATGAAGAATTGGGGTGAAGAAGAGAATGCTTGAGTCCAGCCACCAACTTATATGACTTAGAGAGAAGCTACAGGAATCTGAAAGTATGAAAAAATCCAATAAAGGTCCCCCAAGTCCCACCAGGTGTGGTCAGAACCCAGGGCACAATTAAGAGCCGGTTACAGAGGAGTGTCCTCAACTTGGGAGTGGTAACTTCAGGGGGTTCAAGGAAAGGAAAGGTTGGGTTCCATGGCTGATGTTTTTAGCTACAGAGTCAGTTCTGCAGGAGATGAGAACTTCCAATAATAATATTTGTAGGGGAATAAAAGAGAGAAACAATTCAAATGGGGAGGGAAAAGGCAGTTGGCTAAAGAGATTAATACATTGAGCTCATTGATCAACATGTTTTTAATCAATCATCAGGCATTTATTGGCCAAGAATTGTGCTAAGCCCTGGAGATACAAAGAAAGTCCCTCTCCCCCCAAAAAAGTCTCTACCCTCAAGGACCCGGCATTCTGATGGGAGAAACAAGGTGTCTTATGTAAGAAGCCAATACCCCTCAACCCGTGTTAATGGAACGGACAGGATACTCTATACTTGAGTCCCTTTGTCAGGTGAGAGCACCTTGTTGAGTTATAGAATGAAGGATGGAAACTTGGCTTTGACAAGATCAAGACACCTCTGTTAAATCCATCAGTCACTCAAAGGCATAAACCAGGTCTGGATTTAATTAAAACAGTTGATACTACACAGGAAGTGTCTTGTAGTGCTTTGAAGAGTATTACTCATACCCTATTGGGCTTGGGTGAAACTCTGACCAGTTCAGAGTCCAGAATTCCAATAACAGCCAACCTTAAGTGGAGCAGCCCTTGCCAAGCCCCATAGATGGAATCACTTGGGAAAAAAAGAGACCTTCACTCCATGCCTTCTCTCCACCCCGACCTTCCCCAAAAGATGATTTTGTGAACATTCAAAGGTTGGGAGACTTGGATTTCCCATTGGCATTCTCAGGAGTAGTGTCCCTGAACCTTCCCTCTGAGAGGTCGTGGACCACAGAGGCCAATGGCCCTCCCAGAAATGGAGGTCTACCCTATTTATTCTTTCTCCTTCCCTTTTTGTTCGAGTGATGCAGTCGTCTAAGAATAACATCAGAAAGATTAAAAGAGGCTTCCAGGGAAAGTGGATGCTGACAGAAAAGGCAGTTGTGTTTCCTGTATAGTGGGACAATTTTGTTTCTTCACATTTTTTTTGTAGTTTGGGGATTTTTTGTTTGTTTTTGCAAAAAGTGAGGAAAAGAGGAGTATGAAAGAGAGAGGAGGATCACTGCTGTCATTACATGAGATTGTGATACTGAACCCCAGAGCTACTGGTACTGAGGGACAAGATCTTTGGATGGGAAAGAGCAGAATCAAAATGGCAGGAGTCAATGCCCAGGTCCACCTGAGAGGATACAGCTGGCAGTGATGGGGAGAAGTTGGGAAGAAGAAAGGTCAAGCTGGATGTCAGGATGTCAGGAAAAGCTCTGTCACAGCTCAGGCTGCTCCTGAGGGGGGTTTTCAGGCACTACAGGGATGACCAGCTCTGTGCAGGGTGGAGACGACCCATGTATGGGGACTAATCAGTATAGAAGTCCCTCAGTTCCCTCCAACTTGGAGATTCCATGATTCCATATCACTAAATCACAGAGGGGCATGATTTACATTGCTAGAAGGAATGCCCTCTTTGATGAAATCACAGCTTCTAGAAAGAGTGAAATCTTCATACTAAGGAAAAAAAGCTTCATCTCCCTCCCCTCATCATGGCTAGCATCTATGTCACGTTTTCAGGCTTACAAAGCACTTACCTCATTTGATCATCCCAACAGCCATGTGAGGGCAGAGCTAGTATTATCCCCATTCTACAGTCGAAGAAACTGAGGCAGAGAGGTTAAGTGATTTGGCCAGCGTCACATGGTCAACAAGTTTCTGGGGGCAGGATTTGAACTCAGATCTTCCTAACTTCAAATTTGAAACTCTACCCACTATGCCACCTCAGTTTGAAGCCTCCATTTCTATTCCACAGATTATTTGCTAAAATTCAAAAATCAGTGAGAGTACTGCCCACTTGACATAGTGGAGGAGTGTTGCCAATGGATTGAAAAACAGAGTTGGGTTCTCATCCTCCCTCAGATAATTCCTGTCTGGGTGGCCCTGGCCAAGTCACTCCCTCTCTGGTCCTCAGTTTCTTTACCTGTAAAATAAGGAGGCAGGAGGATGGACTCAGTGTCCCCAGGTCTCCCCAGTTCTTCTCTGACCCTCTGGCTCTTCTTTCCCATCCTAAAGCTTGTTCACCAGAATGGCACACTGTCTCCTATGACCCCTAGATACACACTGATCTAACTTTTTGGCAAGAACCAGCCTTATCAGACCTAATCATGACAATGCCAAGTGATGACCCTTAGCTGGTGTCTGGGTTCCATTCACATAACCGGGAGCATCAATTATTGGAGAAGATAAACCAAGGGCAGAGGAAGAGATCTCTAAGCCATTTTCCCTCCTCATACCCAAGGGTCCCTTGTGTGGGGGAGGAGAGTCCAGGGAAAGTTGCAGTGAAGTTCACAAATTCCTCTGGTGATTTCAACTTAATGGAGCAAATTTGGGGTTTGTCAAAAGGAACAAAGCTTCTGAATGAATCTTACATTTGGGACAAAGAGTTTTTGGGGCCTTGGTCTTAGGCACAATTGAATGCTGAGGCTGGGCTGTATGTGGTCTCTGCTCTGGCTGGGCTTCATCTGCCGCCATCTTGGGGTAAAGCTACAGAGCTGGCTTCTCATGGAGGCTCTGCTTGGTCCCCAGAACCTTTTTCTCCATAGATTTCTGAGCTTAGATGCCCATCCTGCGCTCTCCCTGCTGCCACCCGCAGCAGCTGTCAGTGTTAGGAGAGCAAACACCAGATTCTGTCATTCTCTGACCTTATACACAGGGATTTCAATCTATATACTCAAATCCTGTCACCTGCTTCCATTCCCATGACCTCTCTCTCCACTCACTCTCAGTTACTCAGAAAGATATTCAGAGCTTTGCCTTCGTACCACCTGAACATGGACTATCTATGGTCTCAAACTCTGAAATTTCTGCATTCATGACCTCCTGCCATCTCCCCTGTGAAAACTATTCTTCTCTCTCCCTTTGACCTCTGGCCCACCAGCCCTTCTTGGTCTCCCAGTTCGTCACCCCTGCTCTAACTTTGCTTCTCTTCCTGAAGTTGGTCAGTTCAGATAGCCGTTGTGACCGACACCCTTCCTACCTGCCTCTTCTAAACTATTAGACCAGTGTCCATTTAATTGTGCTCCATTCTTCATGGTATCTTCCCTGTGACGCCCTCAGTTCTGTGCTCATGAGGTTCTGCTACCTGAACAGGGAACTCAGGTGCCAGAAAAAAGAGTTTCTGCTTATAGTATCAGGTTAAGCAGTGAGGGAGACAGACAGAAACAGAGACAAAGATCTCTGACGTGAATTTCCAATGACCTTTTTTTTATACAGAAAAGCAGCAAAATCCAAGGAAATGCTTTCTTCTGATTGGCTGCACTAACAAGGTACAGGAATGCACAAGAATGAGAATGTTCTCATCGTTCAGAAACTTCTGTTCTAACAAGATCGAGGTGATCCGAAGTGCAGACAATTACGGCAGATATCAATGATGTATGCTGTAGGCAATTACCTGTAGTTAAGCAACATCTGCTCAAACGGGATCCAGAGTAGGGGGAGTTTTCTCAGACAGAGATGACTAGACTTTGCCCTTTTCCAGCAAACCACAGTGCCCTAGGACGGCTTCGGCTTATAACTAGATAGGAATGAATTGTTGGCATCAAGTGCCCATCACAAGGGAGAGTCAAGGTCAAAGTCGTCGTGCTCACCCTCTTCTGTCACCACCTAAATCAGAAGTTAGGAGCTGGGCTTTTTGGGTAACTGGCCACATGAGATTCGGTGGGCACACAGTAAGGTGTCAGAGCTGCTGATTTTTTCATGCATTCTTTTCTCATGCCAGAGACTCAGGTACTGATTGGGGTTTGTTTTAATCATTTTACAAAAGAAAATGTGATTTCTTCTCTGGGAATGTGATAATTTAATTCCTTGTCAATGACACGCTTGATATTTTGCATCTTGGTGGCTGGACCTTCTCCAGTATCCTAAATGTTTATCTCCTCTTTAAAACGATGAAAGCATGGGTCCAGCCCCATCCCTGTATTGTATATGTTCTTCAATGTGTATATGTTTTCTCACCCAATAGATGTAAGCTCTCTGAGGGCAGGGGCTATGTGTCTCATTTTTGTCTTTGTGTGCCCGGAACCTAGTACAGCAGCAGGCAGGCAGTAAGTGTTTAACAAATGCTTATGGATTGATAGATGACTGACTGTGTGACAAGGAACAAGCAGCTTTGGCCTTAGTTTATCAGTCTGCAAAATGGAGCTGATAATGCATGTGGCTACTTGCAGGGTGAGCATATACTAACAGCTTTGCCAACCTGAAAGCAATCTGAAGTTGCCCATCTGTCCACTGGGAGCCTTAGGACCATAGCCAGGGTTCCTATAATGTGACCAATACTAGACCACAGGGTCACCCATCCTTTTTCCAGAATTGTCCATGTTACAAGATGACCCTGCATGGAATGGCTCATGGACATGAGCTCTCCCTTGTCCTCCCTGGACTTGGCAGGCATCAGGCCTCCTTCTGCTGGGGCTATGGGCTTTGAGCATCCTGTGGATCAGCACAACAGTCTTCTCACTTGAGCAGGTATCATAGCTGAAGTCCATAAATGGCCCCAATGTGGGCCTGCCTTTTCAAGCACTGCCAAGTGCTTCTCTTCCGCAACTCCAGGCAATTAATGCCTCAGAGATGAAAGGAAGGCCAACCCCACAATTTACCTTTGATGCAGACTTGCAGACAGGTCCTCATCTTTCACTTTGCCAGACACAGCGGTGGCCATTCAGTTATGACAGCAGCCCTCCCCTAAATAAATAATAAGTACTCACATTTCCAGGGTTCCTCAGGGTTTACAAGGCTTACATAGATAATTTCCTTTGAGCCGCACCGCCACTCTTTGAGGGACATTGCTGGTATCATTATACCCATTTTAGAGGCAGAGAAATGAGGTGACTGACCTTGGCTACATGGTGAGTGCAAAGTGGGGATTGGTCTTCAGTCTCCTGATTCAAACCCAGGCCTTCCTGCCCCAAATCTCCTGGATCTTCTTCCATTAGACTAATCCCTGCCTAATAATATTTTGAAACCTGAAATGCAGGAGTGGAACGCTGGCCTAACGTGCTGAGAGGTGATGTGTTGGGCACTTAGCGGCCCATCCCTCTCCCGTCACTTGGATCATGCGTCTTGGGGTTCATGGCAAAGCTGGTCGACCTGCGGTTGCCTCCCCCCTGCAGCGCCGGAGAGCATGTGCCAAGGGCTGGCTGGCTCAAGACGGAGTCTCCTTCCCATCACCTTCATTTACTGTCCTCACCAGCGCGTCTTCATCCTCACGCACCTTCTCAGCGCTTTATCCTTCTCGTCATTGTGTTTATCGGACCAAGAAGCGCTCCTTGGACGCACTGCCACTGTCTGACTGTGTTTGTGCTCCGCGAACTGGCGAAGATCAGGTGGTGGCTTTTGGGGGTGGAAGGACGGGATCAGGGTCCAGGCTAGTTATCCAGGAGCTTAACGAAGCCTCGTTGATCAATCGTGGTGAGCAGGGTTTGTCTGAACGTGAAGGAAAACCAGTTTAGACCTTTGATGAGCAGAATCAGTTTTTTGTTCTTTGTATTAAAATGAGATTTAAAGGGAATCGGTTAAGAAGACCCCTCACTGTTGGAAGCACAATGAAATTGTGTTAGAAAAAGCCTTTCTTTGAACCCTGTGCGGGGAAGCGCCATGGATTGGTAACAGCAGGAAGGGAGTCGCAAATAGGGATTTTCAGTTCATTTTCCTTGTACCCACAACGCCGAGCATACTTGGTGCAGCTCAGCTGTTTTTCTGTCCTTGCTGACTCTGTGACACCATATGGGGTTTTTGTTTTGTGGGTTTTTTGTTTTTTGGCAATGATCCTGGTGTGGCTGGTTATTTCCTTCCTTCTCCATCTCATTTTACAGATGAGGAAACTGAGGCAAACAGGATGAAGTGACTTGAAGTGTCTGAGGCTAGATTTGAACTCAGGTCTTCCTGGCTCCAGGCCTGGAGCTGTATCCACTGTACCAGCTAACTAGCTGACACACAGTAGGTCCTTAATAAATACTTGTTGTTTAATTAATTTTCCTCTTGAAAAAAATCCACTTCAATTTTAAACCTGAGAAGGAAGGAAATTTTCTTCAGAGCTTGGGCATTTTCTATGTCCTTATTTTCAGATAACTCTAGCCCACTTAAAAGTCCATTAATTTTGTATATGAGCAAAAGATTGGTGCATAATCTATAATAAATTAGTGTTTGATCTTTCCAAATGGAATTCCTATCCCATCTTGCCTCTCACTAACCACATGAAGTCGGCTCGCCACTGGGCATGTCAGCATTTACCTTCCTCCTTGGAGAGACGAGATTATGGGCCAGCTGATCTCTTGGGCCCCTGAAGAGTCACAGGCCTGTGATTCTAGGATTCTAAGCCTCAGATCCAGAATACTTGACCTTGTCCTTGGGGGAGGAATTGGGAGTTTGCTTTCAGTTACATCCCTGGGAAATTCAATTTTAAAAGGTGTGATGCAATCCAAATGACAAAAAGCCCGTTGTTGGTTCCCATGAACTAGGAAGAAGCCAGGAAGGCTCCAGGCTGGAGCCTGCCACATCTGAACAGAAGCAGCCTGGGACAAGCTCTCTGCAGTCACCTGAGAAAGGAACGGCCAAGGGCTTGCACTGGGGGAGCTGCCTTCTCCTCAAGCCAGTCAGCCCTGGGGCTCTCTCCCCTCAGCATCCTCCTCTGCTGTGGGGGAAGTTGACATAGGTTCTGCTCTGATCTCCTCAAGGGGGGACACCCCCTCTGAAGGTGCAGGTTGCAAGCCACATCTCTTCCAATGAAGCTCTTTGCCTCTCCTCCAGTGAGCCACCATAGAGCATCCCCTTGGACCTTGATCCTTGGGCTTTGCTGGGGACCAGGGTAGCCTTCACCCTACCCAGCTGGCATCCCTTAGTCTTGCTTTTTGTCATCCTTCTTTGCCTGCAAGGCATTCCCTACATAGCGTCCAGTAACTTGGCAGGCCCATAATACAAGATGGTCCAGCCCATGAGTCTGGCACTCTGCCCTACTCAGACAACATCTGGAGTTTTGTAATCAGTTCTGGCACCACATCTGAGGAAAGACACTGATACATGACAGTCAGAGGGTGGCTGAAGATGAAGACAATGAAGGGCCACACAGGGACAGTTTGGAGGGTCACTGTGTTTCTAGCCTGGGGGAGTCTAGGCTTAGAGGGGGGCAGGGGTGGGGGAGATGGGGGAAGACATGAGTACTGGCCCCTGGAAGAGATTACATTCTCTCTGTCTGCCTGTTTGTGATAAAAATAGAAACAGTGACTGGAAGCCTGAAGAGGAACCTTCGGGCTTGACGTTCAGAGCCATCCATAGCCATCCTTGAGAGGCCTGGGCTGCATCCAGGGGCTGGCTTCGCCTCCTGGGAGGCTTTCGAATCATTCGTTTGCTGTTTTGTGGTAACATCTCTTGAGTATGGATTGAACCAGATTACTGCTGAGGTCCCATCCATCTCTCAGATTCTCTAACTTGGTTATACTCAGGAATTATTGCCGTTGTTATAGAAAACGTCAGTATCAGTGCGCTTCTGCTTTCACTGGGGTCGATAGCAAGGCTAAAATCAATGCTCTTTGCTGCTAGCTCACCCCCTTGCCACCCTTCGGCCCTCATCACCGAGGAGGCTAAGGGCTGCCCTGGACTAAGGGCCATTCACTTCACACTGAGGGACCCAATGACATACCAGCAGAGACATTGCCTGCACTTTTCAGCTGGGCTTGCCCTCCCACCCCAGGCAGTCTGTCACAGGGACCATCCTGGGAGGCTTTCCAACTTGATAGACTCACTACTGCTAGAGTAACTGCAATTCTTTGAGCTCAGAGCTTCAGAGCACAAAAGAGAAGTCAAGTGTTTTTCCTGTTGTTATAACTGTGATTCATATTTTTCTACTCCCACCACCCTTTCTTTTCTTTCACTCACCCCACTTACCACCCTGGAATGGGGAAATGGGACACAGTCGGGTGGGTACATTTAAGATTTTGAACATTCAAATCAGCTCATTGTCTTGTCATTCTTCTTTATCTCTAAATGTACCATTGGATATGATTTCTTTGGTTAGCAGCTTTAAAAGATGATATGATAAAGTCATTCTTGGGTGGAACTAGCAGGAAGTCACTGGTTTTCTCTTCACCCCTGGCTGCTGTAGACAACTGCCTGCATCATCTGAGTTTTAGAAAGCCATCTTGGTTTGGAGGATCTCCCCAGGAATGTGACTCTATCAGGCTGGTAAGGGGGGAGGTCCTGCCCCTTTGAGGGTCTGTCAGAGACTTTCTTACTCTGAGATTTTCCTGAATCATCTTATTTCTTGGGCATCACTGCACACTACTTAGGGACAGAGTGTGGAATCCTTTAAATGGGTTTCTGTGCATATTTAAAAAAAATATTGCAAACAATTTTCGACAAAAACATGTATCAGTATATGAAAAAAGAACAAGACAGAGGCTTGAAGAGCATTCTTCTTAAAGGAATGGGAGAGACAAGTGCTTACCTGAACCTAAGTTGGAAAAGTTATATAAAAAAATTATAATAAAAGAAATACTATCCTTTCCAACTCCTGTTGTTTTCTCTTAATCTAGGTAAAACAGAATGAAAATAATGTAAAAAAGAAAAAGAAACTGAACCTCTGCAATATGGAATTTTCTCTTTAAGAACTGGATCTATAGGGGGTGGCTAGGTGGCACAGTGACTAGAGGACCCGCCCTGGAGTCAAGAGCACCTGAGTTCAAATCTGGCCTCAGACACTTACCACTTACTGGCCATGTGACCTTGGACAAGTTGCTTAACCCCAATTGCCCTCCAAAAAGCAAAAAATAATAATAATAATAATTGGATCTATATATACATATACATGCAATTGAACAATATAGGAACAAAATCACTAAAACATAAGTGTTTTTAAAAACATAATCAATATTTTTCTCTGACTCCATAGGCACTTCCCAACAAAACCCCAAGTAACACTCTGTTAACAAGTACATTCCCCTCAAAATATTTTATTGATTGTCAAGAGAAAAGAGAGATGTGCCTTCACGTTTGGCTGTGTTTCCACCATTGCCGCCGTGTATGACCAGAGTTTTGTGGTCACTCTGCACTGGATTTGTGCACCTTGCTGCAGTCACTGTGTGTCTTTGTATTTTGGCTCTGCCCTCTTCTCCCTTTCTCAGTCACCACAAAGCTTCTTGTGTTCTCAGAATGCTTTTGCTCTTCTCATCCCTGCCAGGGCAGTGGTGTTCCTTCACATTCATACAGTAGAGTTTTTTGAGCCATTCCCCAGTTATCAGACACATGTTTCATTTCCATCTTCTTTGTGAACACAGATCATGCTGCTGTAAATATCCTTGTACATCTGGTTGTTTTTCTCCATGTTTCCAGCACCACCCTGGAGGTATCCATCCACTCGGTCAATAGTTGGATGTCTACATCAAAGGGTAGGAACAATTTAGCACTTTCTTTTCCCTAATTCCCAGTATTTTCCAGGATGTTCCCATCAATCCTCTGCTCCACAAACACTTAATGTCTTACATGTCTTCCCACATCCCCTCCAACAATGAGCATTGTCATCTTTTCTATGTAGGTTAGATGAACCTTAGGGTTGTTTTCATTTGTCTTTCTTTTATGGTTAGTTTTTCATTGTCTTTTCCAGGAATTCTTGGTAGCTTAGTTTCTCTTGAAATCTACTGATTCATAAAAAAAAAACCTTTGATTTTTAATGATTCATTGCTAATGGTTAAAAAAAAGTCACTGCCTTTGGGCTCTACCAGGAAGGAGACAATTTAACATGCTTCTAGTCCAACAAAAACAGACCAAAGATAACCCAGCCGCATGGGCAGTAGGCAGAAGATGATGCTGAAGGCAGTGAGTCACTTTAGTGAAAAACGGGTCCTGAAGAGACCTGTTTCCTGGGTAATCCAAGGGAACCCAGCCATTCTTCCAGCAGCCTGACTTCGGAGGAAGATCAGGGGCAGACCAGAAGGGAGGAACTCTGCAAGGCTCGAAGCCCAGAAAGGATACAGAGACAGATCCTCAGTAGAAACAGAGCACAGTCTTCTCAAGGGCTCAGAGGCAGAGCCACATTCAGGGTTAGGACAACAAGAAGCCTCGTGGGACAAGCTGTGGTGGGGAGGAGGGGAAAGACAGTGATGGACAAAGTGCTGAGTCAGAAGTGAAGAACAGAGTTCAAATCCTACCTCAGACACTTCTTAGTTTTGTGACCCTTGGCAAGTCCCTTAACTTCTCCACCTCAGCCTCAGTTTCCTCATCTGTAAATACATTTGAAAAGAATAGCACCTCCCTCACAGGGTCTTTATAGGGATCAAATGAGACAGTGTATGTAACATGCTTTGTAAACCTGAAAGCATCATATGACTATGAGTTCTTGTCATTGTAGACCTTTTAATGGCATAAGATCACTTCCTCTTGCATGCAATTAATTATTTTGAGAGCCTTTAATGGACAGGAAGGGGGTGGGGACATGAGCATTTAGGAAGGGACCTGAGTCAGCCTCTTTCTCTGATCTAGACATAGGAGGGAAGTAATGCTTGGGAATCTCCTCCTGAGCTTTACCATTGAGTAACCTGCCTAAAGATTCAAAAGGACTTCAAAATTAGTTGAAGACACAGGTTTCAGAGCCAAGATGGTGGAGTATATACCAGGGCCCAGCTGAATTCTCCCAAAATTCCCCTCCAAACAACTTTAAAATAACTCCTCGAGTCAAATTTTAGAGTGGCAGGGTCAGTAAATGGTAAAAGGGAGATATTTTTCTAGCCTAAGACAACTGAGGAGGTCTTCAGGAGAGAGAGAGAGATCTGCATCACCAGGGTGTTACAAAGGCACCAGGGGTGAGTCTTGGAGGTGGCAGCAGAAGCTTTGGGAGCTCTCAGCCCAGAGACAGTAAGAGTCAGAAAGAGATTCCAGGGAACCCTTTGCTGGCACTGGGTGGAACTAGCACCACTTGGCACATTTATTGCCCATGAGTAGTTCTGGGTCACAGTAACAAGGTGGAGAGGAGTACTAGGGGTCAGTCACAAGGCATCAAGGGACTTGATCACCGTTACAGGACCAAGAGGAGTCCTAGTACTTGTGGCTGTACTTGAGGGGAACAAGGGTCCATCCTGGGTAAAGACCAGAAGAGCAGTGACTGCACCTCTTCCAATATCATACAACCTTGGAACCACCAAAAAATTGTAGGCCCCCAGAACCAGCCCTAAAAACAGCAAAAACAACAACCAGCCTAAAGTCTGGGACAGTGCCTCCCGCTCTCAGAGGAGTAGGGCCCAACTTTAACATAAAGTTCAAAGGGAAGAAATAGGCTGGGGAATGAACAAATAACAACAACAAAAATCTGATCTTTAAACTATTGCAGGGGCAGGGAAGACCAAGACATAAACTCAGAAGAAGATGATGTAAAAATAGCTGCAAGCAAAACCTCAAAGAAAAATGCTAATTGGACCCATGGCCAACAAGAATTCCTAGAAGAGTTAAAGAAAGAGATATGAGTAGTAGAGGAAAAATTTGGGAAAAGAAATGAGAGTAATGCAAGAAAATTATGAAAAGAGAATTAATAGCTTAGTGAAAAAAAGGCACAAAAAATACTGAAGAAAACAACACCTTAAAAAAAAAAAAGAATTGGCCTAATGGCTAAAATCCAAAAGAAGGTACAAAAATTAACTGAAGAATAGAACTCCTTTAACAACAGAATAGGCCAGATGGAAAAGGAGGTATGAAAGCTTCCTAGAAAAAATAATTCCTTAAAAATTAGACTTGGGCAAGTAGAAGCTAATGACTCCACGAAACTTCAAGAAACACTAAAAATAGAATCAAAAAGAATGGAAAAAAATAGTAGAGAATATGTACTCTTATTGGGGAAAACAGCTGATCTGGAAAAATAGATCCAGGAGAGGTAATTTAAGAATTATTGAACTGTCTGAAAGTCATAATTTTAAAAAAGAGCTTAGATATCATATTTCAAGGAAAACTGCCCTGATATCTTATATCCAGAGGGCAAAATAGGAATTGGAAGAATCCACTGATCATCTCCTGAAAGAGAGCCCAAAATGAAGACTTTCGAAAATAATAGCCAAATTCCAGAACTCCCAGGTCAGAGAGAAAATATCGTAAGCAGCCAGAAAGAAACTGAAGGGATGGAAGGAGTGGAAGGAGGGAGAGAGAGAGAGACAAAGACAAAGACAGAGACAGAGAGACAGAGACAGACAGAGACACAGAGAGAGACAAAGAGACATAGAGAAGGACAGGGACAGAGCCAGAGACAGAGACACAGAAAGAGAGTGAGTTTCCAGCCTTCTGGCCTCATCCAAGGACCTGTACTCTTGCTGGTGACAGTGGCCTTGAGATCAGAGCACCTTACCTCCCTTCCTGTACCCACTGGACTGGTCCTTCTGGTGTCTTGTCTCCTCGGCCTCCTACCTGGTGCTAGGCACGTAAATCTCCAGTCAGTTCCTTTGCCAGCCTCCCTTTACAGCAGCCCTCCTACAGAAAGAGCAAGTTGTTTACTGTGTTCCTGCTGAACCAGGAAAAGAGGCTGTAATCCTGTAATTAATACCAGGCTCTGGGATGGTAATAGGATTTTAAGGGCTTTTCCTGGGGTCTTATAAATTTGGTGTTTATGGGAGTATGACTGACAGCCGTGCCTCAAGCCTTGTGCTCCAGGCTCCCTAAATAACCGTGTGTGTTGCAGGTCAGCAGTTCTGGACGTCCCCCTCCCCACACCACCACCTGCCTGAGAACCTCCGCAGTGTCAGCAGGGTCTTCCTGTCTGTAGTTTCTGAGACGTGAACAGATGGATTAGAAGCTGGGAGAGGCCACTGATGACCATTTGATCATCGGTGCTCAGAGTTCCTCCTCCTCCTCCTCCTCTATCACCAAGGCTTCAACTTGTCTGGTGCCTCCCTGCCAAACCCCTTTTGTGGACGTCCTTTTGCTGGATCCTCCTAGAAATGTGGTACCAGGCAGGGAAGGCTTGGTCACCTCAACGTTTGGAGGCTCTGAGTGGTGGAGCTGAAAGAGACCTAAGTCATTTAACTGAACCTCTGATTTGTTAGAGGAGAAAACTGACTGAGAAGTCCGTGCTCATTCCTCAGGGCTTTAGTCCGGGGTCAAGGGCAGCTCAGCAGGCAGTCAGCACCATAAAAATGCGCTGTTGTAAAGCAGCAGAGTGGGGCAAGGCAGCTGCGGGACAATTTGAGATGTTCAAAGAGCCTCAGATTTGGGATCATGAATCTCGGTTTTGTCCCTGTATGATCTCAGGAAGTCACTTAAGCTCTCTGAGTCTCAGTTTTCTTATCTGTAAAATGAAGTCATTGGGTTGGATGGCCTCAAAGGCCCTTCTAGCTCCCATTTTATGGCCCTGTAACTTCCCCAGGGTAGGGTGTTCACCCAGTCATGCTTGGTGTTGACTCTCCAGCTTAGTAACCACTCCTATGGACCTTGGTCCCTTGTCTGATCTTCCCCTTTGACAGACTATCCCATAGGCCTATTGGGCCATCCAGAGGAGCCTCAACCAACTCCTGGATTCCCATTTGGGATCATCCTCTGCTCCCCCTTCTCCCCCAGAGTCTTCTCCTGAGTGCTGTCAGCCAAGGGGATTCCAGCCCCTTGCATCTTCTTCCTCCTGCTCCATCCCATGTGCTTCCCATATCCTGCCTCTCCTTCTGACATCCTTTTGGGAAGGGGAATGGGGAGCAAATCTCTTTCTGCTTTTCACTTACCCTATAGCAGTCTTTAGGTACATTCTCCTAAACCCTTTGATCTCTTCAGAAGTCGATGTCTGTGGGAACAGTCAAGTTCGTATTGTTGGGTTGAAGGGAGTTGATTATGTAAGGGCCGGAGGCTGTTGTATTCATACATGGGTAAT
Organism: Pseudochirops corinnae; assembly: GCA_028646515.1. Taxonomy (NCBI): domain Eukaryota; kingdom Metazoa; phylum Chordata; class Mammalia; order Diprotodontia; family Pseudocheiridae; genus Pseudochirops; species Pseudochirops corinnae. The sequence continues at coordinate 3,840,848 of CM053590.1, read as the reverse complement.
TCACCAGTAAAAGGAGAAAGCATTCATCTGAAATTCATCCATTCCTTGGGCAAGCACTTATGACATGTCTGCTATGGTGGGGCCATGCTGAGCACCTGGCGTAGGGAGATTCTGTGTTTATGAAGTCAGTGGAGCAGGCACGACCTGACAGTGCTTCAGGTCAACAAAGATCTATGAAACACCTTCTAAGCAACCAGTAGAACTTGAAGGGCTTGGCAGAAAAGGGTCCTGCCCTCCAGAAACCGCATCCCTCCGATGCTTCGCCTTGCAATTGAGAGGGACAAGGGACTAGGTGCAAGGTCTGAGCTTGAGGCCAGTTGCCTTGGTAGCTGTGTGCAGGGTAGATTAAAATGAGCAGAGACCTGAGGCAGGGAGACGGGAGGCTCTTGCCACATTCCAGGTAAGGGGACGGTGTGGTCCCAAGGAGGCTGGCCATGAGAGTGGAGAGATGGAGAGAGATGCGTGAAATGTTGTCATCAGCTTGAGCAGGCAGACTGGTCTGGGAGGAGAGGGGTCCAGTGAAAGAGGGGGAAGGTCCCCGGACGTCTGCTGACTGGGTATGGAGAATAAACGGTTAATGGCATCAGATGGCTGGTGAGAATAGTGTCACCCCCCCCTTCCCTCCCCCCTCCCCCTCCTCCAACTGCCCACTCGGGGACGGGAAGAAGACGCAAATGGAGGAGAAATCACTAAGGAGACTGTTTGCAAAAGTGTAACTAATTATGCGAAAGGGGAAAACCCGTCATTTAGCTAACGTGGGGGGGGGGGGCTGGTGATGACGGAGGGGTCTGCCAGGGGGTAGCTGTCTCTCTCCAGGAGATTAAAGCTTCAGGATTATTAAAAAGGCAGATGGGGAAGTGAAGGGGTTGTGGGCTCGTTGAAATGTGTGGAGGCCCCCAGGATAACCATAAGCTGCCCGTTAACTTTCAAGGCTTTGCTGCCTCTGCGTGCCATCAGCTCAGAAGGAAGCCGGCAGTGACAGCGTCGGTCTGATGCTGTGCTTAAATGAACCCTTAGGAGTCTACGCCAATGGAGTGGGGGGGGGGGGGGGGTGTGGCCAAGTAGCAACCCTTAGAACGTGTCTTCCCTGAGCTGAGCACCTTGTTCAGCTGAAGCTAATGAAGTCAGAGGTTGTCAGCCTAAGATCTTCAGGCGGCAGCCTTGTTTCTGCCTTCTTGTGGACCTTTATCTTCCTTGATAGAATGTAAGCTCCTTGAGGGCAGGGGCTGGCTCTCTCCTGCCTTTGGCTTAGTAAGAGCTCAATCTATGGTCGTGGATTGAGGGACTGATGGTCCCTGGGCTGTTCTCCTGGCCCTAATCCCATGGAGTGCCTGGGGATCCTTGTACCAGAGCCATCGCCATGTCTGAGACCACATGCCCGGGGCACTTTGTCATCCCTGCCCTATTCTCACCTGACTCTTTCCTCTCTCACCTTCTCTCTACAGCCAGTGAAACCTGCAATGACTTTCACCCCATGTTCTTCACCCACGATCGCTCCTTTGAGGAATTCTTCTGCATCTGCATCCAGCTGCTGAACAAGACGTGGAAGGAGATGAGGGCGACTTCGGAAGACTTCAACAAGGCAAGGGGGAGGGCAGGAGGGTGGCCTTTATTGGGGAGGGAGTGCAGCATCTGTGTGGACAAGCCAGGAGCCCACATTGGCATTGGAAGGACCCTGGGCTGCTTGTTGGCTGTGGGAGAAAGGGGCCGCGTCCTTCTTTCCAGTAGGAAGAGGATGAGTGGGAGAGTGTGATCTTTGGGCTTCACTGAAAGAAGAGAGACTCTGAATGGTTGCAGCCAGCTGTGCTCATTTGTGTTCATTTGTCCTTGGCTGAGTAGGATTGTGTGGAGGTGTGTGTGTGTGTGTGTGTGTGTGTGTGTGTGTGTGTGTGTTTGCATGTGCACGTACACGTGTGTACGCCATTGTTGCCATTTGTCAGAATAGCATATGTTGGAATCCCTGCATGGGAGCCAAATTCCCCCAGGGTCAGGACATGCTGTTTCCCCCAATTATGAGAAGGACGAGGTCCCAGAGAGAGGTCTCGTGGCCCATGACTGTCCTAGTAGGTCTTCCTTTCCTCCTTGTGTCGGACACTGGATTAGCTGCTTCAGGATGGAGTCAGGGGCCATGCATTCTCTGTCTGTCTGTGGCTCTCAGTAGCATTGGAACAGAGACAGGCTTCTTCTGCCCTGTCCTCCAGGCCCTTCAGCTTCTTCTGAGGACCTAGCCCAACCAACAGGGCTTGACTGACTGAGCAGAGTCCTGGTACCTTGTTCATGCTGAAGTGGGGGAGGGCAGGGAGGGAAACCCGGCATGACCCTCACATCCTCAGGTGGGGCTCTGTTTCTAGCCTGGGCTCATCCTTGGCACATATACTTCTGGATCACGGTCATTCCATCCTCCAGTGGTGTGTCTCCTTTCTGTCTGCCATGCTGTTCTGGTCCAAGGCATCCAGAGTTCTGGATGGATTAGGAGTAATGAAAACATAACTAATTAAAGATAAAGGAGAGTCTTTAGGTAAGCCGTAATCAAATTTCAGCGTGCCAACTGAGCTCAGTCAGATGAAAATCACATGCAAATATGTGATCTCCTCTCCAGTCCTTAGGTGGATCTGGGATCTCCCTGATGTACACACTGCTTCCACCTCTGCAGATTGCAGCCAGTACCTATCTTCTCAACCTGTGAAATCCCTGCCAGACTCTTCCTGTCAGTCTTCCCAAGGAGTTCCCTCAGTCTGCTGAGAGCCTTCTAGGGCCTCTCTTCCCATTACCTAGCACCACCCAGGCAGTCCCTAGCTCATCCCTCACTCTTCTCAATGATTACCTCACCTCCCTTCCTGGTCTGATAGACCTCTCTGATGGTGTGCCTTGGCCAGTGTTTATGCCTGTTACCCAGTGTCATTGTGAGGAGTCAATTAACAAGCATTTCTCAAGGATGGACGATGTGCCAGGTCCTGTGCTAAGTGTTGTTCTTGCCTCAAAGAGCCTGCATCCCAATGGCATCGACAGCATATAAATGAATGGATGGATGGATGGATGGATGGATTCATGCAGTGTAGATGGAAGATGAGCTTGTGATCACTGACTTGGGAGGTGATGATTCCAGGCTGTGTCTGGAAGAGGAAGGTTCCTGAACTCCAGCACATTCCACTTTAAGGCAGCTAGTAGACTCATCCATGGAGGAACGTAGAAGTAGAGGTGACAAGGCTGGTCCCCATCAGTAGGATCCTCCCTGCATCCCTCCTCCCTGCTTCACCTTTGGCAGCATAGCTGAGGAAAACTCTAGTCAGAAAAGGTAGGGGATTCATTGAGCCCCTGCCTGTTTCTAGTTCTGAGACTTCCTCGATGAGTCCCAGTTTTCTCACCTGTAAAATTGGCTAGACTGTCTCTGAGGCCCTTTACAACCCTAGATCCATGGTATTATAATTCCTCTTTCCAATCCATTCATCCTTCACATAGCTACCAAATCAATCTTCTTCATTTAGGGTTATCTAATCTGACTGTCCCACTGTCCGCTACAGAATTTTCATTGTCTCTCTATTGACTTTGGGGTAGAATCAAAGCTCTTTGGTCTCCCATCAAAGGGCCCCCACATTCTGCACCCAAATAACCCACCCACTCACCTGACTGTGTGCTGCATTCCGACCAATGGGAACAATTCTCTGAGCTTGTGCATTCTCTTCCCATTGGTTCCCTTCTCTTTTTCCTAGACTCGACTCATACTTGAAGATAGCTTTCATGTCCCCTTCCACCCAGTTTGCTTTTCTGCAGGCTTAAGATCCATATATCCCTCATCTAGTCCTCACACCATGATCCCTAAGTGAGCCACCATGCTGGTCACCTTGCTTGGGACACTCTCCAGCTTGTCAGTGTGCTTCCTAAGCTGTGGTTCTCAGTACTGCAGATTTGCCTGACCAGGATGAGGGCCTGTGGAACCATCCCCACCCTCCTTGAAGTGAAGGGGGCAAGCCTATGATTCCACGGGTGTTAAGAATACATCCTGTTGCCTCCCCCAACCAATATTTGACACAGGGTTCAGGGTTCTTCCGTAGCTGGGTTAACAGAAATACCTAGCTGATTTGGGGAATTGAGATAACTAAATGTAATTTTTTTTTTTTTACTTAAATAAGATGAGAAATTGTTAAGTTTCTTGAAGAAAGATGAGAAAAGAAGCTTCCTATTCCTTTCCCTTGGGGTAAGCCTGGGGTGTTCACTGCCTTGTTTGTGTTCATTAGAATTGCCTCTAGTGTCATGGTATTGATCAGAGCCAGAGCTGTCTTGGTGGCTAATAAAGTAGGTGTGCATTTTTACTGAGGAATGAATTTTGGAGTAGAGTCGGACCCTTTTAGAGTTCAGGCGTGAGGTTATCAGTCTGACTGTTGGCAGTCTATTTCATGAACGGAAATTTATTTCAAAGCACATTTCATAAAATTCCTCTAGGTTTGGCACTCAGAAAATTGAAGCTCTTATGAGAACCAGTGCATTATGGGTTGAGATTTTTTTCATTGAATGTTCCCTTTTTATCAGAGTGAGATGTTTGGTGCTTTTGATTTCTTTTATTACATAATCCTCTAAACAGACATGGCGATCACTCACCAATTTCAGCACAATCTGTTGGCCTGTAATCAACCTGTCTCTTTTCCCACCAGATTCAGAAACACGAACAATGGTCTCTTGAGGCAGACGAAAGGCGGAGGAATGTAGGGGCTGTACAAGCCTGCCTTCACACGTGGAGCTTGAGTAAAAGAACCCAGCAAATACACTTTCTGAGCAAGGAGTGTAGGAAGGGCCAGGAAATATGGCTTTCTTTGGAACCCCCAAAACCCAGGTTCTCTAGTGTTGCCATTGGGCTCTTATGCCAGATGGCAAAGGTACTTCATTTTTTTCTGAGAAAAAAATGGAAACTTGGTGAGGATTGAAGAAATGATTCCATAAACAAAATGATGGCACCATCTTCAATGTTCAGTAGCTCCAGGGTCCATGCTTTTGCCCAGTAAAGAGCCCAATGTGATTTCACTGAATGTACCCTTGTTATCAGAATGGAATGTCTGGCGATTTTGAGTTCTTTTATTATTATTATTTATTTATCTAAACAGACATGGC
>CM053590.1:3688223-3835245 GCA_028646515.1 Pseudochirops corinnae | reverse complement strand
CAGGCTCCACGTGACCACATTCAGCCTATTAGGGAACAGAGTATACTTTCAAATATCCAAGGGTCCTCAGAGTCACGTAGCCACTTTAGCAAAGGGCCTAGGGGCAGGGAAGATCTTTAGATTCCCATAACAGGAAGTTTTTGTAAATATGCGCTCATCAGTTCCCATGGAGGGCAAGAATAATACCATGCAATTCTCAGGGTTATAGTGTCTAAGGTTTAGACCTAGAAGGGAACCCAGAGACATTTGAATCCCAAACTCTTCATCTTACAGAGAAGGAAACTGAGTCACAGAGAGATCAAGTGACTTCATGGGGCTCAAGATTAAGAGGCTGAAGGGATCTTGGAGGCAGCTGAGTATAACCCCTTCATCAGATGGAGGAAGAAAAGAACCAGCTTCTGTTTTCTGGGAAATGCCGTAGCCTTTCAGAGTGAGCCAGATCACAAGGGAGCCATAGTTAGCTCCAGGTGGGGGGAATGGGGCTCCCCAATCCTGTCCGATTCTGCAGAGGCACTTGGTGGCACTTTTCAGAATCCAGCCTGGCCTGTGAATGGTGCTACTCAGTTCCTGCATCCTGTTGGGGACCCTCTTTCTGGGCACATGGACACTGGCAATGCTTTCAATCTGCTCCCCTCTGGACACCCTGGTCCACTCAGTAGCACAGTGAGCTAGCTCCATGGTGGGGAGAGGGTCTTCTTGTCTGAATTTTTATCAAATGACGATGACCTGAATTCCATGTTCTTCTGTGGGTTATATGAAGAATTTGATGAAGCCTGGTTATCTTTTCATTAGGATATGTCCAAATTAAATGTAAATTATCCCCTTCATTTTAAGCAAGACTTAATGAGAGGGGAAGCAACTTCCATTGGTGTAGGAAATACCCACACTCATGACATCCATGCTCCTTCCAGTATTAATGAGATTTAAGCTCTTAAATTAAAATGCAAATCAGGAGCAGAGAAAGGCAGTTGGGAAGATAACTTAGAGTGCATATCCATCAACATATGAGAATCTTCACTGATTCCAAAGGAAATATTTCTGTCCCAATGAACAAGATAATTATAGACTCTATAAAATGGGGCATTGATTCATTAGGGAAAGTGGCTCATGTGCAACAAACACTGGATCTGGGATCAGGAGGTTTTGTCACGTGACTTTGGGACACATACCACCACTTCCTGGGGCCTCAGTTTCTTCATCTGTCAAATGAAGGACTTTTAATTTTGAAAATGCTCTGTTCTAGTGGAATGAAGTCTCTGGCCTGAAAGGATCAGAGATTAGACTGGAAGAACTTTAGAGACAATCTAGTTTACAAATTAGGGAAACTGAGGCTCAGGAAGTCAGGGTGAGCCTTGTCAGATCCAGAGCTGGTTAGGTTTGTCATTTTGTGTTTAAAATCATTTCTGATTGCTGTATTTTGATGTTGCACCCCCTCCCTTTCTCAACGCACCCCTCCTCCTCTGCCCTTCCCAGGGAGCGATACCTTACAAAGAACAAAAACAATCCAACCTCCCAGGAAAGTCTCATGTCATGCTCCATGTTCCTCTGGCCTCTGCCATGAAGCAGGCACAGGTGCCTTCTCCTCGCCCTTCTCGGGGCCAGCTTAGGTCATTATCATCCCCTAACCTTCAGGTACAGTTGGGTTGTTCTTTCTAGTCACAGGGCTGTGGTGACTGTGGACACGATTTATCCTGGTTCCACTTATTTCACTTGGCACCAGTTCACGAAATTCTTCCCAGGTTTCTCTATATTCTTCATATTCAACATTTCTTGTCACACAGTAATATCCAACCCTAATAGCCATCTATCAGTTGGTTCCAAGGGTGCGGACCCTGTGGCCTCAAGGCCACATGTAACTTCTAGGTCCTTGGGAGTGGCCTTTTGACTGAGTCCAAGTTTCACAGAATAACTCCTTTTATTTAGGGGATTTGCTCTGTGAAGTTTGCATTCAGTCAAAGAGCCTCACTTGAGGACCCAGAGGGCCCCCACCCCGGAACCATGCCTTAATCAAGAAGCACTTAGTTGCTAGTTTTTTGCTCCTACATAGACTTCTAAGAATATTTTGGTGTGTTTAGGATCTTTTTAATAGCTGACCTCCTTTGGGTATACATCCACCTTACTGAAGGACCTCTGGGTCACCATCTTACCATAATACCAAATTCCCTTTCCAGAATGAATGAATGTATTTTCAGCTACACCAATGATGCATCAGTGCGTCTATTTTCCCACAACTCCTCCTTCCTCATCTTTTATCATCTTTGAAGCATATGGAAGAAGGAAAGGCAGGGAGACAACCACGTATATAAAGTCTGCTCTGTGCCAGGCACTGTGCTAAGCACTCTACCAATATTATCTTATTTGGTTCTGAGATCTGAATCAAAACATTTACATCGTTTTGTTGGGGGAACACTTGCTGAGTATAAAAACCTGTATTTTGTGGGTTTACACCTTTAGAAATACATGGGACCTCAGAGGTCATCTAGTCCAAGCTCACTCATCTTACAGCAGAGACAGTTGAGTCTGGGGAAATGAAAGGGCTGATCCAGAAAACAGTCACGCAGGAAATCCTTCCCAGAGCCAGGACTCGAACTGGCTCCCCAGGTCGTCTCCTGTCCCCTGGGCTTTTCTGAGAGTGGGTCACCTTTGTTCTCACTCACTGTGATTGCTCCTTTGGGGAGCTAAGGAGACCCCCTCCTAGGAAGTCTCCTTGGGCATCCTGGGTCTCTGTTTTCCCTTTCAAGCCTGTTTTCATAGCTCAATGCAGGCTGAGGTGTGGGGCAGATGCCTCTGAGCTGCTTGGGCTGCCACTGATGAAAAGGCCAGTGGGCATGCAGGGACAGATCCTCATTTTTTGTGAATCCCAATGCCTGGAATCAGCGAGGAGAATCCCTGGACTCTGACTTTTTTTAGAACCAAGCAGAAAGGGAGGAAAAGGATGTCTCAGGATGGGGTTTCTGTTCAGAATAGGTGATGGAGAGAATTGATGCTGCAGACAGGGACTAGACGTCACCTCCTTGTTTGTAGGTGAGTGGCAGAGCTCCTTGGATAGTGCCCAGGGCCCGGGCACAGGCTGGGGGGCCTCCCCCACAGTCGCCCCCTTCCATTCCCAAACAGGAGCCCCTCTAGTTGGCTGCTCAGAGATGCCCCTGCCTTGTTGAAACTTCATCTGGGAGAGCAGAGCTGGTGTCAGAGAGGCCCCCAAAAGGCTGGGCGAATAAAGACACCATAGTAAGCTTATGTTTGTAGGATGAAAGTCTCTGGCTGGAAAGGCTCCTGTCTCCATCCCCCAGGGCAGGATGACTCAGAAGCTGAGCTTTCTACCCTTTCTCCAAAGCAAGCCTACAGCAAAAGCACTGGGGGAAGGTTCCCTCTGAGATAGACCAGGCTACTTTCTGCCCCCACCCCCCAACACCTTTGAAGAATGCTGCAGGTAAAAATCAGCAGCAAAGACTGAGAAGCTAAGATGGCCACTTACGAGGGACAGGATGGGTCAGTGCAAGAAGTGCCTTGAAGATCAGATTTGCAGATACTCGAACCCTCCCTGGATCTGATTCATGTTTCTGAGACAGTCGGGTGTATTCCAGGCAGCTGGAGGGTGTAGCCAATAGGAAGACCTGAATTCAAATCCTGCCTCAGACACTGATCTCAGGCAGTCAGTGGACAGCTCTGTATGAGCAGCATCCATCAGGCTGGTCCGAGAGGGACGGCTCCCACAGGAAGGACAGGAAGGGGCCCTGGGAGATGAAGAGGAAGCCTGGGCAGCTAGGAAGGCGGACGAGGAGGGACTGCTGAAGGACAACAACAGAAATGATGAGAATAAAACTATGATCATTGTTGGGGAATAAGCTTCTACTAAGTAAGTGTCTACTGCGTAACATGTGCTGCGCTTTACAAATCTTCCATTTGAGCCTCACAAACAGCCCTGGGAGGTCAGTGCTATTATTAACTCCATGTACAGTGAGGAAACTGAGGCGGGCAGGTGAAGGGACTTGTCCAGGGTAACACATCTGGTAAGTGTCCGAGGCTAGGTTTGAATGCACCTCTTCCTGACTCTGGTTGCAATGCTCTATGCACTGCACCACCTAGCTGTTTTATTGTCCACCACCACATTCAGGGTTTGTGTGGGTCAGGTGCAGGGTATCAGAGAGCAAAGACAGAGCCACACCCGAGTTAAACTACTGGTGGGGTTCAGTGAATCATATAGAAGCTGTCTAGACACACTCACATTGCCACCAGTGGGTCTCCGTCTTTGTCTCGTCCGTAGAAATGGAGCCACACCTGTAACTGTCCCCCAAAGATCACCTCTATCCAGATGGACAGCCTGGCCCCAGGTCAGATGTTAGGGCCCGAGGTCCGCAAAGTGAGCTCCAAATTGGGGTGATGCCCCCATCCCCTCTGAATGTGCCAGTCCTGAAGAGGTTAGCTCAGACCAAATGCAGGCTTGATTCCGCATGTACACTCAGTCCCTCCTGTGCCAGGCCTTCCCCTCCCCTTCCCTTCTACTCTCTTCTCTTGACCACCTGCTACCTGGACTCCAGGGCGGTAACTCTCCAGTGGGCATCCCACATCCTAAACCTCCCGCCCCTCCCCAGGGCCTCCTTTCCCCACCGTGCCAAGCCTCAGCAGACATTTCACTTCCTGCCTTGGCCTGGAGAATAGCTGGGGGTTGTGAGTAGCAGCCTCCTGGATGCAGGTGTTTCTCCTTTGTCAGCATCCTCAACATCTGACTCCAGGTTAGGGTTAGAGTTAGGATCCATGAATGGTCTACTCTCTAAGGACCAGACTAGCTGAGCCCAGAGATGCTCATCCTCCAGGATGTCTCCCATCTCACAGTGCTGTGGCCTGCCATGGAAGGGGTAGCCCAGGGAGGACATGCCTGAAGCCTCCCTGCCTAGAAGGTGCCATTGAATTTTTGGAACGAGAGAGCTCAGTTAATGCGAGGCAGAACCTGCCTGAGCCAAGCCCAGCAGGACTGTGACCGAGTCTTTGGAGTGACCATTCATCTCTACATCAGAAAATAAAAGGGGGACCATGCCCAGGACGAGGCACAGGCTCCCTTCTCCTTTTCAGGAAAGTCCTTGGGACTTTTCTTAAGTGAAATTCTGAGCTCTTGAATCTTTCCTTGCTCTTCCTGGTTAAGAGCTTGCTGGATCCAGCTGCGGCAGACACAAGAGAGGCAAAGACAAATTGGCCTTTCCCCACAACACCGGCCCGTGAGGCCAGGCACAGACGGGCCATGGATTGTCTGGCCCACCAGTGCCCTTGCTTTTATCCCCTTTTCTTTGGTTGCAATGGGCACCAGGGTACACAAGGCATTGGGCTTGGAGTCAGGAAGACCTGAGTTCAGATCCAGCCTCAGATGCTTACTAGCTGTGTGACTTGGGCAAGTCACTTAACCTGTTTGCCCCAGTTTCCTCACCTGTAAAGGGGGCTGCTAATAGCACCTTCCCCCAGGGTTGTCATGAGACTCAGATGAGATGACTGTAAGGGGCAGTGTCAGCCAACCGCCCCATAGTGGGTGCGATGTAAATGTCATAGTTGTTACAATTATAATTGGTATTGGTATATGCGGCACTTCTAGTGGGTAAGGATGGAAACTTTGCTGCCAGCCCTTAGCTCCTGGTGCCTGATAACTGATGGGCTCACTGACTGCTGCCTGGTGACTGTGGTCTGTTGCTTGTAAAGCAATGTCATTGTTTTACTATTGGAGACAAGGTCTGGGGTGTAAGCATCTGTCACCTTCCACTGACATGTAAGAGGGAGTCGTCTGTTCATGGCCACGGAAGCTGAGAGGCGGAAGGACCTTGGATGGGACTGGTTGGGTTGTGATTCCATATGGAGAAATTGGCGGGAGTGAAGACCTGGATACAGGAATTGGCAGGGCCTGTTGGGAGAATAGCGGGTGGTTCCCTTTGGGTAGAACCTTCGATCTGCAGGGAGAATTGTGGGAAAGAAGAACTTGGCAGACTGAAGTCAGGTCCTGGAGGTCCCTGGTAGGAGCAGAAGAAATCATGGGACTCGAGGGAGGCAGGTGGGCGCCTTGGAAGGTTTGTGAGCAAGACAGTAACAGGGCCAGAGTAATGCTTGAAACAGATTAATGTGGTGACAGCGTGGGATGAGGTAAGGGGCAGGAAGACTGGAGGAGGGAAAGCAGGTGAGTGATTGATCCTCGCGGAAGTGAAGTAGCCCGGTCCTGTTGAATTTTGAGGCAAGTGGGATATTGTGCACGCTTGCTGTGGGTGTGAAAACAGCCTCTTCCTTGAGGAGAGTCAATGGATGAAGAGGAAGGGAGGGCCTCACGTGTCTCGTGGGGCCGCTGTTGGGAGACGCCAGAGCAAGCGGATGATTTGTGGATGATTGAAGATGAAGTCTGAGGCCCTCAGAAGATCATTCCGTGGGAGGGTGCTTCTCAGAGGGCAGGAGACCTGACAAAAAGTGCAGAACGGGACGGCGCCAAGTCCCTGTAGGCAGGGGGAGAGGGGGGGGAGAGGAGCTCACGAAGCTGCTCTGCTGCAGGAGGACATTACACCATTGGCCACTTGAAAGGGAGCCTCCTGTGCCCAGTGCCCAGCTTGGACCGGCGTGTTGGATGGAGTGCTGGGGTGTGGAGTCACAGGCTGAGCGGTCCGTTTTCTCGCTTCCAGGTACCGGAGGAGGAATTCTGGGCAAGCTTTCCTCCCGTGCCAAGGGCCCACAATGGCAGAAGCCTTCCTTGGGGCTGAGTTTACAGATGAAACTGGTGTTTGCTTCCTGGTTTTCACAGTGGGGAGAAGCCCCACAAAGGCTGGCTTGTGCAGACCCAACGCCCTGTGAATAAGCATCTGTGTCTTGGGGCTTATTAAGATGAAAGTCAGGGAATCCCAGGCTAGAAGGGCCTAATTAGTCCATCTCATCCACATGTATCTTGTCAGTGCCTTTCCAGGAGGGAAGAGAGTGGTCAATTCTTCTGCATTTTAATAATTTGATTATTTCCCTTTGTAATCAGTTCATATTCATATCACCAAGGTGCTTTCCCCCACAAGTTACAATTTAAGATGCACAGACTTCTTGGCAGCTTAGTGGCATGGCAGAAGGAGGTTTGGACTTGGCCTCAGCAAGATCTCATTTCACATCCAAAAAGTAGCACAGGATAAGTCACTTAGCCAACTCTAAATCTCAATTTTCTCATCTGCGAAATGGGGATAATATTAGCATCTACTTCCCAGGGATGTCACCGGACTCAGACCTTAATGGGCTGTGTGAAAGGTGTTGCGGTAGATGTTGTTACTTTGGTAGATCCTTGAGTTTGTGGGCGTTGTTCTCTCCATCCCTGCCCATCCAGGCCCTACCACAAACCCACCTCATGCACTGGGGTCTTTGACATTGCAGGGATTCCCGTGGAGCACACGAGCTCTCTGCTGCTCTTGCCATGGGATCAGACTGATGTTGCCAGTCATATAGCTCTCTGATTCTATCCTTGATGCTGGTTTTTTGTTTTGTTTTTTCTTGTAAAATTCCTCTCTTGTTTTTAATGTGTTGGAACCAACTCCCACATTCCTTTGCCCTTTGGATAAGCATCACCCTCAGTTCATTGGAGGCTGTGGTTTTCCATGACTCAGCCATCCATACAATATCACTGGAAGAATATCAGGTGTCCCTTTTTTTGGTATCATTTAAAAGAACTCTGTCATTTTCAAGACACAATCCAGCCCACTCTCTTCCTCCAACCCTCACAGAGGAACTCCTTGTCCATGGGTATGGATAGACCAGCTCCCTGGGCCATCTAGAAAACTGCATACAGCAGTCCAGAAAATCAGCACGCTTCCTTCCCTTGTTTTTCCTGTGTGGGCAGGAGGACCTTGAGTTACCACAAATCTCATTTATGGGGCTCAGCTTGACTCCCGAACTGGATACCATCCTTACCACATCCCCCACTGTGACCTCACTCCCTTGGAGGAATCTCTCTTTCAGGAGGCAGCAAACCTTTGGCCAGCATCTGTCATCCTCTTTGATGGTACCATTTGGTATCACTGATCATAGGGCTGCCAGTGATATCACATCTTTCACAGAATGTGACGTGGTTTTGGGCTATGCCTGGAGATACCTGCTTGTGAGACAGTCTTTGCTCCACTGCCTCCCTCTATTAGAATGTAAGCTCCCTGAGGGCAGGAACTGCATTCCAAGATCTTTGCACAGTGTTTGGCCCATAGTAAGCACTTCTAATACATGTTTTTTCATTCATTCATTCCTTCTGAATCAAAGACTTTTCTATAATTCTGGAATCCGGAGCCTCTGATTCAGAGGCTTTTCTCTAACTGGCCACCATCAACACTGTGGGATTCTGTACTTTCTATTCCTGTCAGTAAGTGTGTGCCTGTCAGCATGTATCTGCTGTGCAGTATCATTTAGGAAAGCCTCCCTATTTCCTCCTCAGGGACACATTCCATTATCTGTAGATTAGCCTCAAAAAGTTAGTAGAGTTGGAGAAGCAGGCATGTGAAGCGGCAGTCATCAACATTCCCTTGGGCATCTTCTTGAGTAGAATCATAGTAGGGTCTGACATTTTTTCCCCTGTGCTTTTGGTATCCACCCCTCTTTCAGGTATCTTGAAATTCAATGCTCTCCTCCCCCCACATTTTTCCATCTCTACTGTGGATCTCCTGGGTCTGGTCTAGCTCTTTTTCCCAATTTTATTTTTGTTAGTTTCCTTTCCATTTCCTCCTTGAGCATATCTAGGACCAGGATGGTGGAGTCCAAGTGGGGTGGCTTGCCTCTCCTTCATAGTGAAGAGTTGGTGACAAAAATCCTTCAGCTCTTTCCCATTCGTTGTCTGTCTTCTTCCCTCCTTTCTCAGCCTTTAACACCCTTGGGGTGATTCTGTTGAGCTGAGTTTCTTTTTTTTTTAAGCCAATGCTATTCTTGTTTTTGTTTTGTTTGCTTTTTTCTGTTTTTGGAGGGCAGTTGGGGTTAAGTGACTTGCCCAAAGTCACACGGCTACTAAGTGTGTCAAGTATATCAGGCTGGATTTGAACTCAGGTCCTCCTGACTCCAGGGCCAGTGGTCTACTCACTGTGCCACCTAGCCGCCCCATTGAGCTTAGTTTCTTATCAAAATTTCTTTAAATTTTTCCCCTATGCTGCTTCTGTCTGCTTGTTACCTCCCACCCTCCCACCCTCCCCTCCATAACCATTTGTGAGCAAGTTTATATTTAAAACCTTGGTCAACACATCTCTTGGTAAGGAGAGCAGATGTTGGCTGACTGAGGACATTTCTGGGTTCTTTTGCTCTTCTTGTAAATGACAGGTGATTGGCACCAGTTACGTTCTTTAGGAGACAATTATAATCAGTGTTGATATTGGTTCCTACATCCATTTCTTGACTTTTGCACCAACAGTTTGTTTAAATAGGCCCAATGTGAACTATTTCTTTGAGAGGCTTTATTTCTTATTTTTACTCTTTCTCCTAGTTTTATATTTATTTTGATCTTTGGTCTAATAAGTTGGTAGTCTGACTGTATATGGACAGTTGATTTAGAAATTACTCCACATCAGTGATGAGTCAGTCCCTGTCTGATAAAAGTTCTGAGCAATACAATTAAATTATACATTTAGTTTTTGCAAGAATTAATCCAGTGGGCCATTCATCTGTCAACTGTGAAAGATGGGAATAGCTTCTCACCAGCGTTTTCAGGGATCTGTGGTTCCCATTTCATGGGTATCTGCCATGGATGATAGAGAAAAAAGCAGCTTTGAGAAATTTACTCTTAGCAAGTTGATAATCAGTCTGGATTAAGAACAGGAATAAGAAGTTTATGTTCTGTACATTAGATGAGTAGAACTACACCCCAAGGTCTGTGGTAGAGAATCATCTACTCCCAATGTTATATTATATCCCAGTATTCAAATACTAAATCCTCTAAGCAGCTGCCTCCCAGGTCAACGTCTAGTCCCTCTCTCTCTTCTGAGCTACACTTGGGCATCTCCAACCAACTCTTGGGCCTTTGCTGCTGCATATGTCATAGACATCTCAAATTTGTCAATGTCAAAACAAAATTTAGCATCTTCCCCACAAAGTCACCCCCTCTTCCCTCCTTCCCTACTTCTGTCAAGGGAACCAGCATTGACTCGTATTCAAGACCTTGCGTCCTGTTCCGCCATTCCCTCACACTCACCTTTCCCTTTCTGACCATCTCTGTCCGCTGTTGTGGCCACCACCTTAGCTGAGGCTCTCCATGACTCTGGTCTGGACTGGGGTTCTAGGCTTCTTGCTCATTTAGACTTCCTTTCCTGCACACAGGATTCCTCCTCTCTTCTCTCTATCTGCCTTTGTATAGACTAGTTGTCCCCGTGCTTAGAATATTCTCCATCCTCACTTCTGCCTCATAAAACCCCATGTTTCTTCAACCTCAGCTCAAAGTGCCTTCTACATAAAACTTTCCCCCACCAGATAATAAACCTCCACCCCAAATTATCTTGTATTTATTGGCCAACCCAGTCACAGAAAATGAGGAGCAGCTAACGGATAATGAGATGTTAATGGGCGAACAAGGCCCAGTGATCCCTTTATAAGGTATGAAGAATTTTTGCTGTTAGAATTAAAGGCAGCGTGGTCACTAAATGGCAGAAAATCTGACACCCTTCTGAGGACAGTTAAAAGGACGAGCTTCTGGCTCCTCAGCAGGCCCGGCCAGGCCAGGCTTCCAACTCTAGAGGGAGAAGGAGGCCAGGGGGCTCTCTGCCTCCTCCCTCTCTGTTCCATCTTTTACTTGCATTCCTAGTTGGGCTCCCAGAGGATGGCTGCTGCCTCGAGCTTCAAAGGGGAACCTGCTGGTGCTGACTTCTAAAACTATGGCTCCTGAGCCTCCACCAGTGTGTTTACTCTAAATGGTCATACCAGGAGAAGCAGCTGTATTTTAACAAAGGCATTTATTCAAATGACATTCTTACTCACAAACTGCAAAGCAAAACCCTTCCCCAGGATCCTGGGGCATGCTCTTGCATAGACAGCCACAGCATCTATGAGAAGTATAAGCTTGGCTCTAAGCTCACTGGCGCCCACATAGGGGCTCCCCATGGGCCAGGCAGCACTCAGTTTGGGTACAGAAGGGCCTCAACATCTCTGTTTTCCTCGTGGAATCCTGACCAGCCCAGCCCCTGGGCACAGTGTCTCTGCTGTGCTCCTCCTCACACCTTCCCTGTCTTTCCAGGACTAGCTCTGTCTTGAGTAGAAAGTTGCCCCCCCTCTTCTATTGCCTTTCTTATACCCAGAAGCTGCATCTTCCCTAAGATAACCCCCTTGCATTCATGTTTGTCAAGAGTGGGTGTCCTGCCAGATATAAGGTCTCCTCCTTATCTAGCAGCTCCCTTTCAAATGAACTTAGCTATTGAGGATAGAATAGAAGAAAAGAGATGTCCACCCCCACACCCTTATAAGAGAATTTCCCCTCAGGGTCTGTGTTCTTTCTCCACAGCTGGGCTCACAGCCTGGGCTGTCCACAGAGCTGGAAACTCCAATTTTTAATGACCCTCAGAAGCCGGGCTGATTTTCTCTGTGTAGAATGGCCAGGATTCCTTTACTTCCACCAGAGAAGGGGATAGATGGGTAACAATGCCTTGTTAACACACTGAAATTCATTACCTCTGCCATCCACTCTTTGCTTTCTGCGACCACCAAATATGGGGGATTAACCAAATCATTAACTATATCTAAGTGTGTGTGTATGTATGTATGTGCATATGCACACGTGTATGTATACACACGTCTGTTATCCATATTGTATATGCCCATATGTATATACTATACATAGATAATTCATGTGTGCGTGTATGTAGGTGCATACACAGTATACTTCCCCCAGCAGCATGTAAACCCTCAGGATAAAGACTGGTTCATCGTTTCCATCCTTGCAGCTCCAGAACCAGCAGAGTCTTGCACAGGGAGGTGCTTAATAGGTTTATGACTGATTGATTTCCTCCCAGGCGGCATACATGAGCCTGCCTCTCCACAATTCTGGGGACTTCTGGGAACTTGCCCATCCTGTTTCTGTTCTGTGTAACCAACCCTCCCATTCCTTTGTCCTGGTCTTAGGTCGTCCTGTTCCGCCATTGTCCAAGCTCTTGTGTAACACAGAACCAGGTAACATATATTGTCCAAGTGCCTATTGACTGTCAAAGTGATTCATGGGCCTGAGAGATGGAGAAACAGTGGCTGAACCCTCTAGGCTTGTATGAAATTGATTCTTTTCCCAGAGAGTGACTGAGAAACTTGATTTCTCCAGAAAAAGAAAGAAGCCATGTGCATTTAATGCAATTCAATAAATATTTACACATATGAAATATTAATAGCTATTTTGGCACTGGGCATAGAGTACAGACAGCTTCATTTGATCTGGAACTCCAGGGATGAGACAATCACTCTGCTGTCTCACTTCTCATAGTAGGAAGGATGGGCAGGGAATGGCAGTGGTATAGTTAGAAGCAAGGGGTGACAGATGGACAATCTGAGCTCAGGACAGAAGCCCCCGGAATATAGAAAGTCCTGAAGAACGGGCCCGCACCACTTTGGAGAGAAGCTTTGCAAAGGTGAGCAAGACGGGTGATTGCCCAGGACAGAGAGGGTTGGGGCAGCTATGGCCAGCCCCAAGGCAGGCAGGCAGCACTATGTCCTGCCCAGGACATAGAGGGGTGGGGCCAGCCCCCAGGCAGGCAGCGCCAATCATCGCCTCTTCTGTCACACTTGTAAGAGCACTGGGCGATTGGCTCGGTAATGGAAAACCTTCAGGGCTGAGGACGAGCCACGTTTGGTCTTTGTATTTTGGCATTTCTGAGCTCAGTTTTGGCCTGATTTGCCACCAATTGGAAGTTCTAGCTATGTGACCATCATCCGTCGGAATGACTTGGACTCCAATCCGTTAAGGGTTTAGAGCCCATTAATTGGTCCTGGTGAGAGACCAGAGACAGAATTATAGAGAGACATCACCCTGTGTGATCGCACACCCAGACCAAGCCACATTCCAATAAATCACTGGCTCCCTCAGAGCTCACCTGTTGCCTCTTTGCTGGGTGGCTCCCAAGGCTACCTGCCCATCTCTCACCACTTGCTTGGACAGTGGGGACTCCACACACACACACACACACACACACACACACACACACACACACACACATACACACACACTGCTGCAGCTCATTCCTCATATTTAGAACACATTTTCTCCCTGTCTTTTCCTTTTGAAATTCTCCTCTTCCTTCCAGTCTCACCTGGGCTGTCACAATCTCCTTTGTCCCCAATCCCATTTCCCTGGCTAAAAAGGATCCAATCACTCCCCTTTTCACATTTCTTTGAGCTCTTTATCTAGTCTTCTGCAGCCAGAATGCCACCTGTCCCCGCATGTCTGTGTATACTGGGTTGTGCCTGTTACATTCTACACTTCTTGAGGCTGTGGGCTTCATGTCCCCAGTACCTGGCACAGGGGAAACACTTAATCAACATTTTCCAAATTGTTAAATTGCTAAATTAAATTGTTAATTGTTAAATAGATTAAATTCTAAAGAACAAAACTTCAAGGCATCCTGGGAAATTCACGGCAAGTTTCTCCTCTGGCATGCCATTTATAGGCAGTAACCCCTTGACCTTGCAGACTGAGCCCCCATGGCCATGCTCATCCTTCCAGGCATGGGGAGGGGAAGGCTACTTCTTGTCTCTGGCCTCCTCTGGCCTCAGGCTTTGCCATCCTGCACCTTGGACCTCCCACTTCTTTGCTCTCTACCTTTGGCTATCTTCCTGACTCAGGGGAGACGTCCCCCTTCTTTGTCTCTTGTCTCCTCCACAAGCCATCCATTCTGCTCAGGCATCTTTCTCCTGCTCCCTCTGCGTCATCCTCCCAACATGGTCAGGTAGCCCCCATCCTAGCCCTCTGTTAGCTCTCATTGACTCCTCCCAAATTGTGACCCTAGTGATGTCCAAATGTTCCCTTCCAGAGAACATATTAACTGCTTCATCCACATGGGAGGATGTTGTTTGGGGAGGGCACCTCTACCATCTTGTTCTCCCTGCCCCCACCCTCTCCTTGACTCTATCCTCAGGCAGCTCTAGTTCTCCCCAAGGGATTCCTAAATCCCAGTTCTTTCCGAAGGTACAACTGTGCTTAAAATTAAGCTTCCCTACTGAGAGGCAAAGAAGATGGCAGCCTCCCAAAGATCTTGTTTATGGCATCAGAGAGCCAGAAAGGACCTTAGAGATTATCTAGGCCACTTGACAGAGGAGGAAACTGAGGCCCAGAGCTCAAGGTCATCTGGGGACAAAAGAGATAAGCCAGGATTTGAATTCCAGGCCTTCTAGGTCCAAGTCAGGCATGCTCCTCTGGAGCCCCCAAATCCTGCCTCCCTTTAGCAGCCGTTTCTTAGGAGTAGTTTCTGCCCCTTGATTCTGCTCCCTCTCAGGCCCTCCTCCAGTCCTTTGCAGTCTGATAGCTTCCCCCAACAATTTGGTCAAAGTCCTTGTCCCAGCAGTACCTGCTGATGTCCCACTCACCACAGCCAGTGGCCTCCCTCCTCTCCTGTATCCTGGCAGCATTGGATCTCCTTGGACACCCTGGCCTTCCCTAGCCTCCTGAGCCTGCCCTGTCCGGCTACTGCATCCAACTGGCAAGCCCTGTTTCCTTGCTGAGCTCTGCCTGTCTTTACTGTCCAAGGTCTGATCTGAAGCTCTCACTGACCTCATCCCCTCCCCCAAGGTCAGCCTTCCCCTTTAGGCAGATGATGCTCCAGTCCCCAGCTCCAGCTTCATCACTTTTGCAGGTTTCAGACCCACATTTCCAGCACCTTCTAGGTGACTTGAGCTCAACATCCCACCAACAAGTCCCCAGATCGAGCTCATCATCTCCCCTCCCGATCCTGCACTTCCTCCTTCCTTGATGCTTCAGAGAAGCCTCCCCATCCCTCTGGCTCTGAGCTGCAGAGTTAGCTTGGATCTCTGCCTCTCGCTCCCCTCCCACATTCAGTCAGCCGCTGCCTCTGTCTGCTTGACATCCACAGAGCCCGGCTCTTATTTTCCGTGCCACAGCCAGCACCCTGGCTCATGTTCTCATCCCTCTTCTCTTCCAGACAATGGTCTCCATTCCTCCGATTCTTTTCCCTTCCATTCCATTCTCTGCACAGCTTCCAGGCTCGAGGCCCCTGCCGCCACCAGCCATGGCGTTTTCCTCCCCCCAGGCCCCTTCATTCACCATGCTGCCTTCTCAGATCACCCTTCCTCCCTGACTCCACGTCAAAGACTCTTCCTCCAAGGCTCATCTCACGACCAGCCTCCCATGGGAAGCCTTGCTGATTTTCTCCAGTTTTTCATATTCTCTCCTTCCCTAAATGACTTGCATTCATTTCTGTGCCTTGAGTCCATGTCAAACAGCAAGTGGTTTAAGGAGTTGGGGGTGCTTGGCCTTGAAAGGAGATGTCAAGGGAAAGGGACATGGAAAGTATTTTCAGACTTTGCAGGATTAGCATCCAGTCAAGTCTTGCTCTGCTTGGCCCCAGAGAGAGAAACAAGGAAGGTGGGAAAAGGCAGATTTGTTCTTGGGGTCAGGAAAAGCTTCCTGCTCGTTAGAGGTATCCCAAAATGGAATAAAAGGTTCACTTCCGAGAACTATGTTTATTCCCATATTTTTGCTCAGCTGCTAAGGAAAGAGGGTCTGGTGCTGAGTTATGCTCGTTGACAGTCTCAGTTGTGGGGGTGGAGAGGAATTCCTACTGAATCTCTCTGGCTGAAAGCAAGATGGCAGCCCTCTGTGGTACAGAAACTTCATAGCTCCCTCGAATGCTCAGGGCTAACCCAGAATGGCTTGCAAATTCAGACCCTGTTCTAGGTTATACAAGACCAAGACAGAAAGCAATGAGAGATAGATAATGTGGCCCAATGGATGGAGTCTGGACCTGGGAGTCAGAAGGAATGGAGCTCAAAGATCACATCTGGCATTTGCTACCCATGTGACCCTTCTCTGGGCCTCACTCACCTTCCTCATCTGTACAATGGGAGATCATAGATGCACTGCTTATCTTCCAAGGCTTTCTCAAGGATCCAGTGATAAAATATACCTCAATTGCCGTGCAAGCCTTGAAGTAAGTGTTCTGGGAATAGCAATGAGGATCCCTGCACAGTGATGGTTTCTGCTGCCAGGGAAGAAGCCAGTGACACCTCCAGAACCAGCCCCCTTTCTGCCTTGTGCATGTGGAACCACTAGAGGAGAAGAAGGGGAGGAGAGGAGAGGAAGGAGACTCCTGGAACCTAAGACAAGGACCCTGAGCTTCCCTTTGAAGGGTTCTAGGAGCCCTGCAGAGAGGGTGCTGGGAGAAAGCAGTGGAACCCCAAACACAGGTGCCTTCACAGACTTGAAGAAAACCTGGAGCTCTGAGGCAGAGGAGGATTCCAGCCAAATGTTACACATATTGATGCTCAGGGCCCTTGGACTATTGAGTTAAAGATTGTGAGGCATTCTGCAATCATGCTGCAGGTTAGCAATTACAGAACTCTGTGTGTGTGTGTGTGTGTGTGTGTGTGTGTGTGCGGTGCACCCCCGCGGCGAGCACCCGCCTGATGCCCACGCTCCCAGATGGATGCCGTGACTGGCGAGCCTCATGGCCTCGGGCATTTCTAAGTTAGCGCCCAAGGAATGGAGGCGCCGTGTGCTTCTGAGAAGTGGGGCAACACCCTGGACCTGAGGTTTAAGTACTGGGTGTCAAGAGAAAGGAGAAAACAAATTCACAGTCCAATCCTAGCAGCCAGGGGGGTGGGAGGAGGCAGGCTCAAGATTGCGGCTGATTATGAGTCTGGCAGCAGCTGTTCTAACAAATCCAGCTCGCTGCATCCCGTCGGTTTCCATGGCGACCGAATCCGTAATTACTGAGCCTGGGTGCTCTCCCCTGCTCTTCTCCCAACAAGGTGGAAGGCAATGAATTTGAACTCTCCCTGCAGCCTATCAGCAGGCTCTTTCCTCTGCTCTTTTTCCTCCCCTTCTCTGAATGGGAAACAAGGTGCCTCATCAAGAGCCTTGGTGAGGGGAGGATGGAAAGTCGGAAGGACCTGGGGCCCCCAAATCGAGATTAAGGCATGCTTTGTTTCCTGTGATACTCTAAGCAAAAAGACCTTCCTCGAAAAGCTGATCTCGGAAGATGCTACATAAACGAGCAGGAGTTTCCCTGGAATGGAGGCTCCCTGGGATTGGCTGCTCTGTCCTTGGCTCCTGCCAATCCGAGCACCCTTGGGCTCTCGCACTATCAACATAAGCAAAACCCCATGCTTATTATTCCTCTGGACTTGAGCTGCCTGCCATGCCAAGGTGTGCAGCAGAGCTCCGTTCACATGGCTCACTGGAAAACGGATTTCCTTAAAGAGCTTCCCCAAGGACCATCTGCTCATCCAGCTCGGCGTTAGCCACCCAGGCAGGCAGAAGGACACACGGCATCCTACGGCTCCCAGCCCCAGGCTAGTGGTGGGAACGATGGCCCTCCAGGACCTCTGTGAGTAAAACTCAGCCTGCTCACCAGGGTTGTAGCCCAAACATAAACGTGCCTTTGTCCTGCTTTTGCTCTAAGAAGCTCAGAGCATGAGGGAAAAGCGTGCTCCAGAGCTAGCATCGTGATTTGGGGGTTACCTAGCAGGCTTTCCTGGGGGATGGTGCGATATTGCTGGCTGTTTGTTACATGGGATGCCAGTTAGCCTAATGAGGATTAGTGTGTGGAAGGAGGTCTGGGTTCGCTCCCTGTGTGAATCAGTCCATTTCAAAGAAGAGAAATATCCCTTTATGAAAAGAGACAATGGGATGCCCTGCCCGAACCGAGAACACTCTCGGCTCAGGACCAGGAGCTGCTGCTGTGTGTAACCACCAGTGTGTGCATTGTGATAGAGGAGGTCATTACAGTGGTCTGCCTAGCTCTGGTCCAAAGCCCCCAGAGGACCGAGAGAGCAGCTGATGCCCCTGCCTTGCTCCGCTCACCACAGCTGCCCCCGGCCTCACTCTTCTCTTCCTTTATTTCTCCAAATGAATCTCTTCTTTGAAATGGATTGTGTCTTTCCGATTAAATCCACCAACACTCAGCAAGCACCCAAGGTTCCAGCCTCTTCTGCCTTCATTGGTTGGGTGAGTCAGAAGCAATGATTGGGAGACCCAGAATGGGACTCCCTCCCTTGGAGCCCAGGAGAACCAGGGTCTGCAAACTTAGGGTAGGGGCTTGGCATATGGGAAGTACAGAAGCCGCGGCTTGTTAGGGAAAGGATGCTCTCAGAGCTGCTGCTCAGTGCCTTGAGGGCTAATCCTGTCAGTAAGGATGAGATTCTCATTCTTTGAGCAGTAATAGGGGAAATGATTAAGCAGCTCTATGAAACCAAGAATGAGGGTGGAATAGGGGCAGCTCCTGGCCGAGAACTAGGGTATGGAGGTGGCCAGATGGAACTCTGACCCAGTGCAGGACATCCTTGGGGTTTAAAGGTGGTAGAGCCGTGGACATGGGTGCAGAGTTTGGCTACGTAGCTCCCTTCTCTCGGACAATTGGTATCACTCTAGCAAGAAGCTGCCTCCAAAAGCCTGCTTAACCCAAGGGTTTCGTTCTGCATGTTTAACTGATTGATCCCTGGGGTTCTTTGTCTCGCATGGCTAGCAGAAGAATGGAATGACTCAGTTCCTTGGCAGTTAGAGTCAAGTCTCAGGTATCCAGGAAAGGATGCAAAAAAGATGTGCTCACTTGTGGCTCATTAAGATGTGTGTGGTAGTCCACACAGAAAAAGATGATCTCTCTTCAGCCTGCAGACTGGGCTGCTCCCTGCATTTTCTAGTATGCTAATTGGAACCTGTAAGGAAAAGGTTAAAAGAATCGTGATCATTTGGCCCCAAGCAAGGAAAGAGGTGGTGGGGAGAGTATATAGGAAAGACTGTGAGCTGCACTTGGCTTCCACAGGGGAAATGAGCCCGGAGAGCTCATAGCAGGAGAGATTGAAAGCAGGCATCCCCAGGAACCTCCCTGGTGTTCCAGCTGGGCTGGGCTAGATGGGGTCAAATTTTTCCTTCAGGCTCAGGGAGACAGGATAGGTGACCACCCTGCATATAGAGTCCTTGAGTATAGAGATGGAGGTCAGAGGTCTAGCACAACTACTCCTCAAGCATTCTCTGATACTAATTTCAGGAGATTCCAACTTATAAGATGAGTAAGTGGCAATTGTAGTTCTTAATTCAATTTGAGTTCAACACAACCATTTGAGTTACTAAACACATCCCCATTTGGGGCACCAGCCTCTGCCAGTAATTGGTTGGAATGACAGCCCCACCTCTTCCCACCCTTTTTTCCTCACTATCTAGCTAGAAGAAGAACTAGAAAAGACTTTAACCTTTATGAAAGCAGTAAGGATGCTGACAGTTAATTACCAGATGAAGCCATCATGACTTGGGTCTCAAAGTTTCTCATCTCTCTTTTGTCTTTCTGTTGGTACCTAATCACTCAGCCAGTAGTGCTCAGCTCAGGAAAGTCCTTGGCATTCTGTATCCAGGCCAGCACCCAAGGAGCTTTAAAAGGGGTCCAGGAACCAGCCATCCTTTGTCTATGAGCTTAGGCAAGGAAGAAACTGGAATCCTGGGGCTGGAAACTGGCCAGTTTCTTTGAGGCACCAAGGTTCTATCACTGTTCCCCATGACCTCCTCCTGGTGATGTTTCTAAGCTCAAGGATTGACAAGGGACATATTTTAAAATTAAAGTTGGCTTGTCCGGTTGACATGCATGTCATAAGAGAATGCCGGTCAGTTGATTTCAAGTAACAGAGCCATTGTCAGAGAGTTATTTATTGGCTAATGGAATTCTCAATCTTCCATTCTCCCACTTAAAGGGGGTTATTTTCCAGTCTGTCCCCAAGCATTGCAGGACCGAGGGAGGAAGGGCAGGTGGGGATCTTAATCACTAAGTCTGGAAGAGCACAGTACATGAGTCTTATCTCTCAGCTTCCAACCACA
The DNA here is from genome assembly GCA_028646515.1 of Pseudochirops corinnae. Lineage (NCBI taxonomy): Eukaryota > Metazoa > Chordata > Mammalia > Diprotodontia > Pseudocheiridae > Pseudochirops > Pseudochirops corinnae. The sequence goes on along the minus strand of CM053590.1, from coordinate 3,815,279 downwards.
GGTGGAAAAGGCAATTCAGGCTTGTGAGGTCAAGGGGATTATTGATGAGGACAGTGAAAGGAGAAGGATTCATCTGAGCCGACCCAAGGCTGAACTTACAACCAGACTTCTTTCTCAAAGGTGATCTTAATGAGCTTCCTTACTCAGTCATTGGGAAATCCTGTCTGATGCTGCTATTAGAAAACTGAGTGATGGGAGAACATTGAACATAATATACATATGGACATACATCATGGACGGTGGGCCAAAAAGGGGTCATCCAATCCCATCACTCATTTTACTGGTGAGGAAACTGAGGCCCAGAGGGATCATGACTTTGTCCAAAGCTGTACAGGTAACAAACAGAAACCTGGTATTTCAGCCTCAGACTAGGTGAATTCTCTTTGGTACGTACTAGGAAAGCACATAAGAGAGACAGACAGAGACAGAGACGGGGGTGGGGGTGGGGGGAGAGAGAGAGAGAGAGAGAGAGAGAGTGAGAGTGAGAGAGAGAGAGAGATTGAGAGGGTCTGTTTGGCAAGAACCTCTGATCAAGTAAATAGCAATAATTGTGGTGCTCGGTCTGGTAGAGAATCAGCTTCCATCACCACGACCTGTGCTCAGGTCTTTCTGCTGGCCTGGACAAGCCCCTTTAGTACTTGGCGCCCCAGGCAGCTCTCTAGGACTCTGCATCTCAGGGCTGGTGGTGATGTATGTGCATGGGTAAGGGGAGCTTTGCCTCTGGAAATTCCCAGTTCCAGTGAAGTCATAGGTGTGGTCCAAAACAACAGCAACGACAACAGCTAGCCTTCAGATAGTGCTTTAATAGTTGGAATTATTTGGGCAGCTAGGTGGGGCTGGCCCTGGAGCCAGGAGGATCTGAGTTCAAATCCAGCCTCAGACACTTACTAGCTGTATGACCCTGGGCAAGTCACTTAGACCTATTTGCCTCATCTGTAAGATGGGCTGGAGTAGGAAATGACAAACCACTCCTATATTTTTCCGAAGAAAACCCCAAATGGGGTCACAAAGAGTCAGAGACAACTAAACTCCTGCAACAACAAATACAAACATTTTCTTATTTGATCTTCATGACAACCCTGGCAGTGGGCACTGCTATTGTCCCCCTCTTACAGGTGAGGAAGTTGCGGCTGGGAGAGGGGAAGCCTCCGAGGCAAAATTTGAACTAGGTCTCCCTGACTTGGGGCCCAGTGCTCTGTCCATTGTGACGCGCAGTGCTTGAAGGTCTACAAAGTACCTTTCCTCCCTTCTCCCTCCTCTCGCAGAATTGCCTTTAGCAACTTCACTTGTGAGAACATCTCCCCAGGCAGATGCTAGCAGAGTAAGATACAACTTAAATATGGAACCATCAGTTCAGTGGGGTCCAGTCCTGACAGATCGACACTGCCTGTGGGAGACCCTGACAGCTGCTAAGACACAGTGGGCTTCCTTTCTGTGTGGGAGTGTTGGGGTCAGCCAAGGGGAGGAGGGTTGAGGCTAGAGGATCAGCCCTGCTTCCCAAAGACTGAAATACCAGGAAAAAAAATGACCAGGGGACCCCAAATAAATAAGGCCATTGACTTCTTAATAACTAGACCATGAAGGTAGTCCCAGGTTCGTTCAGAATTAGCTCAACCTCAGACTCCCTTCAGAGTCCATGGTTCTAGGGAATGGCCACAGCTTCAGCAAGGAACGAGAAATGTCACTGGTTCTGATCTGGGTAGACATGTCCTTGGTTCTGAAACCCTGCAAAGCTTTGAGAAAGAAAGAACCGAAGCTTAGGTTGATTGTATCTTCTGGATTTCCATAAGTCTGCTGTGCCCTGGAGGAAGGGAGTTCCTAACCTTCAGACTTCCCTCAGCTTCCTTTCTGTGGTATCTGAGTTCCACAGGAGGGGTCTTCTCTGACCGTTTCATCACTCTTACCTTTTCTCAGCATGAAGCATTAGATAGTCAACAAACATAGATGTCATAAGGGTCTTCCCATAATTCTTGAAACTGATGATCTAGTTCATTCATGTATTTCATGGCATTGTTTTACCAAACTTATTTGACTAACCCTCTGTTGCTGGACATTCATGTTCCTTCTAGGTTGGTTGGTTTGTTTTACAATTACAAATGATGCTGACATGAAAATACTTGAACTGATGGCTCTGTGGTTGTTTTTGATAATACTTTCAGAGTGTGTTTTCAAAAGTGTGATTACTCGGTGAAAGGGTCTGATTATATTTGTAACTTACTACACACTGCCAGATTGCTTTTCATAAATATTCTACAACTTCATAAATTTTACTGGCTGTGGATAACTGTACCTATTTTTCCATATCCTTGCCAGCATTGGGTTTTGTTGCTCTTAGTTATGTTTGTCAATTTAATGCTGTTAGATGATGCCCCCAACAGTGAAGAGAGGGTTTAGAGAAAAGATGATGAGTTCTGTTTTGGACACACTGAGTGTAAGATGTCTATGGAACAGGCAGTTCAGGATGTTCAGTAGGCATTTCCTAGCCCAGGTTGAGATTTTCAGAAGAGGTACCTGAGAGCATGTTGAAATGTTGCTGATCACAGCACATGGTAGATACACAGGAATAAGGCAGAGTCCGAACCAAGAGTAAATTGTGTGTGTGGAGGTTGTTCCTTGGGCAAAATTTGTCAGACCAGAGTTCCAGAAGTGGCACAGGAAGCCACAGAATTCCTGAGCAGACACAGGAGTGACATTGTCAGACTAGTAGCCTAGGACTCTCAGCTTGGCAATTGTCTACCACTGGACAGACCATAGAGACCATAGAGAAGAGAGACTTGAAATGAAGCAAGCACATCAAGTAAGAGACTCTTGCAATAGGAGAACTGTTCTAGGTGTTAGAATATCAGAACCTCGGAGGCAAGGAACCACTCACTATACAGTCCCTGGAAGTAGTACTTTGATGCCAAGCAACGTGCTTTCTCAACAGCCCACATTTCTCGGCTCATCATGGATTAGTCCACCTTTAAAAATTAAGTATTTTTAAAGAGAATTTACATTGAAAATCATTACAATTCAAATCACTAAGCATATATTGAAAGACTACCAGTTACAGGGGCTGCACTAGGTCCTGAGGATAAAGACAAAAATGGAGTACCTGTCCTCTGGAAGCTTCCATTCTCCTAGGGAAAATAACATATATGCAGAAGATATATACACAAATATGTAAAAAAATAAACACAAAGTAATTGGAGGGAGGTTAGGCCTTGAACATGGTGAATAGAAGGATATGGACTGGACAGAGAGAGAATACTACATATAAGAGATGACTCTTGAGTTAAGCCTTAAAGGAAGGTGGAAAGGCCAAAAGGCAGAGGTGGGCAGGGGGGGATATTCCAGACTTGGGGGCAGCCTGTGCAAAGATGCAAAAGAAATGGGTTAACATTTGTGAAGGACAACAAATAGATTACCTTGGCTCAAAACCAGAATACTTGTAAAGAATTAGTGTATAATAGATCATTCTAGAAAGAAAATAAGTTATTTACATTAAATTCATTCATTTCAGTGCTTCAAGTATTGTAATCTTGTTTCTCTCCATCGCCATTCAGATTCTTGCTTTATCCATTCATTCTCATTCACCTCTTCAATGATCAATGGTTGTAATGTGTCCTTATGGGTCAGTCTGTTTTTTACTCTTGGAATTATTTCAAAAAAGATCTTTCCATAATGCTTTGTATTCCTTGTACACGTCCATCTTAATTTCGTCGTACAGTTCCATTACATTAATGTATTTAATCATCCCTCTATTGTTGGAGACTTAGATTGTTTCCATTTGTGTGTGCGTGGTTACATAGAACACTGCCATGAAAAGTTCTGAGCTGAGAGCTCTTTAATTTTTGTTTTGGCTAACAATGTCAATGTTGATTGCACCCACCCCTTACTGGCCATCTCTACCTTTCTCTTCTAATCTAATACTGCCTGGATTAGCCCTACCTTCAGGGAAAAGCTCTTCCTTCCTCTGGCCCAAGATGCAATTGTGCACCCCTCCATTCTCCATCCAGCTGTCTGTGGGAGATGGCTGTCACTGAGAATCACACCTAGACACTGGAGACTGATGAAATGGGCCTTTATTCTCCCTCATACAGAGTACTGGCAATCAGTCACTGGAAAGAGCACCTAGATTAGTCCAATGACCATTTACCATGAAAGAAGTGACACCAAGTAACTGGCTCTTCCATCCTGTATCATTGATGTTAACCCTGCCACCTCAAGACTTAGAACTCTAGCTGACCAGGCCACTGGTAAGTTGTGACCCCTGGTATCCAACAGGAGAGATGAAGGGTGCTGTTCTGCTTGGGGAGTCATAGAAAGGTCAACCCAAATGCCATCTTCATCCCCATCCACAAGGGTAGGACCTCCAGGCAGGTTCAGCATTAGAAAAATCAGCCAGAGCTTGACCAGTCTGTGTATGACCATTTCAAGGCTCTTTCTTGACTCACAATAGATAGCTGGAGTGCATGAGACCCTCTAGACTAGAGTCTACCATGGCACTGGCATCTCTAGATCTGAAGGAGGTTGGGAGAGTCAGCGCCCATAGCCACAGGGGGAAACCCCAGGCTTTGTATTCATCTCAAGCATCCCTGAAAAGTAAATTGAGCAACTTGCAAATCTATGGTAACTCTGTAGTTAGAAGAGTTGAGACAAAGTCCTTATGCCTTCCCTCCATGTTCAGAAGAGACCTGACCCCACAGCAGACTGACAAAGTGGAAGTCTTTGAAGACAGAGCCATTGCCCCGTTCTTTGTTGTTGGTTTTTTCAATTAAAAACATTCATTCTCTCTCCACAATAGGGAAAAAGCACAAAAGAAACCCCAAACCCTTGTAACAAATATGAACAGTCAAACAAAATGAATTCCCTCTATGGGCCACATCCCAGGATGCCTCATTCTGCATCCAAACCTGCTAGTTCTTTGTCTTCCTCAGCAGAGCATGAGGTCTTATATACCATAAGAACTCATGGCTATCTCTCAACTGCAATCAGAAAACACTTATTAAGTGCCTACTGTGTCCTATGTGAGGAGCAGCTTGGCACAGTAGACAGTGGACTGGCCTTGGGACCAGAAAGTCCGGGTGGAGTTCAGGTCCCCTTTCTGCTGGTTGGGTGACTCTGGACTAATTAACCTCCTTTTAATCTGGAGAATCCTTTGTGGCTCTGAGAAGCAGAGAAGGTGCTAGCCTGCATGGGTTGGGAGAGGCAGCTTACCTGGGAGCTGTCTATCCCAGTGAAATCACAAGAACAGTTCCTACCCCATCTGGTCTCGACACTCTGGAGGGTGCCAGGATATCAAGCATTTGCTGCGCTCAGGGAGGTCCCAGTCTCTTAAGGGTTCTATCATGTGCAAAGATAAGTAAGTAGCCTATCTTTTAACAAGAGAAATGTCATTAACATTTGTAACTAATAGTAATGTAACGAAAAATTTTTATTGTCCCTAATAAGGGGGGAGCACTTGAACCTTGGTGGAAGCTAAAAAGTTATAAACATGGAAGAAAGAGGAGAATATTCCAGACAGGTGAGCAAAGGCTCAGAGGCTGGAAATTGAATGTTGATTCCTGGGGATAACAAATGGGATGAATTAGCTGGAATGTGTGAGTGTGAAGAAAGGTCTGAAAAGGGAGCTGATACTAGGCTGTGAAGGGCTTTGCTTTCATGACCAAATTTAGGAGTTTGCATTTTATCCCATAGTCTCTATCAGAGGAGTCAGATGTGAGCTTTTGGAAGATTGCATTGGCAACTGGATAGAAAAGAGATTGAAGAGAATAAAAATTAGAAGCAGGAGACTCATTGCGAGGCTATTGCATTAGGAAATCTGTTTTAGGTGCAAATATTGGCACCTCAAAGAGGAGAAGACATACGCTCTATAGTGTCTGGAAGGCAACATACTCTATTTCTTTATAACTTTTGGGTCTTGGGGATGAAGTTTTAAATAAATATTAATATGTCCATGTAATGAGAGGCTGCATAGAGTCATGGAGAAGGCTGATCTTGTATCCAAGGAAAACCTGGCTTCTGATATATGCTGGTTGGTGTGATCTTGGGCAAGTCACTTACCATTCAGTGCTTTGGGCTGCTCTCTAAGACTATAAGTTGCAAAAAAAGTGCCAACCTGCGTTGGTAGAAGGACTTTCCTTACCTGGGAGTTCCCTATAGTGATGATGGCACAACTCCAGTCCATGTCTCTAACCCTTATGTATCTCTAAGTCAAAGCATTGAATGTATTTGCCAGGTACCATAAAATCTTTCCCCCATTCATTTGGAGTTAATCAATTTGCTGAGACCTCTGACCCAGCTTTGCTTGCTGCGTTTCTCTTAAACATTCACCCATTTCACATGGGGGCAAGGTAGAGGAGTAAAAGTCAGACCACGTGTGGTGAATGGCACAATTAATGTGAGACTTAGAGGTAATTCTGTACAAAGTCCCTCCCTCAAGATCTCCTGACATCACCTTGTTTCTGTTTCTCTTTTTAATCAGTTGTTTGACCAAGTTAATGAGACTGGCTTTCCCCTCTCAAGTCATTATTTCTGTTGCCAGACAGGATTTATTTTTTATAGTGATAAGCTAATTCAATACAATATTCAAAAATAATCCCGTCAGAGCCAGGTTACAGGAAAATCCATCTGCCCTCCACAGAGGACCAGAAAAGTAGGACGAATGATAAAACCCCAAGGGATAAGGTTTGTTTGAAAAGAAACGTCCAACTTCAGATGTTAGGATTTCATAATGGAGCTGCTTCATATAACTGATGAAAATAAGAAAGCAGGAACTACTAGCCAATCCCCTTCCTGCACCCTGGCACAGCCCTTGGCACAGGCTGACTGGCAAAGCATCATGACAAAGCATCTCGGGAGACTGACCTGGGGGAGGGAGGGACCGGCTGGGCCACGTTTCCTACTAAAGATGGGCAACCATCAACCCTGGACAACTCCAGATAGGCAGGGAGCTAGGAAACTAGTCACCATAACCTGCTAAGCACATGAAAACTGCTAGGAAAGGTGGGTTGGAACAGCACTCAATTCTGGAGCAGGCATCAGATTGGAATTCCCATTGACCTCTAGACAGGGTGAAACAAGATGGTGCTGAATAGAGATTACTGATGCCATAGATGTGGGTCAAATAACTGACTTCCCAAGCACAAGTAAGTGAGGTATGGTTAGACAACAGTGTCCAAAAAAGCTCTTTTGCCCAAGGAACTAAAAAAATGTGGTATGGATTTTTTTAATAAAAAGAAATACAAAATTCAATAAGGTAGGAACAAAAATGATCAAATGAAATATGTCAATGTCTTTGCCACTTAAAGCCATATAGCAATGCTAGTTACTTCTATGATGATGATGATGGTGGTGATGAAAGTGTTCTGGGTCCCTCCCACATGTTTTTGGCTTGAGACAATCCTCTTTCTTGCTTTTCTTTGTATATTAAAATGTCTATGTTTGTTGATGATTAAAAATGCAGTAAAAAAGAAAATGAAAACAGACTGAAGAAGATCCAAGGGTTTTAGGGGACTGTAAGTTCAAGGAAGTCAGCAGCCAAGAAAAGTAGATCAACCTTGAGTTCCTTCCAGAGGGTGCACTTCAGGCCCTAGGACTTAGAGGGCTGATCAGTCGGATTTAGGGAAGGGAGTGAGTGACAGTCTTGCTTCATTGAGCATAAAGGGCTGCTGACCTAAGTTCTCTTTCTTGGACCATCTTCTCAGTTATCTGGAAATACCAACTCTCTTTCTCTCCTTTCCTCTCCCTCCCTCCCTATCCTTAGCCTGAGATTGCCCCAGACACAAGCATTACCCTGGACACTCTTCTGAGAGCTGTGGGAAAACTTTAAAAAAACCACCCAAACCTGGGTCTCCATGCCATTCCTTCTAGGGGTCCCTGCATGTATAGAGCATTTAAAGTCTACAAAGTGCAATACAAACATGGGATCTCTTTGAATCCTCACAACAAAACTACCCTGGGGGCCCAGTGCTGGTATCTTCCCCATTTTATACATGACAAAGGGGAGGTTCGGAGCTGTTAAATGAATAACCTGTGGTCAACATAGCTAACAAGTGACGGAGGTAGGATTTGAACCCAGGTCTTTGTGGCAAACAGCATTCAGCTCACTCTGGTAACCAAGTATTTCTTGAACTCTTACTGTGTGCTGGGAACTATACTAAGGGCTAGAAGCCCTGAGATGAGAAGCCATTAGATGTTATAGTGTCTGGAGATCCATGCACCCCATGTCCCAGTGCCTCCTGCATCTTGTTGCCCCTCACAGTGGGAGCACTTGGAGAATGTCATTGCCTTCTCCTGTTCCAGTTCCCCTGGGTCTCGGTAATGCCCAGATGTGAGGACAGAACGCCTCATCTTTAATCCTTCACAATGTGTAGCCACTCTGACAACACTTGGGCTTTATCAGTCACTGGAGACTACAGGTGAACTGACTGCTCTTTCTTAGGTCGAAGGTAATTAGTTCTTGAGCAAACACAGTAAGTCCTCAGAGGCTGAGCACAGCTGGCCCCAGTGATTCCATGTGGTCCGTTCAGCTCATGGTCAGTGCCAGGGCTGAGGACCTCTTTGTGTAACCTCAGCAAGCTGCCTAGTTGTCAGAAAACCAGGAAGGTAGTAAAGGAATTGAACAAATGAATGAATGAATGATACCCAAGATGCAAGGAGAAAAGGAAAGACAATGATAGAGAGAGAGGGATCGCTCATGGGAGACAGTGATCAGGGTGGCCATTGTGGTAGAAAATAGAGAAGGCAACAGGAGTGGGGGCGGGGTGGTAAACTGGCACACCCCCTCAGAAGCCATGGCAGAGCCAATGAGAGGGACCATGATCTCTGTATCTGGAGGAGAGGGAGAGGGCACTGAGAAGGGTACGTGCATGGCAGCTGGACAGTCAGTGGGAAGATGGCTGGGGATTCATACGTATGGCCTGCCTAGAGGAGTGGGTCAGATGAGGAGGGCACTTGTCAGCCTGGGCAGTGGAGCGCCAAGGCAGGTGCTCCTGACATGAGAGGGTTAAAACCTCTTAGGGGTGGTCTCTGACCAGCTGGCATTGCAGCTGGTGAGATGGTAAGGGAATGGTGGGCAACAAGCATTTATTAGGCACTTACTGTATGCTAGGCACTGTGCTGAGCACCACGGGTACAAAGAGAAACAAAAGACAGGCCTGCCCTTGAGGAACTTACGGCCTAATGGGGAGACAATATGTAAACATTGCTGTAGAAGCCAGAGAGACAGAGGATGAACTGGGGATAGAGTCAGAGAGAAGGCAGAGGGAGAGAGGAGGAATGAGGAAAACTTTCTGCAGAGGCTAGGACTGGAGCGAAGTCTTGAAGGCAAGACCATGGGAAAACAAAGTAGATCAAAGCACAGCTGAGATTTCACTTAGCTCCCTCTCCCCTTCCCCTTCTCCACTCCCTTTTCCTCCCTTCCTCCGTTCCTCTCTCCCTCTATTCCTTCTTTCTTTCTTTCTTTCATTCCTCCTCCCTCCTTTCCTTCCTTCCACCTTCCCTATGCCCTGAACAGCTCGTTCACACACACACACACACACACACACACACACACACACACACATGCACACACACACACACACACGCGCACACACGCACGCACACATACACACACACACACACACACACTGCTGTTGCTTTCATACACACTTACATGTACACAGGCTTTCTCCCCCTAGAGAATGCAAGCTCAGTAAAGGCAGAGCCTTTCCTTCTACACACTTGCATTTTTCTTGAGTGAGTGAGTATTGTTGCTATTGAGTCATTTTCAGTCATAGCCGACTCTTTGTGACTCCATTTGGGGTTTTCTTGGCACAGACCCTGGAGTGGTTTGTAATTTCCTTCTCCAGCTCATTTTACAGGTAAAGAAACTGAGGCAAACAGGGTGAAGTGACTTGCCCAGGGCCCCACAGCTAGGAAGGATCTAGGGGTCAAATTTGAACTCAGGTCTTTCTGATGCAGGACTGGTTGCATTCTATTCCCTGTGCCACCCAGCTTCCCAAGTGAGTGAGTGGGCCACATTAATCAGAATGACTCAAGGAAGGCGGCTCCAGTCTTATCTTTCATACTAGAAAAGCGGCTGGCCCCCAGCCTCCCAGGTGATCAATGTATGATTTCCTCATATTAATTTAATTACTGATGCCTTCCAAGAAGTCCTTTTAGACTTTATTATTCCAAAGGTCTGTGATCTCTCCACCTCCAGCAGTTCTGATCTCCCTCCTCCCCCAGCTATGTAAGCCTCAGCCATACCTCCTGGGTCTTCTCTGACTCAGGCATGCCAGCCTCATTTGCTCTCACTCTCTGAGCTGTCCAGCTCTCCTGGAAGGTACATTTAATGCCCCCTTGTCACAAAAGCCATCACTGTTAATGGGCTGTAAGGCTTCCATCTGGCCTTTGGGCACTGCAGGTTTGATGTCCAACAAATAGAGAAATCTGGAACAGTTCTGCCAGCGCTTCCTGCTTTTGTTCCCAGAGGGCGATAATGAGAAGTGCTAAGACCCTGTTAAAAGAACTCACTTAGCTCTTGCAGCATCTGGGAGCTGTCCTCACTGTGTTTTCTCCAAATGAGCATCCCTTGGTCTGCCATTAGCAGTCTCTTGTGGTATCTCCTTGATGCCCAGACTTTCTGTGTTATGTATTAATTGGCGAGAAGTCACCCCTCTTGGGTTATCCCTGCACTCCTCTGGACCTGGCAGCCACACAGTTTCAGGTCCTGACATGAGATTAGTGGTAGCCCTTGTAGCAGTGATGGGGATGACAGGTTCACCACCACCACCACCAAACTAACTGCATCCCAAGGTCATCTAGTCCACCAAGACTCACCATCATTGGCAATGCAGACAAAGCCAGGCTCCCCAGCTTTAAGGATAAAAGACGGATGAACAGGATGCCTTGTTAATGGGGATGCCATTTTCTTGCCTGCACACAAGATTCATATCAGTGAAATGAATTAATCTGCCACTTTGCAGTCCTGGGAAGTCGTCAATGTTTTGTTTTGTTTTGTTTTTTCCACTTTTCATGGTTTCCTCCTTTTACTGATGAGAAAACTAAAGGAAAGTCAGGCAATGAATGACTTTCACACTTCTCATCATGGCACCCAAGGCTTCCCCATTTTGTACGCCCTGCTTGTCACTTCTGGGGCCCTTCAGATGGCTGAGTCTCTTCCATTACAGGGTCTGACCCTCCCTGGCCTTTCTCTTGGGGTCCCATCCTGAGAAGACTTTTTCCTTCTGTTCGCATGATCGCTCTGCCTTCCTTGACAGTTTCTGATTCACCACTTCCAAGGGCTGCAAAGTGGCAGATTAATTCAGTTCCCTGATAGGAATCTTGTGTGCAGGCAAGAAAATGGCATCCCCATTAACAAAGCATTCCATTCATCCATCAGTTCTACTTCAAGTTGGGGAGCTTGGCTTTATATAGGTTGCTGATGATGTTGAGCTGGGGTGGTTTGGAGGGAGGGTTCTGCAGAACATGAAACATCCCTGTATTCACAGATACCTTGTTCCCAGCATGCACCTTCCTAGCCATGCTTTCCAGGCCTGGATGCAGTACAGAAGGTGGGAAAATGTAGCATTGTTCCAAATATAAGTAACCTTGGCACTGACCTGTGGACACAGCTCTGATTTGCATTTCAATAAAAGCTTTGCTGGCTCTGATACCAGTGAAACTTAAAACTATGTGGGCAGGATGCCAGACTCGTGTGCCACCTGGTGTCATGCATGGCTGTGTGTAGGCAAGACAAGTCAAAAACTAGCTCGACATCCTTTCTCTAAAGGGCTAATAACCTCAGGGCCTGGGGTCACTGCCACGGGCAAGACAGGGCTTGGCCCCAGCAAACGCTTTCTCTAATTGGCTTAGCTTGTTGTATGTCATGGATCCCTCTGGCAACCTGCAGGGCCCCCTTCTCAGAAATACGGGTTTGAATGAATAGAATAAAATGTGTGGCATTACAAAGGAAACCAATTCTATGGAAATAGACTTATCAAAATAATTTTTTAAAACAGAGTCACAGCCCCCAGGCCGAGGGCCCCATCCCGAATTCTCTTTGTCCTTGGTGAGTATTTTTAGAGCTGGCTTATGGAGTTTGCAGCTGCCTGGGACCCACAGTAGAATCTCACGGTTGGACAGGACCTTCAAGATCATCTCATTCAATTGGCGTCTAAGCAAAACAGCACTGGACAATATCCCCAACCAGGAGTTAGTCCAGCTGCTGCTTGTAGACCTGCCAAAGTGGGGAGCTCATCACCTCCCAAGGCAATGAATGTGCTCTGCTTGTGGATGACTCCAATGGTCAGGAAGTTTGTCTTTATATCAAATCTAAATCTGACTTTGCAATCACCACCTGTTGGCTTGTGTGGCCCATTCACAGCATCCTAAGTTAGGATGGGATTTGCAAAAAGATTAAGTTCAAGTAACTGAATTTACAAAAGAGGAAATTGAGGCCCAGAAGGATTGGGGGGATGGCTTTTTTTAGCAGAGCTTGGATTCAAACCCAGGTCCTGTGTCTCCACATACAGCGATTTCTGCTGCTCCACTTTCATTCAAATCCATCCTGATCACGCCAGTAAATGACGTGTAAATGTCAGTCGTTACTGCTACTCCAGTGTAAGCATTTGAGTCCCTTTGACCAGTCCTCATGTGACGGTGCCCCATTCAGTTGCCTTCCTGAATACTCACCAGCTTTCTTCTCAGAACTGACCCTACTCCTACAGAGATGGTTGGAGCAGGACAAAGCCTGCAGGGACCACCATTTTCTATGAGACCTTTCAACAGGGTGGGGCCTCCAAAGAAGCAAATTGAGCCTCCTTCGTGACTCTGGGAATGCTCTTTTATAGGACCTCGACCTAAAATTGCATCACACACACCCCAGGCTCCTGCTAAACCCACTCACCTAGATAGGATCCCTTAGAGCCAGAAGGGAGGGGAGTTCGAGTGATCTGGGGCCACCCAGCTATAAAGCTCATGATAATAAAGTCTTTGTAGGTAGGGACTGTCTTTGCCTTTCATTGTATCCCCAGCACAGGGCCTGGCATAAAGTAGGCACTTAATAAATGCTTATTGACTTAACTTAATGTGGGGATTTGAACGCACACCTGAAGTGGCTAAGGAGGAAGGATGTCAATGGGTGATGCCGGAGGTCCAGGAGGCAGGGACTGTGCTCTAGGGTCAGCCCCTTTCACAGTTTCAGGGCCTAGAACAAGGCCATGGCCAGGGCTGGGCAGGAGTACTGGGAGGGCTTCAAGAGCCTGGGGTCACCTCCAAACCTCAGGAAGGTGCCAGAGCAGGCTTGCAGTGGGTGCCCCCTCCGGCGTCCAGCAGGTTTCACAGATGACTCTTTGGGCTTGCTGTCCGAGATCAGCCCCAGGTTCTTTCCTGTATCCTGTTTTTATTCACATCTCCCTATCCTGTACTCAAACAATAATTTTTAAAACCCAGGTGTGGGGCTTTATATTTATCCTGATTAAATTTCATCTTATTAGATTTAGCTCAGTGTTCTGGCCTGTCAAGATAATTTTGATCCCTGATTCTGTTGTCTGATGAATTAGCTCTCCTTCTCAGCTCTTTGTCATCGCTAAATCTCACAGCTGTGACACCAATGCCTTCATCCAGGTCATTGATAAAACTACTGAGCAGAACCGGGCCAAGGGCAGAGAACTCAACATTCTGCCAGGACCCTCCTCATGCTCCCGTTGACGTTGAGTCATTAACCACTGATCTTTGGGTCTTGGTCAACCAGACCCACCTGACTCTTAGGTTTCACAAGCAGCAGCATGGTATTTGAATAGAGAGTTCTGATTTGTAGGTTCCAGTCTCACTTCAGAAACACTGTAGCCCCATGACTCTGGTGAAATCCTTTACCTTCTTTTGCTTCATGTTCCTCATCTGTGAAATGAGGAGATTGGACTCAGTGCTCTGAAAGTACCTTCTAGGTATATGTCTACAATCCAAGTACCAAAAGATTTTGCAGGATTCAAAAGGAAGTCAGTCCCTCTAGTCTGACTCTTGTCCCTCTACAATTTGCCCAACAGTGGTAATCCAGTAATTTCTAGAAGACCTCCAGGGAAGGTGATCTGCTTCCCAGGGCTGCCAGGCACCTTGAGAGGGCTCTCGTGGTTGGGAAGTTTTTTCCAATACCAAGTTTACCCCTTTGTAGTTACTGCTCATTGCTCTTCCAAACCACCAGCAGACAACTTGCTGAAAGTGGGGATGGACTCTGCACAAGGGATCATCCATCCCCATGCTGGGAATGAATAGAAGTCAATCCAATAGAGTCTATTCTCAAGAAGTCCACACACTTGCCAATCGTTATTTTAACAATGCATAAAGCTGACCAGTTCTTTTTTTGGCCTACATGTCTTACCTGGGAATATGAGTCCGAGTCTAGTGAAATGAGCCAATGTTGGCCATACGTTTTGTATCAATGCAATCCATTATTCTTATCACTGATTTTATTCTAGGAGACCTAGACAGTGAGGCATCTCATTGCCAAGAAGTAGCTTAGCTCTTCCCTTAAACTTCCTGTGAGAAGGACGATAGAGGCTATAAAAGTCTGGAAAGCCATCTGTTCTCTTGCTCGAAACAACAAGCTAGGCAAGTGAGACTCCCGTTGGCCTTCAAAACCTTAGGGAGCCAATAATCTAACCTCAGATGAGCACTTTGCTCTCCAGACTCTTCAGACCAACAAAAAGACAAGAGGTAGAGGTTTCTATCAGAAACAAAGGTGAGGAATGACTGGTCAGTAGACTGCCTGTCTGTTCCTGTTTCCCTGGTACCCATACAACATCAAAACATTGAGAGCAGGGGTTCCAAACCTGGGGTCTATGAAGTTTTGTTTTTTCTTTAATGCTTTGATAACAGTGTTTCAATATCATTGGTTTCCTTTGAAATCCAATGCTTTTAAAGACACAATTCTGAGAAGAATTCTAGAGACTTCGCCAGCCTGTCAAAAGCCATGGCATAAACAAGGACCCCTGACCTGGAGGAAGGGCCCTAGGTGTGGGGTGAGCTGGATCCTCTTTGGAGGACTTGTTGGTAGACACAAGACAAGAGTCCTAAGAGAGGAGCAGATGTAGATGGTCTATGATAAGCATTCCTGCAGAGAGAAGTCACAAGACCTCAGATCTGTCTATCCAAATATTGTATGGGAACAGTCAAAGAGATAATCTGCTCCATGTCCTGGTGAACAAATTTGATGAGTTGGTCCAGGGCTCCAAGTTAACAACCAGTTGAATATCAGAGGAGGAACCTTGCACGTGTCCTGGTCGAGTAAGCTCCTCAGATGGCATATCCTCGTTCTTCCTTACCCACAGTTTCTTTCCCATCTTCCAAAGACCACTGGGCATATTTTTAGTGTTGAATGAATGTTGTCCTCTTGGAAAGCAGGGGGGTGATCCGGGAGGGTAATATTGACTCTCCCTGGAAGCCACCCTCACAGAGGCTATGAGACCATCCAATATAGCATGGTAATACTGGGGAAAATGCCCAAAGTACTCAGCCACAAAGCTGGATATTTGCGAGCCTAGCTAAGAAGACAATTCCTACTCAGAAAGCTTAGTTCAATTCACGATCACGAAACTGGGACTGTGGAAGCTTGATGGTACCTTTAGACTCTTCCCACCCCCAGATGTCACCTCTGACAAAGGTAAAGCAGGAGACTTCCATTAGGCCATTAGCAATCGTGGCTCCTGAAGAATCTCAGAGACCTTTGTGGAAGGGTGCCACATGATTGGCTTGTGAGGAAGGGTTTGTGAGGGATTCCTGAAAATCATTGAAATGTACAATTTAAATCCTTTTGGAAAAAAAAGTTCAAGGCAATGACATCAAAATTTCAGCTTCTGTGGAGAAACAGTCACTTGCTGTTCAGCTCTCAGTGTTTCCTGGGAAAAGGGGGCTCACAAACATCTTCAGAACTGCCAGAGGATTTTGGCCACTCGTTCATTTTTCTCTGGAAAGATTTTGAAAGGAAAGTGAATCCAGGCTGGTGTATGCGGAAAGAGAGATGGCAGTGATGATTGGAGGCTCAGATCAGCTCCTCCTCCTCAAGGGTCTAGGAAGGACATGAATCCTGGATTTAGAGGGTGCATTGTGTGACACCCCACAGTGGAAGCTGTGCTGTATCCCCTAGGTCTTAACCTGTTTGGTACTATGAGTGAGATACATAGCAGATGAGATCACAACATCAATAGTTACTCTTGAACGGTCTTGTTGCTGGCCATGACTGGCCATTAGGGTGGCAGTTGAGGCCGTAGTCCTGGGACTTTGATCTTTTCAGTGAGGGAGAGGGGAAGTTTGAGCCCTTGTCTGACTCTTGCAGGAAGCTGGGGAGCTTTCTTGGGCACAGTTACTGACTTGATGGGAGACATGTCCATTGAGCTTCTTAGGAAGCAGAGGGAGGGAAAGGCTAGTGCTCCTTCCCATTGAAGGAAAGCTGTGTCCTGGCTCTGACCTACAGACCCAGTTGGTGTCTGCATTTGGGCATTTTGTGTAATACTGTGACTAGTGCATACCATGAGGTATACCTTCTCTCTGTAGATCTTGAGGAAAGGAAGGTCAGAGAAGGTCATGTTGCCTCTGATGCCTCCTGGGACAGAGACTGCCTCCAGAGAAGACCATCTGCTGCCTACAGAGACAAATGTACTCAGTATTTGCTCCAGAAATACACACACAGGCTCAGGTCTTGGCACCTGCCACAACTCAGCTTAGTGATAGATCCCTGGGACAAGGTCAGCATTACCCAGCCCTCAGAGGATGACAACAGGCAAGATGGACATTTCCCTGTTGGGAGAGGAAGCAGGAACCATTCTCAGCTCCTAGATGACTTCTAGAATCTGTGCCAGAACGTTGGGGGAGAAATAGCCAGGGTAGGCTAGAATTGTCAGAGCAAGAGATAAGCCCTGGGCTCAGAGCCCACTATTGATGCCACTGCTGGTCTGGCCACAGAAGGGGGCAAATGGGTGGGGGGAGGCAGAGCTAGTAAAGACACAGCTATGGGCCCGTATGGAGTTGCCTGGCCAGTCTGCCTTTTAACACCAGTACCCTGGGGGTTTTCTTGTATCATAGTATCACAAATCATGGAAACATAAGTCTAGAAATGGAAGGACTTCAGGGGTATTTGGCCCATCCCTTTCATTTTACAGAAGAGGAAATCAAGGCACAGGAGGCTGACTAACTTGTCCAAGGTCACCTGGATCTCACATGGCACAGCTAGGAATTAACTGAAGCTCCTGAGATGCTTCTCTGACTTCCTGTCATGGTCACTCCTTTTGGTCTCGCCTTGCATTTTGTCTCTCCCTTTGCATTTATTTATCTTTCTCAGTTTGCCAATCCATACCCTTAGTGACTTTCATTCATTTATTTAACTAGTGAATGTTTTTGTTAATGTGAACTCTCAAGAGCATTTGGGAAAATGCCAGCAGGATGGTGAAGAGTTTCAACATGACACCATCTAAGGCAGGCATTGAGGATGCTTAGAGTGGGGAAGCAGAGCTTCAGGAGGGTCATAGTATGGGATTTGTTCTGCTTGGCCATGGTGAGGGGGGGAGGAATGGGGTGCAGAACTAGGAGCAGTGGATCCAGGAGAGGCAGATATAGGCTTGATGTCAGAAAAACTTCCTTGTACTTAGACCAGGGGGTCTTCAAATTGTTCATGTCATAGATCCTTTGGGCAGAAGACTGGTGAAGCTTCTGGGTCCCTTTGCAGAGTAATGCCTTTAAATATGTAAAATATATAATACACTATTACAAAGGAAACTGATTATATTGAAATAATCATAGTACTAAAATCAAGTGTTCATGGCCCCCAGCTTAGGAGCCCTGCTTTAGAGCTGCCACAAAGTGGGATCTTCCGAAGGTCTCAGCTCTCCTCTTACTCATATTCTTCAGAAACAAGCTGGATGCCCCTTGGTCTGGTTTGGGATAGGCACAGGTTAGCCCTCAATGATCTCTGAGGGCTAGTCTAACTCAGATGATTCTGTCTGGGACAAACGCAAATTTCCCCATTCTACCAGGAAATTACGGCATTTAGGAGAACTTGGCATGTTAAGGGACCTGCAAGGATCTTTTCTAGTTTGTTGAGTCCCTGAAATACCAGAGATTATAAAACCCTTTTAAGTGTGTTTTCCTGTAATTTTAGAAGAAAAGTGGCTTATCCTGACCACATGATAACCCTAACCCATCATTAGCCTAATTTCAGTAATGTGAGTTCAATTCCATCTGATACAGCAAGCACCTACTATGTAGCTGCCATTGTGCTTGGTGCTGGGTATCCAAAGACAGTGGCACTATCTGGTGCAGAGAGTGCCCATTGGACCAGATTGCTAGTTTGGCTCAATGTTTCTACAACTCCTTCCATCTTGCAGAGGACTCAGTTTACATGTAAGACAATGAATGCCACCATCCCTGTGGGGTTACCTAAGATGACCACTCCATGGCTTTGGATCTCTCCTGAGGAAAGCACAGGCCATGGGAAATGGGCTCCAGCCCAGTGTAATGAGTTGGAAAAGAGAATTCCACTTACTTCCAGATACTTCCTTACCTCCTTCAGGCTGATTGACTTCACTTGGTGGAGGAGGCAGTTGTGGGCATCACGACTAAACCTAACCCTTCATCTCTTTGGTAACGTGGTGAAATATTGGTCTCTGGTTTGGATGTTCCCTTCTGGGTTCATGCCCAATAGGATGCTGTTTTGCAATTTCAGAGTATTCCCCGATCATTTCTTTCTTACCTCTTGGACCCAAGTTCCTTGTATTGGAAAATCATATACTGAATCCAGCTTTTATAGAGAAAAGAGTGAGAAAATATCTCCTTATAAGTGGGGGTATTTTGTGAATTTAGGCTCTCAGGTACACTCAGAGCCTCCAGAATCTCTTGATTGGAAGTGGCCTCAGAGGCTCTAGTCTAGTGATTCTCAGCCTGTGGGTTATGTTCAATTTGTAACAGTGAAAATACATCCTGCATATCAGATAGATTTATAGCAGTAGCAAAATTATAGTTATGAAGAGGCAACAAAAATAATTTTATGGTTGGGAGTCACCACAACATGAGGAACTGTATTAAAGGGTCACGGCATTAGGAAAGTTGAGAACCACTGCAGTCTAATCCAACCCACACCAGAACAGTAATCTTCTCTGTAATATCCTTGGCAGATGGTTATCCAAGCTTTTGATTAGAGGGCTTCAGTGATGAGGAGCCAACCACCTCCCTTGACAGCTCATTTCCCTTTTGCATTCATGGTTGGGAATTACTGTTTTGCATCAGGTCTGAATGCATATCTTTCCAGATTCTACCCAAGGCTTCTTGTTCTGTCCCCCAAAGAATGAACAGGACACTGCTAATCCCTCTTTTACCAACACCCTTCTCATACTTAAGGTCAGTTTTCATGTTCATTCTTAGCCTTCTTCTCTCCAGCTCTTAGCCTCTGGGGCATCAGAGACTAACTGGCTTAGGTGCATGTGTACGTCAGCTTATTTTTGTGCTTTCTTTCCTTCCTCTAGGTCCCAGATCACAGGCCTCATAAGGCTGAGGGCCATCCTGCTGCCTGCAGGTCAACCCTATTCAGAGTTGTGCCCATTACTTCTCACATAATTGGACCAATGGCAGCACTCATTGGCTGCTATTTCTAGGATGCAAATGAGAATGAGAAGTCCTGGCCATGGAGTTCTTGACTCTAACATTTTCCTTTGAAAATCACTTAAAGCAAAACCTATTTGGAAATGTGAAAAGAGCATCAATGTCCTCCCTTGAGCTCTGTGAATAGGCCATGTCCTGAAGGGTTTGTAGAGTAAAGTTGAGAGAAGGACAGCCATAGATCAGAGACAAAATGAGCCCTTCAGGCCCTGGGGAGACTGATGAAGGGCTGGAAAGAGATGCTTCCCACCTGGCCAGGCAGCAGCCACACATAGGATGTCTCCTTGGTCTTGGGTCAGCCTGTGTTTGACTGAAGGGACTGATGAGTTTGGCAAAGAGCTTGAGGGAACCAACCACTGCTCCTGAAAGCCTAAGCCATACCCAGCCTACTCTGCCAAGCCTGCTGGTTAACCCAACCCTTTACAACTAAGCATTCACCTTCTTTTCTCTCTGTGTCTTAGCATCCCAGGGGCCCTTCAGGACTTGGCCAAAGTGTCCCCTTCCTCCTGCTCCCCCAGCTACTGGTACCCTCCCTCCCAGCATGTACTGCATATGCCTTGTGCCAGCTGTCTCCCATTAGAATGTAAGCTTCTTGAAGGCAATAGCTACTCCACCTTTGCTGTTGTGTCTTCAGCACCCAGGACAATGCTTGCTTGCTTGTTTGGGTAATTAAAACAAGACCCAGGTCACAATGGGCAAACTGTCCCCCAAACTTTGGTCTCAGGATTTTAAGGTGAATATCATCTCTTGAGCGGCCCGGGCAGTATCTCTCATAGGCATCCTAGTCACTGGTGGTGGAGAAGACAGCTCCTTCTGAAACCTTCCTGTCGATCATGGTAGCGACCTGTTATGACACAGTATGGTCAGACCAGAGGTCAGGAGATGGAGCTAGAGGACCTGGGTTTAAATCCCAGCCCTTCCACTTGCTGTGTGACCTTGGGCCAATCAGTCTCTGGGCTGCAATTTTGTCGTGTGGACAATGAGGGCCTTTTAGGTCCCCTATGGTTTGTGGTCTCTGGTCCCTGTATCATCTCAGATAACATGTTGTAACCAGACCAGTTTTGGGCTTTTCCTTCCCAGTTACAAAATGGGACAAAATACCCTTGTCATCTCTGCCAAGAAGAACCTCACTTCCGCGGGGTTCTTTCTTTCAGTAAATATTTACCAAGTTGCACTTGGGCTCATCTGGTGCTCTCTGGCCCAGGCTGGGAGATGGGGTTCCTCTCTCTCCTTAGATGACAGCCTTGAAGGAGACCAGAGAAGCAGCAGATATGTGGAGATTTTCAAGGCATCTCACACAGAGAAGGAATTTCTGTTGACAACTTAAATACTCAAAGATCTTCAGAATCATAATCCTATAAATAGTGTGGGAGCTGGGATGAGGTTTGCATTTCTCCACTGTCTAAACAATCTATCCAGTGAGTATTTTTAGCATCAGATACTTTTTCTACCAATGACTTGGGAAGTTAGCCTTGAAAATGGACAAAGATCACATAACTAGGTTAGAGAACCTCAGTTCTTTTTTTAATTATATATTTTTTCCAATTACATGTAAAAACAGTTTTTAACATTCTCTTTTGAAACTTTTGAGTTCCAAATTTTCTTCCTCCCTCTTTTTCCTGCCTCCTCCTTGAAAAGAAAAGCAATTTGGCAAAGGTTATAGATGTGCAGTCATGCAAAGCTTATCTCCACGTTAGCCATGTTGTGAAAGAGAACACTTATCAAAAGAGAAAAAATTAGAAAAATAAAGAAAGATTTTAAAAGTCTGCTTCTATCTGCATTCAGGCTCCATCGGTTCTTTCTCTGGAGGTGGACAGCATTTTTCATCATGAGTTCTTCAGAATTGTCTTGAATCATTGTATTGCTGAGAATAACTAAGTCATTCACAGTTCTTCATCATACACTGTTTTCCTGGTTCTGTTCACTTCACTCTGCATCTGTTCATGTAAGTCTTTCCAGATTTTTCTGAGAGCATCCTGCTCCTCATTTCTTATAGCACAATAGCATTCCATCTCAGTCATACACTACATACCTTGTTCAGTTATTCCCTTGTTGATGGTCAGACCACATTTCTCATCCCATTCTTGCACTAATAAGCTGTGTGACCTTGGACGCATTGTTTGATGTCTCTTAGCCTCATTTTCTATACCTGTAAAGTAAGATTCCTAAAGAAAGCTTCTGCCATTGACTCCATGACTACATTTAGAGGAATTACAAAGATTCTCTTGGTTGAAACTTCCTTCAAGACTGGCTTAGGAGCTCCCTCCTGTGTGAAATCTTTCCCAGTCCAATGAGGCATTGGTTCTTTCTTTTTTTATTTGTTTATTTTTAGTTTTCAACATTAATTTCCAAAAGATTTTGACTTTCAAATTTTCTCCCTGTCTTTTCCCTACCCCTACCCCAAAAGAGCAAGCCTACTGAATACCCCTTCCCTCAATCTGCTCTCCCTTATATCCTCGCTCATCCCCCCTCTAACTTTCTAGTAGGGCAAGATGAATTTCTATACCCCAGTGCCTGCATATCTTATTTCCCAGTTGCATGTAAAAAAAAATTTTTTTAACATTTGTTTTTAAAACTTTGATCTCCAGATTCTTTCCCTTCTTCCCTCCTCAGCTACCCCCCCACTGGGAAGATAAGCAATTCAATATAGGTTGTACATGTGTAGTTATGCAAACCATTTCCATAGAAGATATATTGTGAAAGACTAACTATATTTCCCTCCATCCTATCCCACCCCCTACTTGTTCTTTTTTCTACTTTGACCATGTCCCTTTTCAAAAGTGTGTACTTCTAACTACCCTCTCCCCCAGTCTGCCCTCCCTTCTATTATCCCCCCTCTTATCCCCTTCACCGCTACTTTCCTGTAGGGTAAGATACACAATTGAGTATGTGTGTTATTCCCTCCTTAAGCCAAATTCAATGAGAATAAGGTTGTCGCATTCCCTTTTACCTTTCTGCTCTTCCCTTCATTGTAACAGTTTTCTCTTGCCTCTTTTATATGAAATAATTTACCATATTCTATCTCACCCTTTCTCCTTCTCTCACCTCTTAATTCTATTTTTTAGATATCATCCCTTCTTATTCAGCTTATCCTGTGCCCTCTGTCTATGTATACATGTACACACATATACACATACTCACATATGTATTTATACACACATACACCCTCCTATAGATACATATATATATATATATATATTCCCTTCAACTATCCTCATACTGAGATTATTATTTTTCCATGTAGGCATGTAAATAATTCAAGTTGAATAAGTTCCTTATGATTTCTTTTTCCTTTTTACCTTCTCGTGCCTCTATTGCTTCTTGTATTTGAAAGTCAATTTTCTGTTCAGCTCTGGTTTTTTCATCAAGAATACTTGAAAGTCCTCTATTTCACTGACTGACCATATTTCCCCTGAAGCATTATATTCAGTTTTGCTGGGTAGGTGATTCCTGGTTTTAATCCAAGCTCCTTTGACCTCCAGAATATCATATTCCAAGCTTTTCAGTCCTTTAATGTAGAAGCTGCTAGATCTTATGTTATCCTGATTGTGTTTCCACAATACTCAAATTGTTTCTTCATGACAGCTTATAATATTTTCTCCTTGACATGGGAACTCTGGAATCTGGCAATGATATTCCTAGGAGTTTTCTTTTTGGGATCTTTTTCAAGAGGAGGTGATCAGTGAATTCTTTCAATTTCTATTTTGCCTTCTGGTTCTAGAATATCAGGGCAATTTTCCTTGAGAATTTCTTGAAGGATGATTTCTAGGCTCTTTTTTTGATCATGGCTTTCAGGTAGTCTAATAATTTTTAAATGATCTCTCCTGGATGTATTTTCCAGGTGAGTGATTTTCCCAATGAGATATTTAACATTGCCTTCTATTTTTTCATTTGTTTGGATCTGTTTAATAGTATCTTGGTTTCTCATAAAGTCATTAGCTTCCATTTGCTCCAATCTAATTTTGAAGGAAGTATTCTTTTCAGTGAGTTTTTGAAATTCCTTTTCCATCTGGGCAATCAACTTTTTAAGGCATTCTTCTCCTCATTGGCTTTTTGGGCCTCTTTTGCCATTTGAGTTAGTCTATTTTTAAGGCGTTATTTTCTTCAGCATTTGGTGGGGGGGGGTGGTCTCCTTTATCAGGCTGTTGACTAGCTTTTAATGATTTACTTGTGTCATTCCCATTTCTCTTTCCAATTTTTCCTCCACTTCTCTTACTTGATTTTCACAATCTTTCTTGAGCTCCTCCATGACCTATAACCAATTCATATTTTTCTTGGAAGCTTTTGATGTAGAAGTTTTGACTTTGTTGACTTCTTCTGGTTCCATGTTTTGACTCTTTTTGTCCCCAAAAAAGGATTCTATGGTCTTATTGTACTTCCTCTGCTTGCTCATTTTGCCAGCCAAATACTTGACTTTTGAGCTCTTTGCCATGATAGAACTCTACTTCCAGAGTGGAGAGAGCTTTGTCCCAAAGCACTGGGGTTTTTCACAGATGTTGTCAGAAATCTGAAGAGGGTGCCCTCTCTACAGCCACTACAAGCTCTGGCATACTGGCATTTCTCACCTTGGACCACTGCCCAAGACAGCAACCCAGATCCAAGGAGGTCAAAGCAAGAGTGATTACCCTCTGAATGGTTGCTTGGTCCCCCTATGATCTGCATGCCAGGAGCCCCAGAGGCAGCCACAAGGCAGCAGCTGCAGCCACTGCACTTCCACCACCTCTCACCTCAGGGACAGGGGCCAGACCATGCTTTTCCATCACCCAGTTCCAACAGAGTTCCCCACTGACCTTTTATTTTCTCTTTGGTGTTTTTGGGTTGAGATGTCTGGGAACTGCCACAGCTACCAATGATTCACTTTCCTAAAGTCTGCTCTGTCTTGTCTGGGCCACTGGTCAGGGTTGCCCTGGATCCAGGCAGGCGTGGCACATGTGGGACTGTGCTCAGCTCCCAGCGAGGTGTGATAGACCCTTTCTGTCAGCCTGCCGGGCTGCCTTCAGTGGGAGATTTATCTCTCTCTGTCACTTTGTGGGTTCTGTAGCTCTAAAATTTGTTTAGAATCATATTTTACAGGTATTGGAGGTGGTTGGAGTGGGAGCTCATGCAATTTCTTGCTTCTGTCCACCATCTTCGCTCTGTCACCCTGGTGGTCTCTCTTTGCTCACCTGATCTTCTGTGGAGTTAGCTGTGGCCATGTTGTGTCTTCCCATTAGAATGTAAGCACTTTGAGGACAGGAACTGGTTTCTGTTTTGTCCTTGTTTTCCTAGTGCCTGGCATACAAGAGGTACTTGATAAGTGTTTGTTGGAGTGAACTGAATGAGAGAAAAGTTTGAGGACTATTGTTCCTCATAATCTATATACACATATATACATATATCTATATGTGTGTGTATACATACATATATATAAAATTTCTTTTTCTTCTTTTTTTTGAAACTTTGAAACATGAGTCCCTGAAATTTCAGCGACCTCAAGCACTTTAAATCCTTGCTCCCTTTTGCCCAGGTGTACTATGGCCGTTCTGAGTCATCAGGTATACAGATGATAGCCTGAGCCCCCATTAAACCCAATTTAATTCAATTTATTAACTGCCCTTTTTACTCATTACAAGACTATGAAAGATGAATCACTGCAATTGTAAAACTATTTAATTAAGACATGAAAGCAATTGTAAATAGTAGAAGAACATTAGGCAGTCAAATTAGCCTGTTTCATATACCAATGGTGTAGCCTACACCATCTCCCAAATCAGTGATAGAAGAGAAATCTAATGGGAACTTGGGAGGGTCCTGGACAGATGAGGTGTGGGGGGGAGGGGCAAAGACTGCTAGCTGCAACCTGGGCCCTTTGAGGTTCTCTCAGTGGTCAGTCCAGAAATCTCCTAACCTCTTAGGTCATGCTGGATTCTGCTGGAGATTTTCAGCTTGGCTCTGGGCTCAGCGGGAGCTCAGACTCTTCTCTGACCACAGCTCACAGTCTGCCTCAGTCTCTGCTGTCTTGTAGGTTGGTCCTTCAGGGAGTGTGGTTCTGTTTGGGCTTTCTCTGCTCAGAACCCAGTAGTGCCAGCTGGCTGTTATATCCCAATGCTTCTCCTCATTTCTCTGCCCCATAGCTTGCCATATCTGGCCTCACTCATCTCAGCTTCAAGGCACCAGCCTCCTCCCTCCTCCCTCAAGAGTCAAGAGCCCTTGCTTAGATGCTACTGCATGACCTCCTTGGGCCTACAGGCACTTTAGATGAGAAAACTGAGGCTGGTACATGCCTGAGGTGGGACTCAAACCCAGGTCACCCTGACTCAGCACCACCACCCTGTCCACTGCACCTATGACCCTTTAGCTCATCCTTTGATTTCACAAGCAGTAGGAAAACCCAAAATCTCACACAATCAGGACAAAGCATCTCAGTCCTGGGGAAAAGGTATATGGATCCACAAACAGACAAGCCTCTCCCTGAGCTTCTAGCCCAGAAGCTCCTTAGGTTGGCCAAGAAGCACATGGCCTTTGCCTTGTGTTTGTGTCCTGAAGACCCTTCCTGGCCCCATGCCAGTGAGTGACCCTGCTCAGGCATGGCCAAGCCCACAATTGCTCCCTCCTCCCTCCCAGGATGGAGCCTCCCTTGCCCTGAGCTCTCCATGGTCCCTTCTTCCACTGGTCACACAGCAGGAAACACCACCAAGGCTCCAGGCCCAGGAAGTCCATGTTCCCAGGGGAAAACTGGCTTTCCTAGAGGATTCCTACTTTCTGTCTTGGGGAAACAGACTCATCTCCTTTTCTTCTTCCTCTTTCCCCCTTTAATATCGGGCCTTCTCTTGGTTCTTTCCCACTTTTCAAAAGCCAGCTGAACCCCACCTGCATTGGCTTCTGGAGTTTCCATGATCAGGGCCTGTGGTCATCTCCAAAGCACCTCATCCGGGGCCTGCCAGGAAATAGGCCTATGGGATTGAAATGAATTCAGTTGCTGAGCTATAAATACCGAGGCTCTCCCATCTTTCTAGTAAATAAGTAGTGATTGACATAGCATCTCCCCATTAGGAAAGGGACAGTTCGTGCTTGACTTTGTAGTCCCAACATTGAGCCCTGGGCGGAGCTCATATTAAGTACTTGAGAAATGCTTGTTGACCGACTGACTGACTGCCATCCCCTCCCAGCAGCCCACTCATTTCCCCTTGAGTGGTTCCTGCTTGGAGAATTTTCAACATCTTCACCAGACATTGGTACAGTTGCTTCACAACCTGCAGCCAGTAGGTTCGAGGCACCAGTGGCTCACATGGTTATGAGTCAAAGATTTGCCCATGATCATCACAGAATGCACATGTAGCTAGATCTGCTTCATCTGGGGCTTCCTGCCCCGCCTCCTCTGTTGGTGGGACTTGAGGGGGTTTCCATCACTGCTGTTTCAGACTCATGATTGCTTGCACCCCACATCCCCGGCCAAGGATAGAGGCCACCCATTCCTGGTGGAGAAAAGGGGTGCTAAGAGATGACCAAGCAGAAGGCAGGGCAGCTCCTTCCATTCTTCCTCTGGAGGCGGCAGCATTTATCATCCTGAGTCCTTCAGAATTGTCTAGGATCATTGTATTGCTGAGAGGAAGGTTCCTTTCAGAACTCTGCGAGGTGTGTACTGAGTGCCAGGGCTGTTCTCAGGGAAGGGTCTCCTATAGGCTGAGCCTGAGAAGGATCTGGCTCCACCCCGAGCCTTGATTGGTCCAGCTTCCTCTTGGTTTTTAAGGGCTCCTGGATCTCTCTCTTTGTACATGTACATATTATAGACAGTTCTCTGTCTGCAAAGCAGTAGAATAGTGGGGAGAGGGGCCTGAAAGTCAGCAGGAACGGGCTTCAGGTCCCACCTTTGACCTAAACTGACTATATGACCCTGGGCAAGTCATTTCTCTGGGCTCTGAATCACTTTCCAAACCTCTAGCCAGCAGAGGAGGTGCCACTCTGCCTTGGGAGAGGGCATTTCTACACGTGGAGGGTCCCTGTAGCAATGACAATCATCCATCCAGTCCCAGTCCCCATTTCCCCGTCTTTCTCCATCTCTGTCTCTCTCTCCATCTGCTTCTTTCTCATTCACTCACATACATATGTGTATGTACATCCACATGCCTCTAGGGATCTGCATGTCAGGTGGGAATTGGCCAGTTCTCAAAGAACACTGCAGAAAATGAACAAAGAGAAGTTTAGAAACCATTCAGGGGCTGCAGAGGGGCTTGACTGGGCTGGTCAGAGCTAGGATCTAGTAAAAGGGCATGTGACAGGATCAGCCCTGCTCTGCCATAGGCACCAAAGGCTCTTGGACACTTGGTCACTGCTTCAGGGTGAACCCAGGTTCCTAGGAAACTTTAACCTGTAGATTTCATTTGAGGCTGCTATCTGCATCCCTGAAGGGAACTGTCCTTGGGGGAACTCACAGAGTGCTCGCAGCTCACCTCTCTCACTCTTTGGTTTTGGCTGCTGGGAGGTCAGTCCCACCTGGAGCTCCCAGGTCTAGTAAATCAGCCAGACAGAAGTCAATCAGTCATGACTAAAAAGCCAGTCAAGAGTGTTTATTGATCCGATCATGTACCCCACCCTGCTATTGATTATCCCGTGGGCTTAGGACCCCAGGGATGCTAGATCTCACTAACTGCAATTCTGAAATCTTTCTAAATGTAGTAACCTCAGGCAACAGAGATGAATAAATCCTATAGCCCTGGAGCCAAAACCAACAAAACCAGCTGGTACATGTCTCTAGGAAGACTTGTTTGCTCACGTAGGATACAGAGAACTAGTTTTTGTTTTTTTTTTTTTAAAATTACTTACTGGACCATGTCCCTTATGGCATGGTCAGAACTGTGTAGGACACCAATGAAATGGAAGATGTAGCCCTTGTCTCCAAAGAGCTCACAGACTTGCTGCTAGTCCCTTCTCTTTGTCTGACAGAGGGGCTTTGTCTAACCACCACAAGCCTGTATTCTGTGTCCTGAGAGATAAAGAGCAAAGTGGAGACATGAAGAGGGGAGTCCCTTTGTTTGTGAGCCATCCAACACCCACCTTCTTAGGGTTTCTCCTGAAGGGGGCCAGATGCAGGAATAATGTGGAGGGATGGCCATGTCTCCCAACTGCACCATCTGCTGCAGAAAAACCTTGTCCTGAGAAATAGTAGAATGTATTGGTTACCTTGAATAAGGGATTGCTGGAGTCCTGAAAATACCTCTGCTACCTCAGTTTACCTATCAGTTCAGAAGACCTTCCTACCTCTCAAGGTAGGTCAAGGATCAGTCACACCTGGCCATGTCTTGAGCATCTCAGAGGAAGGCCCATAATCAAGCAAGGTTAACCGTGCTGGTGATTCTGATGGAGACTTCTCTTCCCATGAGTAGATAGTACAAGACCCAGGTGGTAGACACACAGCCTTGGGACAGCTCCAGTCAGTAATGCTGAACTTCTAGAGATGTTTTGTTGATGCATCTTTAAAATTAAAAAAAAAAAGCCACTAGTGTCATATCCCAGGAAGGACACCCTCCCACCCCACCCTTCCCCCCAATAAAATCCTCTCTTATAACACCGAAGTACAAATAACCAAAGGAAACCGACACACAGACCATTCCTGGCAACAGATGCCTGGCTCTGCCCCTGCCGTGCACTGCCCTTCTACCCAGAGGAGCCAAGTCTCTGGTTATCAGCTCTCCATCTGCGTTCCAATCTCTCAGCAGCATTTTCCTGGCAGTTCTCTCAGTTCTGCTTCCTTCACTTTTTAGCAGGACACGCAAGGCTCTCTATTTCCTCAGAATCCCTTGTGTTACCTTTTTTCCAAGGTTCAAACAGAGTTTTATTACACTCAGGTGACAGTTTGTTTGGCCGTTCCCCAATCAAGGGACCCCCTTCTTGGTTGTTTCTTGTCAACACAAAAAGTGCCACTCTACCATTCTGTGCCACGTGGGACCTGCACCCTGCTCTTTGCCCTCCTTGGGGTATGTGTGCCCCAGTAACTGCATCACCAGGTCAGAAGGTCTTGATGACCAGATCAGTCACTCACCTAACAAAGTTCCAATTTATTTGCCAAAACTGTGGACCCAATGTGCTTCTTCCCTGACAATGTTTGAGCACAGCTGTCTTCTCAGAGCCCTCACCTAACTTTGACTTGTTCCGTCTTTTGACACCTCTGTCTTTTTTGCTTTGTGTGAGTTTTTAATCTATATTTTGTCTTATTATTCATAATTTAGGACATTTTTTCTTTTGTCTACTGATCATATGCATTTCACCTTCTGAAAATGGACTTTTCATGGACAAGATTAACCAGGAGAATGACTCCCAGGGTGTTAGAGGCAGAAGGGAGTTTGCTAGAGCCATACGAACCGGAATCACTGTGCAGCTTTAGTGACTCAGCACACCCATCTGCTTCTAGAGAGAAGACAGGCCTGGAGGATATTGCCTCCAAAGTTGTCCTGGCCCTGTAGAAGGATGAATGCCCACAGGCTGTTGCTTCAGTGGGGCCCAAGCTTGAGCAAGGCTCCATCTTTGTGGCCATGTAGATGGACCCAAGCACCACTGGGAAGGCCAAGCAAGGTTCCTCTCTAGTAACAATGAAGTGCCCTCAGTCCATCTTCCAAGAGAGAGGGCCATGGCGGCTTCCCAAAGCCCAGAGCCACCCAGGGCTGCCATGGTGGAAAATTCCATTACTGACATGGAGAGCGGGCTGAAGGCACAGATGGATTGTAAATTGTGACAACCCCGACAGGTAAATATTGGCTTATGCACAAACTCATTTCTATAAATAACCTGTCTGCTCCAGGAACTCCACAGACAGCAGTAGGGATGCTGAGCTATTGATTTTCCCAGTGTGCTCGGTGCTGAAAAGCCAGCTGTGGCCTTTGCTGCTGCTGTCACAGGCCAGCGTCCAGCCCTCGGCTCCCTCTGGCAGGAGGAAGTGGAGGGAGGGAAGGAGGGGCATCATCAATATCAATCACTCATCTCCCACACTAAGGCAGCTTCTTCCAGGTGCCCCTCTTCCTTCTAATCCTGGCTAAAGGGAAATTATCCCAGGGCACCTAGCAACAGTCATTTCATCCCTTTCTCTTCAGTGGTGCCTCAGAGATGGCAGAGCTACCAAGGGCCAGCCAGGGCTGCCCCCTTCCTGAAACGTGACTCAGTCTACAGCATTCTCAGCAGGTAGGGATGTGGGTTCCTTGAATACTTCCACTGCCAGGGAGCTCATTACTTTACAAAAAAGCAAACCATTCTCTTTGTGGACAGTGATCAGGAAATGTCACCTTACACTGAGCCACAATCTACCTCCCTGTATTTTCTCTTCTTATTGATAGTTTATCACTTCTACAACTGAGTTAAGGACTTCTTACAAAGAACCCATTGGATTATTCATGTCTGTAGTGCTACAAATCATAAACAGTGCCTCTGTGTGCATGTGTGTATGAGAAAAAGAGAGAGAGAGGAAAGGAAGGAGAGAGAGGAAAAGAGAGAGGGAGGGAGACAAAGGGAGGGAGGGAGGGAAGGAGAGAGAGAGAGAGAGAGAGAGAGAGAGAGAGAGAGAGAGAGAGAGAGAGAGATTGCACCCTGGCTCTAAATGGGTATATCAAGCTGAACGAGAATGGGCCATGGCCATGGGTTTGGGTCGTGTTGATCTGTGAGGATTTTGCCACTCCAGTGACCAGGACTGGGCCCAAAGGCAACAAAAAGAAATGTGGTGAAGTGATATTTGGAATCCAAAGACTTCCTTATTTGTCCTTCATTCTAGCTGAGAAGAAAACTTAACTAAGTTAAAGAAAACTGAAGGAATGTGGGTTAGGGAATCTTGGAGGTGGGAGGGACCTCAGAGCCAGGTGACACTGGACAAGTCCCCTGACATCTCACCTTCCTTGTCCATAAAGCAGGGGTATTGAGTGACTCACATGAGCTACCTTAAGGTTGTAGAGATGTGCTGACTGTTTTTCCTGATCACTACCCATTACTCGCACCCTCAGCCCTGCCCCCACTTCCTGGATTCATACAAATCCTCTTACAGCCTAATATATTCAGTGTATCAACGATGTCACATTCTTTAGACAGCTCTCCCTTTCCCCACTCATTTGGATGCTTCTAGATCTGGCACCAACATTTCCTTCTTAAGAGCTTCCCGGCCTCCCACCTCAGTGCATCCTCTAAGGACAAGGAGATCGTGCTTTGGGAGTCCTCCTCCATCTCTTCAATGTCACACTTGCAGAGCACAAATATCTCATTTTAATGTCACCTAAAGAGTCCCTTCCTTTCCCCAGAGGGAAGCCTCTCCTCTTTTCTCTTTTCATATCTCCTGTCCTGGGTCATGAGCCTCTCAGAGCCATGAGCACTGGCCTCAGTCTCCTTGGAGGTGGCAACAACGAGACTTCTGGTGTTCTTTGTGTTCTCCTGGGCCTATAGACAGGAGCTCTGTCAAAGCTGCTTTCTCTCCATCTCACTGAATCACACGAAAGACAGCATTCAGGGATGATTCCTTCTCCGAGCAGGAACAGTTTCTAAGCCACACTGAAGACTTGGAGAGCAGAAGGCAGGTGCTGAGATCCAGGTTCCTCACCTGCTCAGCAACCTTGCATCTGCATGCTCTGAATCTTCCTGGACAGCTACCAACCCGTGGCGGTGCCCATGGGTCAGCCAAGAAAGATGTTTCCAGAGCTTGGGTCTCTAGGAGTGCCAGAATAACAAGATGATTATGGAAAGGCCATTCGTGGTCATCTCCACGACTCCATCTTGGAAGGATACTGGCAAATTAGAGGGTGTTCTGAGGAGAGTAGCCAGGATAGCAGGGGACCACAAGTCTTTGACATAAAACTATTGGTTGAGGGAGGTGGGGCTCTTTACCCTAGAGAAGAGAAAGCATGAATGTTGTCTTCAAGTATTTGAAGGGATGTCCTCTGAAGGATTTGACTTGTGTTTGGCCCCTAGAGGATCCAATCAAAAACAATGACAAGAAGTTGCAAAGAGACCAATTTAAGCTTGATGTCACAACAAACTTCCCAACAATGAACCCTCTCCCCAAGTGGGAAGGGCTACTGCATTATGTGGTGAATCTCCCCTTCCTTGAGCTCTTCAATGAGAGACTAGATGACCTCTAGCTGAGTATGTGATAATGGGAATTCTTGTTGAAAATTACTGTTGAACTGGATGACTGCTGGGGTACCTTCTGACTGACATTCTTTGATTCCATACTCTTCCTCTATATGTCACTTGACTTGGATTGAAGAAGGATAATACAATAAACTCCCCTAATTATGATTGGATTTGTAGATTAGTCAAAGACTCCACCCCATAGCAGCCTGAAATGTCAATTAGGTAGCCTCTTCTGGAGGTTGAACTGGACTAGGCAGCCCCTGACATCCCTTGAATTCTGGGATGCTATAAATGCAGGGAAGGGGAGGGACTTTACTCAGAAAATCAATCCATTGGGACCCAACTACTTTAACTCCTGTGAAAGTGAACTAAATTCCCCCATACAAATGTTCCCAATGGCCAATGCCAATCAATCAATTTATAAGCAATTTATGAAGCACTGACTGTGGCAGGCACTATTCTAGGTGCTAGGGACACAAAGTAAAGTCAAAACACAATCCCTGCCCTCTGCATGCTTACATTTGGTGAAGATGCTCACATTTACAGAAGACATGGGGCCATGCCAATGACTTACAGCATTTCAACATATGGAGGGGGAAAATGACTCAAAAAATCCAAAGGACATTGAGACTGGATTGGGGAATATTCCACAACATTCACAGGGCTGATTTGGGCAGTGGATTTGCTTCCTTGTCTCTGCTCAACTGACACTATATCTAAAGTTAATTTGTATTTCCTGAAATCCACTTCTAAGGGCAGAGTGCTCATGGGTGAGAGGATGCTCCCTAGGGACTGGCTGTGAAGAACAGACTGAACCCAGGGCAGTGAGGCCACTACCTTAGCCTGATGCATTTCTAAGAAGAGCCTTTTCTTTAGTCTCTGTTGGTCATCTCACATTTAGTAAGTGGCTACTATGTTCCAGGCACTGTGCTAAGTGCTAGGGATACAAGGAAAGGCAAAAAATTGGCTTTGCCCTCAAGGAGCTGCCAGTCTCATGGGCTATGCTAGGAGCTATTAATACTACTACTAATAATAACAATAATTATTATTATCATGATTATTATTATTATTATTAGAACTGCCATTTGTATAGCGCTCCATGTTTACAACAAAGCTCTTTTTACCCATGCCATCTTTTGGGCCCCATGAGGTCAGTGCTTACAAGGCTTATTCTCTTTGTCTTCTTACAAATGCATTTATAGAGCACTTTCATGTTTGCAAAGGGTTTTACATATATTATCTCATTTAATCCTTATAATAACCCTATTAGATAAGTGATATTACCCCATTTTACAGATGAGAACACTGAGGCCGATGGGGCTTACATGACTTCCCTAGGATCATTCAGTAGTCAGTGTGAGAGGCTGGACTTGTTCTTGGTCTTCCTGACTCCAAGTCTAACACTGCCAGCCAGTTGCTCTCAGCGTGTTCTCTGAATGTTTATTGATGCCTAGGAAATGACTGCATCTTCTTTTTCTTTATGAGTTACCTGTCTGCTCAGTTTTGGCAAGCACTTACAGTGACCTTCTGGGGGCATTCTAGCTGTTTGCCTATTCATTAGCATGTGTCCTTCTCACAGTGTGAGATGCAAGGGAGTAGACCTTTTTTTTTTTTTTTTAACAAAGAGAATCCATAGAAAGAGCCTCCATGTTATGTACTGTTTTTTCTCTGCTTGATTAGGGGACAAAACAAACTTCAGGGTCCATTTCCTTGCAGAATCTGCAATGACCAACACATCCTGACTCTGTGAGGAGAGCCATTCTGTCATTCATTGTGATGAGGACCTCATCTTGGGTCATCATCCTCAACCCCCCTTTGTCTATAACCAGATCCACTTGACACAATCATTTTTGTTCAATGTTTCTCTGTCGATACATTGTTGGTTGTGTCAATGGACCCATCTCCCATGAAGGGCTTTTTGTGTCCACTCTTGGATCTTAGGCATTTCAAATGCTCCATGCAGAGGCCAAGCCACATGGGTGACATATGCTAAGTCCAGTGACATGTATCCATCATCAGCCATTGCTGTGGCTTTGTGATATGCCTTTGTTTTCTTGGTAATATGACCTGAGGAGTCTAAGAACATCTGTCAGTCCTCCTCTTCCTCCTTTTTAGTGATATCAATTATCAGTGACATGACTGTGGCCAGACACAGGGGTACATATCTATAATTCTACTTCTGGGGGAAGCAAAAAGTATGGGGGGGGGCGGGGTGGGAATCTCTTGGGCCCATGAGTTCTGAGCTACAATAGGACCAAAGCCAATTGAGTGTCCATACTAATTTTGGCATTTGTGTGATGGGAGTGGGGGGCTACTAGGCTGTCTAACAAGTGTCAAACTGGCCCAGATAAGGCTCCCATGCTCTTTCAGCCGTGGAGTCAGCCTGGGAGTGGCTTCTGCTCTCCCACTCTGGGACAGCAAAACAAGGAGAAAGACAACAAAATGATTATGATCATTACTATTGTCATTATTGTTTAGAGAGATAATAAACCTACTAGGAATTCCTTTATTTCAAAGGAAGGAGGAAAGTATTTAGGGTTAGGGTTAAAACTTAACCCTAACCTCATCCTAACCCTAACTGAATGGTGACTAGAGAAATGCCTCCAAATGACTTCACATTATATGCTGAGGAGATCCCTGTTTAAGTTGCATGTGTATAGCTGATTGGATAGAGGGCATTGTATTGTGGAGCTGGCCTGGGGGAGGGCACCCTGTGTGTAGAGCTGACCTGGAGGAGGGCACCCTGTGTGTGGAGCTGATCGGATGGAGGGCACCCCGTGTGTGGAGCTGATCAGATGGAGGGTACCCTGTGTGTGGAGCTGATCAGATGGAGGGCACCCCATGTGTGGAGCTGATCAGATGGAGGGCATTGTATTGTGGAGCTGGCCTGTGAGGGGGCAGCATGTGTGGAGCTGATCAGATGGAGGGCACCCTGTGTGTGGAGCTGATCGGATGGAGGGCACCCTGTGTGTGGAGCTGACCTGGGGGAGGGCAGTGTGGCCCAAGAATTGACCTAAATGGTTTGAAGACATATTCACTCTCCTGTTTCCTTCCCAAAGGTGTGACAGGGTCATAGAAGTGTTTCTGTCAGTGTCCCATTTTCTTTCATATTTGAACCAATGCTTTCTGTAGCTGTCCATGGTATCTAGGGTAGGGAAGCTGATTTGCCCCATTCCATTTTCAAGATACTCTTTTTAACCATCTGACATTTTGCTGAAGGGGTGGGGTTGAGAGGAGACAGGAAACAATCAGTCCATTATTAATCCACAGACTAATTGTTTTGTTTCATCTAATCATCTGAAACACATTTTTCATTTCCATTACATTCATTTAAATGACTTGAGTCCTGGGCAGTCAGAATCCCCTAAGTTATTAGCATTTCATTTGGAATGCACTAAAATAAACATTTGGGAGCATCACCACAGCATGACAGCATGCCTCTTAGTTCCATTTTTGTTCCTAAGTGATTTTCCTCAGCTTTAGTTCCAATAACTAGAGTCACTAGTGGCAGAGACACAAAGATCATGGATGCCACCCCACAAAGGTGGTGCCCTCTTCTAAGCAGATAACATGTCTCCATTCATCTAATATTTTACTTTCTGGTTTCTGAATGTTGTTTCATAAGAGGGCTCAGAATCCTCGTCTAACAACAATAGATTCCATAGGTCATTTCTCTCCTTGGAGTTTAGGGGAGCTGTAGAGAGCTATGGAGGGGACACAGTTCCCAGACAGATTGTTAGTTGGAGTTTGTAGTTGTGTGTGGAGTTGACATCTGTTACTTTCTGGGGGACAATGAGCATAGTAATCCTGCCACTTAATCATTTTTTGAGGGGCTCAGTAAGTGCTAAATTTTCAACCTGCAATTATAAGTCACATAGCTTTTGCCAGTTTCTTGCAAATCTGCATTGATTAGCAATCACTTGGCCTTTACACTAAGTAAAGTGACTTGCTCATCCTGTTTTTTACCAGCCAGGACCCATTGGACAAGTGTCCCATGAAATGTCCCCAGAAGGTTCTGTTCCTACCCACCTGAAGCAGGAGACAAACTGTGAAGTACTAGTTTGTCTACAACTTGGAGCTTAGCTGTTCCTTTTCTGGATCTGGGAACTAGGAGGGAGAAAAGAACTTTAAATTTATAGACCCGAAAGGGATCATATAAACAGTGATTTAGAGCTGGAAAGAGGCCATCAAAGCCACCCCCTTCAGCTTACAAATAAGGAAACTGAGACACGGAGAAGTTAGGTGATTTATCCAGGGTCTGACATCCAATAAGCATCTGAGGCAGGATTTGAAGTCAGGTCTTCCTGATTTCATGTCCCTACCTCTGCCTCTTGTGGCCACCAAGCTGTCTCATGTTCAACTTGGGTGACTCCTGTGTTTCCATTTAATCTAAACAATTCCTAAAAAAGAATCCCAGCTCTGACACCAAACAAGAGCTTGAGGAGCTGGAGCCCATCACTTCCTTGACAGCCCAGTCCAGCATGGCGTGAATTCACCTCTTCTTGACTTCCTACCCTCTGTGTTAGCCATGAACCTCCAAAGACAAACATGATATCCCTTCAGACACTCAAAGACAGTTGAGACATCCTCCCTGGGCCTTCTCTTCTCCTAGATGAATTATCTCCAGTTCCTCCAACCCATTCCCCTATGATACTGATTCCAGGTCAATCACCCTGTTCTCATTGCCCCTTTCTGAACACTCTTTAGTTTATCAATATCCTGGTGAAGCCTGGAGGAAAGCCTGTGGTGAAGCCACAGGTCCATTTTCACACTCCCCCCAAAACTCCAGGCTCGAATGGCCTCCCACCTCACCTCTGGGTCAAAATTCCTTGTTTTCCTGAAAAGCTCAGCTTCCTATAGGAAAGATGCCCTTCTTGATCCCTCCAGTCTGCCTTG
The DNA here is from genome assembly GCA_028646515.1 of Pseudochirops corinnae. Taxonomy (NCBI): domain Eukaryota; kingdom Metazoa; phylum Chordata; class Mammalia; order Diprotodontia; family Pseudocheiridae; genus Pseudochirops; species Pseudochirops corinnae. The sequence continues at coordinate 3,777,695 of CM053590.1, read as the reverse complement.
AAGGAGTTGATTTTCTATTTATCAATATCCTTCCTTAAAGCACATCCTATGAGCTGAGCAAAGGACAGTGGGCCATAATCTCCCTGTTCTGGGAAGTTGGACCTCTCTATGCAACCCAAGGTTTTTTGCACAATTGATTGCTGACTCATATTAAACTTGGGGACCACTGAAACCCTCAGACCACTTTCAGATGAGCTCCTTTCTAGCCAAATCTCTCCCAAATTGTGCCTGTGAAAATGATGTTTTAAAAACTCATCAGTAGTCAATTCATTTATTCTCATTAAATGTAATCTGATTCAACTTGTTCCAGCGCTCCAGTCTGTCAAGATCTTTACGAATGCTGGCTCTGTCATCTGACATTAACTGACCCCTCCCAGATTTGTGTCACCTACAACTGTGAAGATCATTCTGCCCATGCTTCCCCTGCAGTCCGGGTTCTAGAAAGAAGGTCACACAGGGAATGCTTCCCTATCGCAGGATTGTCTGGGAGTGCTCTGGCACTGTGGACACAATGGCAGCTGCTAATATTTGTACTGAATCCAAGTCTGACCCACATCAGGGGTGGGGGGGTGGGGATCTGGGGCTCTGATTGGTCCTTTTGCTGGAAAGCCTAGAGCAGCACCTGGGAAATCAAGGAATCTGTTCCATTCTCTTCCCAGATCTGTCCCTGTCAGTGACCCAGAATAAGTAACCTCCTCTCTCTAGACCTCTCTTTGTTCATGTGGAAAGTAGAGGCTAGCCCCTGCTGGAAGCCCCAGGTCCAAAGTCATCATGGTCATAGCAAGAATAGTAGAATAAGTGAGGTGATTGATGTGAAGGTACCAGAGCAATTTTAGGGACTCTTGGAGGGAGGGGATGCAGGGAAGGCAGGTCTGCAGATTTTGCAGAATTGGACTTTTCAGGATAAAGTCATCAAGCCACGAGTTCTGTCATCTCCCCAGGCTTTTGTAAACCAAGTTTTCACCAGCTCCTCCTTTGATGACTTGTAGAATGTTGATCTTGGTTATAATGACAAAGTGCATCAATCAGCATCTGTAAGTAGCAGGTGTTTGTGACAGAGGAAGCTTAATAAATGGTTGTTGAATGCATGCATGCATGCATGAGTGAAGGAATGACTGAATGAAGGAATGACTGAATGAGTGAATAGTATAGTTACAGGAGACACCCAACTGACCTGAGTTTGAGTCTTGTTCTGACACTCACCTGTGTGATTGTATACAAGTCATATGACCTTTCTTGAACTCTATTTCCCCCTCTGTACAACAACAAGATTGGACCAGCTAGCTCTAAATCCCTGCTAGCTCTAAAATTCCATGGTTCTATAGTGAGTTACCATGAATGCCAAAGGCTTCCTTTTCCATTTTCATTCTTACCTAACTTCAGCCTGGTTGCTGAGTTGGGTTTTGATTTTTTTAGCTTCTTTTCAGGGTTCCCAATTGACTATTTTTACCAGCCAGAGTCTCATGTCTTAAGAATCCTCTTTGGACCCAGAAGGTGGTAATTCACTAGATCCCTATGCATCCTTTCTCACCACTGCAGTGGCATTAAAGCATCCATCTCCATCTTGAGCCCTTTCCTCACTGTGTATTGAAGGTTCATTAGATTGGAGGGGCTCCAACTGTCCTGGTGGGAGCCCACTGGAGGTCCCCAAGAGGCAATGAATGTGACATTTTGTAAGAGTGGACTTTCCAGGAAATGCCTATGTAGAGTTGACATGACAGGGACACAGGAGTTTATCCAACCTGCTGAAATTAGAGACATTTCAAAAGCCAGGAATGGGGGTGCCATCTCCCTGTTGGGTGGCTGATTTGGCTCACTCAGTGCATATGGGATATAACTACATATGAAGAGCATGGCCCTCTGATGGTTTGTGTTGTTTTTACTGATACATGAGTCAACACAAAAGTCCCCAAGGCCAGTTTCGGCTCAGGCACTTTCCATTTCTTTGCCTCCAGAGGAGCCACAGGTCAGAGGGCACCTAGTTCTAGCTGATGAGAGATGCTGTTGCCATGACTTCTAAAGTATAGGGAGCCTGCTGGCTCACAGTGTGGGGGTTGGGTCCTATAATTGAACTTTTCAAATTGACTGATGGGAAGGAAGCAGAAAGATGAAGCTGGAGGAAATGTCATGTCTGGTCTCTTGAAATGGACAGAGAGCCATATTGCTAGGGCTCTCCCAGGGAGCAGGGAAGACCCAATCAGGCTTGTGCTTTAGGAACATCCACTTTGGGTAAGAGATGGAGGCAGTGAGACCAGTCAGGACTCTATTGTCAAAGTCCACGTGAGAGGTGATAAGGGTCTGATCTGGGGAGAAGGGAAAGGTGCCATGGAGGCATAGTCAGTAAGACCTGGTGACATTGGAGATAGGGGCAGGGCAGTGATGGAGAGAGGACAGCTGAGGGACACTCTGCTCTGCTTTGGGAAGACCAACCTCACACTGAGGATGCAGTCCAGTGGCAGGACATCCAGCTGTAAGGGGCCATGTCCATGGCTGTGGGATCTCCCATGCTCATTGAACCTCATGGAATCTGCAGGGGGAACTCTCCACACACACACCTCAGAGGGGGCTTCAGTGCCTTCTGTGCCTGCCCCCCACTCAGTGCCATCTCAGGGCATATGGACTAGGAAGGTTCCAGCCTTAGTCAGAGCAGGGATGGGGGCACTGTGAGGTGAGGATAGACATGAGATTTCAACCTGATGACTGTTGTTACAGACTGCCCTTTCACCCCCATTTTCCATGACAGTGAATTCCAGGCATGCCTCCTTCACTCATGGCCACCTGCTTCATAGACTGGACTTTTAGAGGCTCTTGTGTAGGGAGATTGGTGGAGGGAGGGAAGCTTCCCCCTCAGAGAATGTGACAGTTATCCCAGCTAGTGGGACAGAGGATGTGTGGAGAGCTGGGGCAGAGAGTGATACTCAGGATGAATTTCACCAATGGCTCTGAGATCATCCACTGCCAGCCCTTTTGCACAACTATTGGCAAGCAGTGACTTCATCGTTTCTCTCCTGCCTTACTTTCACCACCTCTACTCCCAGTAAAATGGGGTGGCTTAGATCCCTCCACCCTCCTCTCTTCATATAGGCACACTCACACTGACACACATATAAATGCATACTCATACACATACACATTCTCGCATTCACATGCATACACACATTCATACACATGTATACACACTCATACATACACATTCACATTCATACATACTCAAATTTACACACATAGTCATATTCACATTCACATATACACACATACATATATACACTCAACAATACACTCACATACACACTAAATATTTTAAGAGGGTGTTTGTCTGACAGTCCCTCAGGCTCATGACCCAGGAGTCCTCCTGGATACCTCAGCATCATTTTCTACATCCAAATTCTTACCAAAACCTGTTGATTTTATCTTTGCCACATCTCTTAAATACAGCCCCTTCAGCCTCCAAAGAGATTTTGCTAAAACTCAGATCCAGCCATGTCACCCCCCCCTTCTCAACAAACTCTCATGGCTCCTGATTGCCTCCAGTATCAAACACAAAACCCTGTGTTTGAAATTCAAAGGTCCTCATAACCTGCTTCCTCCTACCTTTCCACTCTTCCACCATTCCACATCCTCTGATCCAGGATGGGACTCTGCCTTCCTGGCTGCTCCTCAAACATCTCCCTACTCCAGGACTCTTCCTCTGCCCTCCCTCCTTGTTTCTACCTCCTGACTTCCCTGGCTTCCTTTGAGTCCCAACTAAAACCCCACCACCTCCAGGAAGATTTTCCTCATCCCCCTCAATCCTAGCACCTTCCCTTTGTCTGTTATTTCCAGTTTATCCTGCTCAGACCTTGTTCATGTAGCTGTCCCTGTGTTCTCTCCCTCATTAGAGTGTGAGTACCCGAGGGCTTGTTTCCCTGGGGCTTGGCAGAGCACCTGACACCTAGCAGGTACTTCATGCATGTTTATTGATTAACTGATTGACAAGAGGACCTCAGAGGTCCCTCCCAGATGCTGAGTTCTGACCCTTTGACTATGGTTGGCCTTCCAGAAACAGTCAGCTTCCCTCTCCCAATCAGCCTACCCTTAAGGTGAGGTACTGATGGGCAGACTGAAATGCCCTGATTATGTCCTACAGATCAGAACAGCCAGGCTCTTCATTGCTGTGCTTAAAGCTTCCTGGCTTATTATTACTTACTCCATAGAATGCATGAGACATTTACTTACTTACAGAATTCCACTTCCAGCTGTAACACCAAGAAGCTGGATCTGCCCAGTGTCTTACTGTGTTTTGTGTCATTAGCTTTATCTAATGACATAGGCAGGGGACCACATCCTCGGACAGAGCATTCTTTGTGCCTGTGTGAGAGATCAAATGTTTAACCTGAGGGATGTCCTGGTTCTGAGTTCTCATCAAGACTTTATGGCTTATTCTGAATAGAAACAGAAACCTTCAGGAGGCAGGCATATTAGGATTTTAATTTCTGTTTGTAGTGAGAAAGTCCCTTGATGGATACTTGAAATGGATTCTGCCTGTTTCTTAGGAGACTTTTGCCTTGTCAAAGAAGATTGGATTGAAGGAGGCCATCAGGGGAAACCGTGACCCAGGAAATAAGGAAAGGCAGCCAGGCAAGGAGCAGCTCCACCTTCTGATCACATCTTCTTTGCTGTGTGTGTAAGGCTGTCATCATCAGAGAGGTGGGGCAGTCAAGCTGGGAGAGCAGGAGAGTGGTCATTACTGCCAGTAATAGCCCTGGGAAGCCATTGGTCTATCTTGCTCTGAGGCAGCCTATAGCAGCTGATAAAATCAGGGAGAGCCCAGAACTCTGAGCAGGGGTTTTTACTCTAGCTGCAGAGCTGATGAGGTTGTCCGTACAAAGGTCATAATAGGCAAGAGAGACTTCTTCTGACAGGGTGGTGTGGTTTGTTGGTAGAGATCCTAGTATGTCTGTATGGTGTATGGTTCCAAAGAAGTCTCATGCACTGGGCTAAGCTGTCTGAGGTCTGCGGTGCAGACAACACAGAAGCAATGACATCTCTGTGTTGCAAGGTCAGCACCAGCTGCCTCCTTGGAAGCACTTTGAATCCTGACCTCATCTGTTGGATGGATAAGGTCATGGGACCTTGTTATAAGGACTCAGGAGATAGGGCTAGGCTCTGGGAGGCTGAAGCGTTCAATTGCTTCTTTCTTGGCTCCTCTTCTCCCCAGTCCAACCTAGCACCCCATCCCCAGTTACCACCTTCATCATGGAAGCACATGGCAGTGGGATGGACTTTTACCCACAGAGCAGTCATCACACACACACTAAATACTTCCACAGCAAGTCATCTCCTGGTTTCTTGAGGAATTTCCAAACCAACACACCTGGCATGGCAGTAGTATCATTGGGCCATGGTTAATATTGACTGTCTAAGAAGGCTCTGGCACAAATGCTGGACAGAATCCTCATAAGCTAACAGGGGCAGGGCCTTCCCTGCCCAAAGTGGAGTTGGGCACCCTCTCCTTGTCTAAGATGTGGGCTTGCCAGGGGAGTAAATAGGATGGGAAAAGACCATTGTTAGACTAGTCTTGGCTTTTCAGATGGAAAGTTTGGGCCAGCTTTTTAATTTGATCTTTAATTGGTTTGTTTGGTCATTCTTTTGATCACAGGATGAGAGAAAGGAGTGGCCATGAAAGTCCTCCCAGCTCCAACTTGTTGGAAAACGTCATAGGAAGAAGAGTCCAATTATAGGGTGACCTTCCCTGTGGAAGCCAGTCTTTTGGGGGGGATCATGGAAAATGTGGGTGAAAAAAATCTGGAGACTTTGCTTCAGTTGGGGGTCCTATCTCCTGTCCCATTTGCTCTTCTCCTGATAAACAGTGGAGAGGACAGATGAAAATCTTTCCATTCCCCTTTCAGAGTTTTGGGGGAATTGATCAGTGTTCAAAGACAGCCATAGTCCACCCATGGTGTCTTTGGTCTCTGAACAATCAAGGAGTAATTGGGGGCCTGGGCCTTTAGCCAAGAAAACTCTGCAATGTAACTTGTCCAAAAGTGTCTTCATGCTAGGCCTGCCACCAGGTATAAAATTTTTCCATTAGATAGCCATTTCTTGAAGAGTAGCAAGCCTCTCATTAAAATGCAAATACACCTAGGAAAGGGTTACTTACCTTCAGTCCTTCACACTTCAGTATGAGCTAGCTTAATCAGGCTCTTTTTTCCTAATTACTAGCTGCCTCCATTCAAGTTTGTTTGAGGAGTCTGGGAGCTTGGGGCTTTGTTGGGTAAATGGGAGGTGTGCCCAAAGTGGCAGCTCTGGGGCCAGAAATCATCATGAGAGGGCCCTGGGCACATAGGCAACAGCATAAGTATTGAGGAGGTGGGGGGTACTGCCAGGATGTAAGAACAAGTCCAACTTTTCAGAGTTTTGTCCAAGGTCGTCGCATCTGTTCAGTACTGCTGAAACCCACAGATAAATAATTCATGTATCAGGGAGAAATCATAGAGTGCTTCATGTCTTGGGATCTGCATGGAAGGCAAGACCATTCTGAAGAAATAGTTTATGTACATTGTGTATCTGGTACTTGCATGGGTGCACGTTCTTTCCTGGAAACTCCTTGAGGGCAGAGGCTCTTTTGTGTCTGTATCCCTAGGGACCAGCACTTGGGCATTTAATCAGTACTTTCTGGCTGATTGATTAGAAGGGGGGAAGAGAGACAAAGACTTAAAATCCACTGCTCAGCTTAATCCCCTGTCCACCAGGAGTGAAATCCCTAGAGAGGTGAGAGCTCGGGCGAGGAGCCCAGACCAATGAGGCTGATAATTCCCCTCTTGGCAGAAAGAGATCTAGCCAATATCCTCGATAAGAAAAAGCCTCAAAAATAAATAGCCTCCTCCGTTAATGAGCTGAGTGTTCAGGTCATCCAGGGAGTGTGGGCTCCTTCCCAAGACTTTGGAAGGCACAGGGGACAAGGGGGCGTCTATTGTGTGCAGGTTACCGTGCTAAGTGCTTTACAAACACATCTCACTTAGTGTAGAGGCTCAGAACAAGGGTAAGGTCAGGAAGGGGCTCTGGGTGCTGCATTGAGCCCCCCTTCCCTGCCTGGAGTTTCCCAACCCCCGAGATTCTATTGTGTCTGCTAGAATGAGAGAGGAAGGTGTGGGGCAGGCAGCCTAGCAAGGTGGTGCCAGGTCAGGGAGCAGAAATGGCAGAGCAGAGAGTGAAGGAGAACAGCACAAGGGAAGTGGGCTCCTGTGAGGCACCCTTCATCTGTATTCCCTCCTTCACTTTGCCGGTTTGCGGCAGGATCTTCAGGGGGAGTAGGAGCCGGTTGAGAGGTTCTCTCCCTGCTGCTGATGGGCTCTCCTTGCCCAGGGACTGGCATGAAGCCGATTTCTGCAGCGTGTACCTGGCTGCCTCCATACAGATCTGTGTCTTGAGTAGATGCTATCAGGGATCACTGACACAGGTAGGGGGCACCAGGGCTTCTTCACCTCAGTTCCTCCAGCTCTTCTCGAATTACTTGTTGAGAAATCCATTCCCAGGCTCTGTTTTGTGATCAGAGAGGATGAAAGGGGAGAGAAGAGGCAGGAGACTGTGGTGGCTTTCTGAGCTCCTCCTGCCAGACTCCACAGCTGGTCCAGATTTGGGGGCAGCACTGAGGGGCAAGGTTCCATTCTTATTTGGGGTTTAGTCAAGGTCTGGGGCCCAGAGTAACCCCCCTCTACTAGACACACCAAAGACACAGCTTCTAAAGCTGCCCCAAGACCTCTGAGCTTGGGCCTCTTCTGGCTGACCAGAGAATGGACTGGTCTGACAGTGGCCCTGCTACCACCACTGCCTTTCTGAAATGCTTCAGCCACCGCTGGGATCACATGTTTGTTCCTTGAAGTCTAAAAATGGTTCTATTTTTAGACACTGGTTTTTTTAAGTCACTGACAGGAATCTTCATGTGCAGCTTTGTGGAACAGAGTGATGCAGCTGGGGCTGAGCCAGAGGAAACTTCCCCCTTGGAAGGGCAGGAACCGCTGCCCAGCTTCATTCAGGTATTAGGTCCACTCTGGCAGATCTGGTTCACATTAAAATCCGTACTCATATTGTAACATGTCATGAGTATAAAGCAGACACCTCTGATTGCTGCTAAGGTCCTTCACAATCTGCCCCCAGCCCTCCTTTCCAGACTTGCTATAAACTACCCTCTTTTGTGTACTTTACATGCCAGCCAAACTGGCCTAACTTCCTATTCCTTATGCATGGTGCCCCATCTCCAGCCCCTATACCTTTGCCTAGGTTGTGCCCCCTGCCTGGAATGTTCTCTCTTTTCTCACTGTCACCTCTGCCTTTTGGGATTCCTAACCTTCTTCCAGTCTCACTTCCTTCAGCATCTCCTGCACAGCCTTCTTGACCCTCCCCACTTAGCTCATAGGATCGTAGCTTCAGAGTTGGAAGAGACCTTAGAAGTCATGGAGCCCAACCCACTCATTTTACAGAAAGGGAAATTGAGACTCTAGGAGGTCAGTGACCTTGCATGGGGTCACGTCACTAGCAAGTATTGAAGGAAAGATTCCTGAGACTAACCTTCTCCATGGCACTGCTACAGCCTCTCAACAATTGCCAAGCCTTGATTACAGCAAAGTTGGTAGCCCCAAGTTACTTTGTACTTAATCAAAAAGCATTTATTGAGCACCACTGTGTGCAAAGCACCCTGCTAGGAGCTGAGGACACAGAGAAAGGTAAACAGAGTGGTTCGTGCCTTGGTTTGGCTGACCTATCTACAAACTGTTTCCCTTATTTAAATGGGAGCTGCTTATATCTACTCTCTACTGGGGAAGATAAACAAAGACTGTACAAGGGAGGAGAGCAGGAGAGGGGGAGACCCAGGCACATAGCTCATACGGGCTCCAAAGCCCCCTGTTCGTGACGAGCAGAAATGGCCATAGAACTCAGTGCTCTCTCCTCACCCTTGGGTCCTAAGCCAAAGGTGAATTTTTTTTTCTTTCTCTCTTGTTGCCCCTTTCAAAGGTCATGGCGCCCTTGTTTCCCCACATGGTAAACAGAATGAACCACTTACTCTGGCAAAGCCCACCCGCCACCTGCTGACTTCTTCAGGTTTCTTGGCTGGCAGATACTCGCATAGTGGCCAAGATAACTACAATCTGTGGATTGGCTTCTACCAGCCTCTTTGTGCAGAGTTGTGTCCTGTCCCAAGCTCAGCAGAGGAGCCTTGCTCCAAGAGGCTCCCTCTGGCTGGGGCCCCACTCAACAACATCCTTCCAAACCCTTCACATAGGCTGACTTGTAACTTGGCCTCATCAGTCAAAGTCACCAACTTAGAGAGAGGTCCTCTGGAAGGATGCTTCCTATGGAAAGGCCATCATGAGATGATTGCATCTTATCAGCCCAGCTCCCTTCTGCTCTGGCCCCCACAGAAGACCCCAATAGAGAGGCCTGAGGGCAGATTTTCAGATCAGCCTAGTACCACCAACATGGTGCCTGGGAGAGAGAAACTTGTGTCATAATGGCCAGAGCTGGTCCTCCAGCTCCCCTCCCCCCACATGCAGTTTATTTTTATGTGACTTCCACTGGCAAGATGGTGTTTTGTTTTCGCCTTGTTGGCTGCCCCAGACTCCCCCACCCCCTTCCCTTGCAAGTCAAGTTTGGTCAGGTGGCCTCATTTGAAAAGGAAACCAATCCCCAAGCCCAAGAATAAAAGGAATCAGAATGACAAATTGACTGAAATGAGGAAAGTGACAAAGATTCTGGGGGCTGAAATCTTTCCCAAAGCCAGGAATAAATAAGGCTTCTGCTCAAGGGCCTGGGGGAGGAGGAGGAGGTTGGTAAAAGAAGCTTGATTCTCTGCATTTTTCTAAATGTCTGAGAGATCCAGCTACTGGATGGGATGGGGGTGAAAGGGGGGGAAAGTTAATTGCAAAATAGGAATTTCGCCAGCTGTTTTGTGAATTTGGACAGCCAGAAAAGCCCAGAGTCGGGGGCAAAGAATTCCAGGTTCAGAGCCAAAGATTTGAATCTTGTCTTTGTCTGTGTGACCTTGAGCCTCAGTTTCCCCGTCTGTAGAAAGAGGGGTGACCTCCAAGGTCCTTTCCAGCTCTAGAGCTCCAATCACAGAAACCTTGAGAAAAGAGGGGGAAAATACTATGAGAAAGGAATAAGTATGTCAGATGAGGAAGTCTCCATGTGTCTGATGCTGAGAGACCTGGAGTCATTAGGAATCCTGGAGATGGTTTGATGGTCATGGGCATTGGCCCATAGCCCACACCACTCAGTGTGATGCAGAGTCTTAAGAGGGATGGGCCCTCCAACTGAATAACCTTGAGAAGGAAGTCACAAAAGCCAGGAAGATGAATGACAGTCGTCGGGGTGGGGGGAAGGGATGGTAAAGGAGGCACGGCTAATTACATTTTGACATTTATTCCAGACCCTATTAAGTGAAACATATGCAGCTTTTATGGAAGGAATATAAGAGATGCAGGGGAATAACAGAGGTCAGCTTAATGGCAGAAAATTAGTCTTGTAATTGAGAGCTGCCAGGAAAATTTCTGACATGAAGCCAACAAGAGTTGGGACAGCAGCATAATGGTGTCTGTGAGGACTGAAGTTTCCGCATTGGAAACCCAGCCCAGACTGGGGAGGTGAACTGAGCCACCATCATAGCCCTGGAATGAATGGGACCTCAGAGGTCACTAAGTATGGAACTCATTCTGAATGGAAAGGACTGCATTTGCACTCAGGATCCACGGTGTCAGTGCCCCCTTTTCTGCTGAAGGGGCAAATGACAGGAAGCCTCCCTGGAAGTGCCTGCATCTGAAGCAGTCCAAGCACGTAGGAGCAGGGTTATTTTTGTCCTTCTCCCAACCTAACTTGGATGAATAAGGGAAGAAAGAGAGAAGCACAGAACCTCCGAGTTGGGAGGGAACTCAGGCACCATCTGGTCCAGCCCATGACTGGAGGAAAATCCCCTCTATGGCAGGAATATCTTTGGGGATGGGGAGCTCATTGCCTTATGAGGCAGCCCATCTCACTTGGGGACAGCCCAGATTCTTAGGAACTTCTTCTACTGAGTATGACTCTGTTCCTTTCAGTTTCCACCCTTTACTTTTCATTCTGCCCTTGGGAGCCAAACAGAGAGAGTAGATCCCTCTTCTGTAGCACAGCTCCTCAAATCTCTGAAGACCTCTCTGCAATCTCCTCTCTTCTGCAGGCTAAGCCTTCCCTCATCCTTTATTTCATTCTCCAAGTCCCTGCCCATTCCAGTCCCCCTCCACCAAAAGTACTCCTGAAATTCTCCATAATATGGACCAAGTCCTGAGTCCAATATTCCAGATGTTGTCTGAGTCAAGTAGGGGATAGGTAGGATCTCATCATGCTTATCTTGAAAGCTGTCTCTCTCCAAATACTACAACTTCCTTAACTGTGATCTCCCATGTGATGTCCCTGCCCATTGACTCACATGGAGCTTGTGGGCCTCTAGAACCTCTAGATATTTTTCTCGTGGACTGTTATCTACCCACACCTTCCCCATCTTGACCTTGGAAAGGTAATTTTTTTAACCTGAACTTTATATTCATTCCTATTATATTTATTTTTATTTATATTTATAATATATATAATAAATACATTTACATTTATTCCTATTAAGACTGTATTAGAGAGACAGTGTTGCTTAGTGGACAGAGAGTCACTCTTGGAGTTAAGAAGTTGATTGTTGTTCAGTCATTTCTTTGTGACCCCATTTGGGGTTTTACTGGCAAAGATACTGGAATGGTTTGTGTTTCCTTCTCATTTTACAGATGAGGAAACTGAGGTAAACAGGATAACATGACTTGCCCAGTGTCACCCAACTAGGAAGTGTCTGAGGGCAGATTTGAACTCAGGAAGATGAGTCTTCCTGATTCCAAGCCTGGTGCTCTGTGCACTATGGCACCACCTTCAATTTCTACCTATGATACATGGTGGCTGTGTGACCCCAACGAGTGGCATAGCTCCCAGCCCCCCAGGAAGCTAAGGTTATAAATGGCTGAGCAGCTCTCATCTGTCTTGGGAGTCTCCAATATCAATGAAATCATCAGTTGGGACCCTCCCAAAAAGTCTCATTGAATGCTAGATGTTGTAACCCTTAAGATGCTACAGAGATGTGAGTTCCTGGTATCATTCTCTTATTAGAAATTCCTCCCTCCCTATTTCAGGCTGCTGACATCCCTGGATGTCCTGGTCTTCTCAATCACTGTCTTCATTCTCTCTCCCAGATTTTTGTCATTGACAAACTCAATAAAGATCCAGACTGTGCTCTGTCACAGTCATTGATTAAAAAAACCTGTCCCTGACCATACCCAAACTAAAAAGCTCTCGGGTTTGGGTTGAGCCCCCCACCCCCAACAAGCTCCAACTCACCCACAGGGATATCAGGGAGACTTTGTCAGTTGCTCTGGAGCTGGGAGCTCTCCTCACATATCTGTCACATCATGGCCTGACTTTGCTCCCTTTGAGATTCTAAAGGGCCATGAAAGGACTCCAGGCCCCTGCCTGGCACTGGGGCATCAGCTATCCCTCTGCCTGGGGTGATGAATTGTCTCAATTCAATGTTGAGCTTCACAGAGAAAAAAACCTCAGGAGGAACCAGAATCCCAGAGCTGGAAGGAGAGAGTGTTGTGTCTACCCTTCCTTTTCCAGATGAGGAAACTGAGCTGCCAGGAGGTTTTGTGGCTCCCCTAAGGTCACAGAGAGACTAAGAGGCTGTCCTGGGAGAGAACAGAGACCCCTTGACTCATGAGAGAGTCTCTGTCTCTTGAGTGACTGACAGAGAATCACTTCCTTCCAGAGTGACTGGGTGTGTGTGTGCATGTCAGCCCTACCTGCCACACAAACACTCCTCTATGTAAAATTCTCCCCATGAATCCTGCATTTTTGATGCCTGGAATTATTGGGGTGGCCTAGAGATGACCCCTACATCTCCAAAGAGAGCAAGAAAGAGCCCCTGGCTTCTCTTGATGAGTATAGATCTCCTGGCCCAGTTAGATGACAGCCCTGGCCATGGTGCTGAACCATAACTGATACTGAAAGAGCATGTGAAGCCAGGGGAGCTGCCTTGAGAGGCAGGGGCCTCTGGTCCCCTTTCCAAAAAGGAAAGGGAAGTGTCTTTAGAATCTAGGGGATGAGTTCATCTAGGATTCCTGGGAAATGGCTAGAGAGGGTGATTCAAGAGACTATTGGTCAATATTTGGAAGGGAAGTAATAATTCCCAAAAAAACAGTTTGATTTCAAGCACAGGCCATGCCAAACTCACCTCATTCTTCTCTCTCTGTCTCTGTCCCTGTCTCTGTCTCTCTCTCTGTCTCTGTATCTCTCTCTTTGTCTCTCTCTGTCTCTTTGTCTCTCTGTGTCTTTCTGTCTCCCTCTCTCTATCTCTGTCTCTCTGTCTCTCTCTCTTTGTCTCTGCCCCCCCCCTTTCTCTGGACAGGATTCCTAAATTAGTATGGGCCATGGAGATAGTTTACTTAGATATTGGCAAGGCTTTGATTCAGTCCCTCATCCTCTTCTTGTTCAGAAGATGGAGAAATGCGGGTTAGACGAGAATACAACCAGATGGATCCAGGGCTACTTAGATGTCCAGGCTCAGAGTAGCTTGGCATGGTTAGTATCAGCCTGGCAGAAGATCTCCAGTGGAGGGCCCTAGGGATTGCTGGTCTACCCTATATTTGACATTTTTATCAATGGTAGAGATATCAAATGTTTCAATGATGCAAAGCTGGGAAAGAGAGATGATCTAATGGATGATGGATCAGTATTCAAGGTTTCTTGGTAGACTGGAACATGAGGCTGAATCTAATCAGATGAAATCCCATAGACATACAAGTCAAGTCTTGTCTTAGGTCCCAGACACCAGAGCCTCCATAGAAGTTGGGAGCAGCATGGATAGATAACATTTGTTCTGAAAAGGATCTGGGACCTTAGTGGACTACAAGCTCTACCTGAATTGGCAGTGAAGGCATGGCACAGTGAAAGATCCCAGGACTAGATGAGCAGCTTTGGTCCAGGTCCCTTCTCTGCCACTTACTGTGTGAAGCTGGACCAGTATCTTCCACTAGCCTCATTTGTAAAATGGGCACATTAGATTATAGGACCTTTAAGGTTACAGCCAACTCTCACATGCTAGGATCAGTGCTTGGGATATGCCCCAGGGTTGCCTTTGTCCTTGGCCCTGACCACTAGTTCATCAGTGATTTAGAAGACAGTCCAGAAGGTGGAGGTTGTCCCTCGAGAGGGCTCGATGATATAGCAGATGTCACGATCCTAATCTACAAATAAGCTCAGGGGCCAAAATGTGCCTGTGTCCCAGGAGGAGGGACAGGAGTGAGGGTAGGAGACAGAGAAAGTGGAGCAGCCCCAGGGAAAGAGTGAGGACAGTGGAGGATCTAACCAGTGGCATGTGGGGAATTCTTAGTGAAATGGAGACTAATTGGTGCAGGGAGGAGATGAAGGCATGGAAACATGACAGGTGGAGCTCAGGTATCTGGGCCAAAGGAACCCCTTCCAGTCCTGACTGGGCTCCTTGCTACCCTAGTGGCCTTTCACAGATCACTTATACTCTTGGCCTCAGTTTCCTCACCTGTAAAATGAGGGATTGGATGAGAGGCCTCTCAGGACCTGGTGGCTTTAGATCAATGATCTCAAATGTGTGAAAGGAAAAGAAAACATCCAATGCTGGTCCAGAGGACTGAGCTGGGGCTTGTGGGAGTATCACCAGTCTCACTCCCAGCCCTAGATGCTCAGTCTGAGGAAGAACATTTTCACAAGCAGTGCCATCTGCAAGTGTCCAGATGTCCAATTCCAACATCAGGTAGTGATCTCATCATCACAGAGGCACAATCTCTTGTCTTGCTTTCTGGCCAGGTCACTGTTAGTCTTTCCCTTTTCCATTTGAGAGGGCTTGTTGAGGAGGGCATTTCAGAGAGCCTGACCAGGTTCATTTTTCTCAATCCCAACTGATATCCTAAGTTGTCAGAACAAAATCTGGGCTCTTTGGACTGGACCACAGAGAGGAGGAACACAAATGGATTGTTGAGTTCTGTAGATGCTCATTACCTACCCTGCTTATCCCCTGGGCTTCTGGTGCCTGCAGACCTGCAAAATGCCCAGGAGTATCCCATCTGTCCCTTTGTGTAGGGACTGAGGTTCACTCAACCAACCAATCAGCAACTGTTGGTCAAGCCCCATCATATTGCAGGCTCTGTTCTAGGTCCTAGGGCTGCCAAGCCACCAAGGAAGTAGGGCTTGCCTTCAAGGCATGTACATTGGGCCAGAGAATCACCATGGACATAGAGGAGTACAGACCTGATAGACAAGGTCATGGCCGGGGGGGAGGGGAGGAAGGGGCACTGATTAATTAGGTCAGGGGTGTCATAAGATCATAGCCTGAGAGCTAAAAGAGACTTAGAGACCATCTGGTCAAATCCCCCATTTTACAGGTGAAGAAACTGAGGGGACTCAGTTGCAGTCACTTCCAGGGCTGCCCTCCCCCCCCCCAAAAAAAAAACACCATCAGGTGCCATCTTTGCAGCAGCTCTTTATGTGATTGGGAGCTTTCCTCTGTGCTGTCTTTCTGAAGAGGCCTCATCCCTGGGGGGCTCATAGCAGCCCCTTCCTCCATCACTGGCCGCTTCCGGGTTTTCTTACTGACTGGTTCTGCTCTAAGAGTTTTTGAGTGGAGCACCTCATTTCAAAAACTCCCAATCTTTTCCTCCAGGAGGGATTTTTCACTTTTCATATCCTGGACCTTTTAGGCAGACTGGCAGAACCTATGAGTCCCTTCTCATCATAATGCCTAAAATCATCCCCTATTTCTCCAGTCTCCTAGCCTCCTAACCCCCATGTGTGCTATGACCCAGCGAGCCAGTGATCCCAGCCTCCTGGCCAGCCCATGAACATGACCCCTCTCTCAATACCAGACCTCTTCCTTGGCTGACCCCTCTCCCTCCATGTCTCTCACTTCCCTGGCTTACTTTAAGGCCCTAAAATCTCATTTTTTACTTGAAATTTTATCAGCCCCTCTTAATTCTAGCACCTCCCCTCTTTTAATCATTTCCTGTCTTTTGCCTTTTTTTGTAAGCAGAGCACTTAGCACAGTGCCCAGTATTTCAAAGGAGCTTAATAAATGCTTACTGCTTGACTGATAACGGAAACAGATTGTACTGAAGTGTAGTTATCAAAATATTCCTGAAAGTCAAGTATGTGCATCCCAGTTTAGGATCCAGCCCTTCTTCTACATCAGGGATGGGGAGCCTGCAGCTGCCTCTAGGACATAAGTGGCCCTCTAGGTCCTCAAGTGTGGTCCAGTCCAAATGCCACACCCAAGGACCCATAAGGCCACTGCAGCTTCCTCACCCCATCTTGGGCTGTTGACAGAACCAGAAAAGTCAACAGGGAAAAGTCAAGCAGAGAGCATTTAGGGAGGTGCCACACCAATTTAAGTACCTTTTTTTAACCTTTTATCTATCAAAGGACACCAAATCTAAGCCCTTCCCAGCTGGCTGTGCTCTTTCCAGAGGAAGGACATTTCAGTGAACACAGAATAAGAGACACTTGACAGGCTGGTGAACTGCTTTACTCAATGTTCTCAGACCCAAGAATGTTTCATGAATGTTCTTTTATCACCAATAGAAAGTCCCATTTATTGGCCTCCCCTCTCTGCCCCTACGGATCATGCCGCCAATCTTAGCCAACTATCATTTTTCAAATTAACAGATTGTGTTTCCTCCTTGGCTTATCAAACCAATAAAGTGTGGTCGTGCAGTTGAGAATGTGAGAACTGAGTGGACCCCTAGGTACTATTCAGGCCCAGGCTCTCAGCTTCGATAGACTTAGTAACTCTTCTGAATGTAATGTCCAGGCTTGATTTCAAAGTCCTGGTGAGGAAGAAGGCTGCCCACCTCCTGACAGAGAGGTGATAGACAGATGCACAGTGGGAGATACCCATTTTGGGACATGGCTGAGGTGGGAATGTGGTTTGCTTGACTGTCCAGATCTGTTATGTGGGTTTTCTGGTTTTTTTTTCTTTTTGAACAGGGGGTGAGGGGGCCAGTAGGAGGGAGAGGAAAAAAATCGTGTTAAGAGAAGGAAAAGTGTGATTTAAAACATTCGATGGATGGGGAGAATTAGGCCCAGAGAGATAATATTATTTGTTCAAGGTCACACAGCCAGGGAAGAAGAGCTAGTAGCAAAATTCAGGGTACAAGACCAAAAGGGAAGAAAATTGTGTTTGGTCACCTTCTTAGCCCTGGAAGGGACCTCTCAGGTCACTAACTCTTGCTTAAACTAGGGAATAATGCCCCAACTCATTCATGATGACTAAGGATGGGGAGTCCACTTCCTCCCCGAGCAGACCTTTCCACTTGGGAAAACCTTTTTCTCCCAGGAAGTTATTCTTGACCTTAAAGTAACCTCTGCCTCTCTTCAAATCCGCCCCCCCCCCCCAGCCACTGCTCCTGGTTCTGCCTGGGGGCCACAAAGACCAAAGCCAGCAGAGGGTTCTTCTGGAGGCTTCTCTTTTCCAGGCCCATTTCCTTTGCCTGATGCCCAGATGCCACGGACTCAAGGCCTGTCCTACTTGTGGCTACCCTCCTCTGGCCATGCTCCAGCTTATCCACATACTTCCCAGATTGTGGCCTCCAGAGCTGGCCAGGGTCCTCAGATGAGGTCTGACAAGAAGAAGGGACAGTGGGCCTCCCACTCCCCTAGTCCTAAACCTCTGACCCTCTCAGGGCAGCCCAAGATGGTGTCCATGCTCCCAACTTGGCCAAGGAAATCCGTGGCTTTCTTCTTGGAAGTCTCTTCAGATGCCTTGGCACATGGGCAGAACCCAGCTGCCAGACTCCCCTTGTGAGTTTTCCTGCCTGCTCTTGGCAGTGGAGAGTGCAATCTAGATGTAACATCTCTCCAAATGAACAGAAGATCCTGACTGTCCTCCTGAGATCCCCAAGCTCCACCCATCAGATAATGAGTGCTTTAGGAGAATGGCAGCAAGGGCCATTGGGTTAGAAAATGGCTCTCTAGTGGGTCAGGTCTGGATGTTTATCAGCATTTGTTACAGATTCTTAAAGAAGCTTCTGTTTTCCAGCAAAGTTTTAAGAGATCCCTGTTTTGTGTCTTGCCATACCACAGTGTCCATCAAAGGGCTCAGCTCTCTGTGCCCCAGCTCTGCCAGCCTCTTGCCACCTGGGTATGTCTGACCATCAGGGTCCTCCTGACCACAGCCCCAGCCTCTGCTGTGGTGCAACTCTCACTGTGAGGAAGCTTTTCCTGACATGAGATCTATCTCTGTGACTTCCATTCATTGTTCCTGGCTCTGCCTTCTGCAACCAAATATAACACATCTAATCTTCCATGAGACAGCCATGCAGTGGTCATGTGTGTAGCCACATGAGTAGAAAGGAAGGGTGGCAGCCATTCCCTGTTCATAGATCCTGAAAACTACAAAGAGGATCTCTGGGGCCAACCTCCTCACTTTACAGATGAGGAAACTGAGGACCAGCAATATTGTCTAAGGTCACACAATTATTGTTGTTTGGCCATTTTTAAGTCACGTCCAACTCTTCTGACCCTATTTTGGGTTTTTCTTGGCAAAGATGCTGGAGTGGTTTGCCATTTCCTTCTCAATCTCACTTTACAGATGAGGACACTGAGGTAAACAAAGTTAAGTGATTCGTCCAAGATCAGACAGCTAGTAAGTATCTGAGGCTGGATTTAAACTCAAGGAGAGGAGTCTTCCTGATTCCAAGACTAGTGTTCTAACAACTGTGCCACCTACTGCCAAGGTCACACAGATAGTGAGCAAAATGGCTGGCAGAGAGCAAAGTGCTCATGCACCTCAACATTCATTTCTGTTCCTCATGCATACAAATATAGCTCTCTTTTCAAGACAAATTATTGATTTTTTTTCTATCACCTTTATTTCCAAATATGTCTCTCTTCTCCCCCTCTCAGAGGTCTCTCCTATAAGAAAAGTTAAAAAGAGGAGAGAAAATTTAACAAAAGTAATCAATATAGCAGCCAAATCTGACCATTTATGCTCCCTCCATACCCATAGCACCCCCACCACCCCCCAGAAAGAAGGGAAGGAGGGGGATGTTCTCTTCTACTTTAGGACCTATTTTGGTCTTGTTATAATTACCTGGTGTTTATTTTCTTTTTCCCCTTTTTCATTTACATTGTTGATGTGTGTGTGTGTGTGTGTGTGTATGCAGTTAGTTATAGTTATCATTATCAAGAGAGACACAGAGAGAGAATGAATTTTTCTGGTTCTGTTTATGTTATTTTGTATCAGTTCATATAAGTCTTCTGGTGCTTCTCCCAACTCCACCCTAAGTTAGGAGTAAAAAGCTCTCATGTTAGCCACTGCTCTGAGAGTTTTCTGATCTCAGTTCAATGAACCCTTCTGCCACTGACCTATGGGACAGTTCTGCCTTGCCATAGCAGATGATCTCCAAGACTTGCTGTGGTCAAAAGTTCTGACACTTCCTGTCCACTTCCTCTGGTGCTTAGCTTCTCTATGCCTGTCTGGGCCTTGACTTGCCATCTCTCCTGCTGGGCATTATAGTATGCACACCTCTGGCATGGTTCTTGAGAAGCATACACTCACATGTGTGCACACACGCATGCATGAGCATGCACATACATGTACACAAACGTGCACACACACACACACCCCACAGTGATGAGGCACCAGAGTAACTGGGAAGATTTTCCTGCATTTAGTCCAAGCAAGAATTTAGTTCTACAAACAATAGATTTGGAATTAATAGTCATACCAATACAGATTTCTTTAACTTTTCCCAATAATAATGAAGCTTTGTGATGCCATCAATGCATCCGTCATTTTAAAATACTCCATTGTTCTTCTGACTCATATAGAAAAAAAGGAAATTGTTTAGACATATTTTGTGGCTCATTGCCTTTCCCAGAAATGATTACGATGCCTCATGGGTTATTAAGCATAGAACATGCAGGGTGCCCACATTGCCCGTGGCAATGACCTCACTGACCGTCCTCTGCAACCCTCCAAGACAGATATGTTCCCAAGAAGACTGAAATTGGAACACTGGAGGAAAGATGCTGCCATTTGGGAAAAGCCAGAGGGGACATTGGCATCTTACTCCTAAACCTTATCCCAATAGGGACCACCCTTCCATTATAAGCACACTGATAACCACCCATGGCATCCAATGTTATGATCAGTGTAGGAATAGTTTGTTCCTACAACAGAGATGCCATGACCCATCAGCCCCCCTCCCCCCCAAAAGGAATGGCTATTAGTCAGCCGATCTTTAAAGGGCATTTGGAAGAGAGAGAGAGAGAGAGAGAGAGAGAGAGAGAGAGAGAGAGAGAGAGAGAGAGAGAGAGAGAAGGAAAGTGCCCCAGGGGAGGTGAAGAGGGCAGAACTGTCTCATTCTCCAACAGAGGCTGTGCTGGGTGCCCTGGCCATCATGTGGGTCTCCTGAGCCCAGCCCAGGGCTTTGTCCAAGCCACTGGAGCTGTGTCAGCTGCCTCCTGCAAGTTTTACTGTTCTCTTTGGGAATTGGCTCCAACAGTAATTCAGATTTAGGGCGAGTCCCCCCACCTCTCCTGACAGCCAGGCAGCTCTACAAGCTCCTCTACCCCATTCCCCCTGTGGTCTTGCCTGAACAATCTGCTTAAGGAAGGTTTATTGAGTCTCCTGGCCACAGGTTTCCTGCGTCCTGTCTTATTGGTCAGCCCTGGATAGCTCTGCTCTCCCCACATATGCCAGAGGAGAGGAGCTTCCGCACATGGACTCAGAGTCCATATTTTATCTTTCATCCCAACATGTCCAGAAGCTCCTAGAGCTCTTTCTTTAATAGAGGCGATTCTTGATGTTTTTGGGGCTCGTTATTCATGACCTTTCATTCTCTTCTTCTGCCCAGATTTTTGCCATTTATCTGCCTTTAAACCTGTCAGCAGTGAATGCATGAGGCAAGGAGAGAAGGGATCTCCAAATCGCCATTGATCTCTGATATGCCAGAATTGGCAATGTGTGGGTATCATCCAACCACCCTCCCTCTGCCTCCCCTCTTACCAGAGAACAGAGACAGAGGCCCCTGCAACAGGCTTCATGTTTTTGTCATTTTTGCTCTTTTAATATGGGATAAGAAGAGGAAATGGATCTGTGATTCTTTTGGAACAGTGAACTCCCAGACATGAGAAATCTCTCCCCCCAATGCAGGCAAGCACCTTCTCTGAAATTCTGAATAATAATAACAGTTATAGCTTTCAGGGCTAGCTAAGCAACGTCTTACTGGATCCTCACCATAGCCCTCTGGGGTTGGTGGGATCATTAAGTTGAGGAAACTGAGCCTGTGAGAGGTACTAAGTATCTGGGGCAGGATTTGAACTCAGATCTTCCTGACTTCAAGTCCAGGGCTCTGACCAGTCTGCCCCCTTGCTGGAGAGTTGCCTAGAGAATTGAGAGATGAAGTACAATGTCCAGCCATGTGACAAGTGCATATGAGAAGGAGAATGTGAACGAGGTCTCCCTAACTTGGAGGCCAGCTCTCTATCCACTAGCCCAGGCTGCCTCTCAAATCAATGGGAGTTAGTACATGACTTTATCTTTTATTTTTAATTAAAGTTTTGTTGGTACCTTTTATCTTTATATCATAGTTATTTCCAGACATCCCAACCTAGTAAACATTTTGTTGTAACAACAGAACATTTAGATCAGATCAAACAATGCAGTAATTGCATCCAACAGTGTATGCAACATTCTGAGCTCAGGGTCCCCCACTACTCCAAGGGAAGGTGGGGGACAAATCTCCTTAACTCTTCTCTAAGTCAAAGAGTGACCATTCCAGTGTCCGGGAAGAGCACTTGGCTTGGTCTTAGTCTTTTTTTCAGTTTCATTGTTATGGTTTTGCTTACGTCACGCTGCATAAGCTTCTGCAAGTCTTCCTGCGTTTCTTTGTTGTCTTTGCTTTGTTTTCAGTTTTTTACAACTGCAAAAAATGCCAACAAGAAGTTTGTCTCTGTTTTTGGCCTCCTTGGGGCCCAACAGTGGGATTTCTGCCTTGAAGGGTGGGAATAATTTGGTGACTTCAGTCCCAAAATTGCCAATCAACGTCTACAGTTGTAGGATCATTTTGCAGTTCTACCAACAGTGTATGGGTGCATCTTTGTTTATGTCACTAAGAAAAATGTGTGACTCAGGAAGAATCTTCCAGAGCTGATCATTCTAGAACTGAAAAGGCCTTCTCTTAGAAGGAAGTCAAGGGGGGAAAAGAGCATGCTGTTTTTGACAACTCTCAGATGGAAATTTAAGTCCTTCCCCTATGGCCCTAGGAAGGCTTCCAAGGAGTGTAGCCTTTAAGGCTGGAGCCTTACACCTGAGCTCACATCTCCCACCCTCCCTATTCAAAGGGTTATGGTCAAAGACAAGGAAAGGACTCCCAATGAATGGAGCTCTGTATTGGGGATCAGCAGACCCAAGCTGGCTGAGTGATCCTAGGCACATTGTTGCCGGTCAAAGCCTCAGTTTCCTCAGCAGTCCAATGGAGCTAATTGTACGTTGTTTGTCTCACGGACTGTACTGCAAACCCCAAAGAGACGTAGAAACGGGACTCGTTATTCCTGCGAAGAGTCTGGCCATCGGGGGCATAAAGATGAGTCATTTATTTTCAGCTTTGTACCAAAAATTCCCCAGTCCTTCTTGCCGAAAACCTCCGCAGGAAAACAAGATCCCTGGCCTCTCCCTCACCCTGCACTCCCCACGGCCGCCTGTCCTGTCTAACTTAAAGAGACATTTTGTTCATCTGAAGCTACGGGTAAAATGCCACCCTGACATGGCTTCATCCAGTCTGACTTTGCCGGAGGCAAGCTCTGTCAGACGTCGGTGAAAATAACTTACCGTTCAGCCAACCGTCGGACATCTTCAATTTACTCCCAGCGAGTGTGTTGAGACGATTGTGTTAATTTGGCTCCTTTTTAATTAGAAAGGGAAGGGTTGTCGCTCTGCTGATGCCCCTCACCGCCTCCCCTCCCCTCGTCTCGCTCACCCCGAAGCAGGATCAGGTGTAGATAGCGCCCCTGCTTGCATTTTTTGTCCCCCGCGCTGGATGGGTTCACGGCAGGTGCTAAGGCAGGAGGGAAGTGGGTTGTCTACACTCCCATTGCCCAGGAACCGGCCCTGCATTACCTGATTTTGAGATGTGCTGCCCATGAGGTACTTATTGTTTCCACCAGTGTAAAAGTGACTCCCCCCCTTGATTTAAAAGGTATCGTGGGTGTTCAGACAACTGTGCCCACCGTCCCTGCTCACTCTATGCCCTTCTCCATCACTTGGCCAGGATGCACTGAGCTGTCACTTCCAGAGAGCTCATTCCTGAGCCAGCCCGGTTTGCCTGTTTCCAGGCTCTCTAAAGGTCTGAGGGAATCACGTTTCCTGCCGCACGAGCTGGGTCTTGCTCGCGGTATCATGGACCACGTTGATTATCATCCTTATAAAGTCGCCTGGTTTTTTAATCAATTCTTTTTCCCAGTAAGTTGCCATTCCATCCAAGAGGAGGCTCCCTCCCTCCATCCCTGCTCACCCGCCTTCAGCATCTGCATCTGCTCAGTGGGGCCTGGGAGGACTCGTCCTGCCTTCCTGCCTCGATGGCAGCATTTGCTTTTTAGAGGATATTCGACAGTGTTGACCTCTGGCTATCATCCAAGGAACCAGAGGCAAATGCAGAAGCTGTTTGTTGCACTCCCAAAAGCTGAGCCACTGATCATGGGGCCCCTGTGAAAGGAGGGCAGCTGATGCCCTAACAGGTGGGGAGGGTTTGTGGAGATGGACACTCCCCAGCTCCAGGCCTCCCTGGAGCCTCTTGCTGGCTCTGCTGGCCTGTCTCCTCCCACTCCGGCTCCCACTGGGTGACCTTGTTATTCCCTCTCTGACCATAGCGATGGCCATGCATCCATCTACCACCATCCGCAGAAGTCACTGCACTGTCATTATTGCAGCGAAGCATTTGGAAAAGTCTTGTGAGACACAGAGAAACCCGTAGGATGGGGCTGAGGCTGGTGAGATAGAGTCTGAATGGCTGGAGTGTCTGGGTCCAACACAGTGTTAGCTGGGACCATGGCCCCCTGTTTGTGCACTGCATGAAGGCTTGCTAGAAGCTTTGCATTTTCACAATAACCCTTCAAGGTCAGTGCTATTATCACCCCCATTTTATAGCTGCAGAAATGAAGGCTTACAAAGGCCCAGTGACTTGGCCAGGGCCACACAGTCATTAAGTGTCTGAGGCCAGATTTGAATTCAGGTCCCCCTGACTCAGGGACTCAGCACTGTCTGCACAGGGCTGCCCTACTGCCTCTTAGCTCTGTACATATCATCTGTGATTAGGCAAAGACTATGGAGTGGTCAGTTTGGTGAAGAGAATATTGGGATGGGGAGACACTGTGGGTGGCATTTGGGCATCTGGGGGGGCAGTGACCCAAAGGAAGGGTTAGCTTTGTTCTGCTCAACCCCAGAGGTGAAAGCTGTGAGCATCAGAGAGAAGTCTCAGAGAAGCCAGTTGAAACTCAATGGTTAGAACTGTCTAAATATAGACCAGGAAGCTTTGGGAGGTGCATTGGGGTGGCAGTGGGGTTCCCTCTCATTAGAGGTGGTCATAAAAGATCACATGACCAAAGGGCAACTTCAAGTGGGGGATTCTCTTCTGGTGCAGGGGAATCAGACAGCCTTGGAAATCTCCCCTCTGAGACCATCTGATCTGCTAGTGTTGGGCCTGATGTGGAGAAAGCTCAGGCTCTTAAAAAGTCTGCAACCCTGCATGTCACTTCTTTTTCAGCCTCAGTTTCTCCATCTATATAATGGGGTATAATCATAGCACCTTTCTGGGAGGGTGGTTGTGAGGATCAGATGAGATAAAAGTGTTGGTAAAAAGTTTCACAAACCTCTCAGAGCTCTAGAAATGCAGTGGAATTTTCATCCCGTCTCTAGAATCCCTCGTGAGCCTCAGAACAGATTCTCTGATGTGTGGGGAGCTACCTTGGCCATTTGCTGCCCAAGAAGATGCTCCAAGGGCAGGTGTCTGTTCTCCCAAGCACACCCTGAACCAGCTGGGTGTGTCTGCCCAGCCAAGATCAGTGAGCACCCTTCACTCAGGTCCAGCACTTCAGAAGACAGCCTGGGGTGAGCAGATGAAAGGTCTGATGTCAGGTCCCAATCCCTCAGTTTCCTAAGATGTGAGTGTGGTCCAAGGTGGGCCAAAGCATGTGGTTGCCTAATGATAGGGACTGGGCTGTCTCATCAGTCATATGGACAGAGCTTCTGCCCCTTCAAGGCATCTGGGTCTGGAATAGTGCTGCTGTGGGTACCTGACCCACCCAGGTGGATCTCAGCCCCTCTGGGGCTTGGCATGTGGTTTTCAGTTGTGATGGCTAAAAGTCTGTCACCATCCAGCCCAAGTTGAGCTGGGGTCATTGCTGGATGGCAGATACACAGAGATTGCCACAAGTTTACTCCAGAGGCACTAGCTGGGTGGAAACTTCAGAGGGTGGTTTCCCTAGCAAAGCCTATGAAGTCCAGTGTCCCAGTCATGCCCCATGAAGTATCAAAGGCTTCCCTAAGTGCAATTCACGTAGTAGCATTTAAAGTGATTCCCCTCCAAAAAAACACATCTGTCCTGTGAGCTTGGACTGGAGGAAGATTGGGAGAGAAGTGTTTTTTTCATTTCCCTGAACACAGACCCCAGGGGCCACCTACATGATTCTGTGGGGGCTGAAGGAGACCAGGAATCCTGGTGTTCTTTGTCACCTAGTGTTCTTGAAATGTCTCTGGGCAGAGGTCTGAGACAGCTGGAGGAAAGTCCACTGATCTGGGAGAAACCTCTGTTCAGAAGAACTAGTATTGTTCCAAGTTAGCTCAGTTCAATTTCCAAGAAGTGACACCCCTCAATTAGAATTCCTCAGAGTAAGGCTTCTTGTCAGGCCCTTTCTTCTCCCTAGTAGTCCTCTGACTGATCCCCCAACTTGGCCCTGACCATCCTCTCCTCCTTTGCTCTTGCCCCTGAGGAAGTGGCCCTCCTCTGGCCAGGCCAGCAGCCCTGCCTGTCCCATGCCCTCCTGTCAGTCAGAAGCTGTGCCCACCATCATTCCTTCTCTCTGTAACCCTCACCATCTCTGTCCATTGGCTCCTCCTCTGCTGCTACACTGAGGTCTCCCTAATCATGAAATAACCTTCACTTGTCCAGCCTGCTAGAGGCTTAAATTATGGACCTATATCTCTTCCTTTGCTCAGTCAGACTCCTGGGAAAAGCTGTCTCTCCTCATTGCCTCCTCTTTCTCACCTCCCTCCCATTACTTTCTCAACCCCATGTAGTTTGGCTTCCAACCTTATCACTCAACTGTACTCTCCAAGGTTATCAATAATTTCTTAATTGTGAAACCTTGTGGATTCTTCCCAGCCATCATCATTCTTAACCTCCCTGTAGTATTGGACCCTGCTGCTGCACCCCCACCCCCAACCCGGATGCTTTCTCTTCTCAGGATTTCTCTGCCGTGTCATACTCTGCCTCAGAGAGGTCTGGACCCACAAGGTCAGAGATGAGGTCTTTACATTTCCCATTCTAGCCAGGCTGGTCTACTTACTATTACCCTCCATGACACTCCCCCACCTACCTTCATGCTTTGTACAGGCTGAGCCCACAAGACAGGAATGTGCTCTCTCCCTCTCCCTGTCCCTTTCCCTCTCCCTGCCCCTCTCCCTCTCCCTCTCCCTTTCCCTCTCCCTATCCCTTTCCCTCTCCCTGCCCCTCTCCCTCTCCCTCTCCCTCTCCTTCTCCCTCTCCTTCTCCCTCTCTCTTTCCCTCTCTCCCCTCATTCTCCTACCATCACTCTCTCTCCCTCTTTGAAGGACCGCCTTCACATTAAGTGAGGCAGCGGAGATTTGCTTTAAAATATCTTTTTCCTTAAAGGGGTTAACTTCAATCATCTGGAAAACCTTTCTCTGACAATGTCCAATAAATTAGGCATTACCCAAGCAGCACCTCTATGGGAGAATTCCAAAGTTTTTTGGTACTGTTAGTTTATAACTACTCAGAGGATCAAGGCTTGAGAGCCAGCAGCATCCCTAGAGGTGTGCTTTGCTGGGAAGAAACAAAACAAAACAAAACAAAATGGACAGAGAGGTGAGTTGAATAGAGATCCCATGACTGGCCAGTGGTCAGGCTTGGGGCATAGAGGAAAGTCTGCTGACCTTGGAGTTGGGAGGTCTCTGGCACTTCCCAGCTGCTGACTGTCAGCCTGTCACCTTTCCTCCCTGTGACTCAGTTTTCTCATCTATAAAAAGGGATAGTAATGCCTCTGTCACAGCCCTGTGGTGAGGGTCAGCTGAGAGGATGTGTGCAAAGTGTTTTGTAAGTCTCAGGCACTGGCTGAATGTCAGCTGTTATTAATGGAGCTAGGACAAAGCATCCACACCAAGAATTGAGACCAAAATGGTGTCTTTTGTCCTTGGGATCTCCACCCCCCTAGACATTTTTCCAAAAAACCAAAAGTAACATTCCAAGTAGACGCTGAGCATCCTGTGGGCAGGGACCATGCAGCCTGTCCAACCCAGCCCAGTGCTGGGCATTGGTTCCTGGATTCACTAACCCTAGATCAGGAGCTTTTCACTTGGGATCTGTGGGGATTTTGTTAATATTTCATTAACTATAATTCCATATCGTTGGCTTGCTTTGCAATCATCTGCATTCCAAAGCATTATTGAGAGAAAGGGTCTGTAGCCCTCATCCGATGTCTACCCAGGGTCCGTGGCACCAGACAGATGGAGATGCCCTGGACTGGATGAATTCTATGAGTGTAACTGTGCAGTTGTGGTGGGCAGAGGGCATGTCCCCATGGACAGTTTTCCTTCACTACCTCTTAATGCCAACTGAGACCCATTTGGAACATGCTGCCTTTGAGTAACAAACAGCCCTGGGGCTTTCAAAGACACTGAGAGGGCTCTAAATGTTGCACTGAAAGGTTGGAATTAAGGCTGGTGTCTGTGGGTTCCATGATTTTTAACTGCATCCACAGAGCTTTCCCGCCCTTAATGAGAACACTTGTTGAAATGACTGTGAATGGGCACAGAGATTCAGGCAACTTTGTACAGCCAGTTTGTTCCCTCCCCTGAAGAGGACCCTCCCCAGGGTCCCTGATATGTCCAAGATGTGGCTCTGAGTCTACCCCCTCAAGACTGGGACTGCTAACAATGACGGGCATGCAGTAGCGACTTCTCATAAGGCCAGAGGCAGGTGTCACATCAGAGGCAGCTGGGTCGTGCCCTGTGTTCTTGGAGGGGTGTGCACATTGCAGAAGGTAAAGGGGATGCAAGGATGCTGCGCTCCACTTGGCATTTGGTCTGTCTCCTGACTCCTAGGCAAGGCTGAGCTGGAGCCCTACAAGTTTTCATATTCTTGCAGCCGTCCTTAGACGTGAGGGATTGGGGCCACACCCCACTACCACCAGGGAAGCAATGGGCCAGAATTGCCCACTGGCTTCTCACCTGTGCCTCACAGCAAGGTCGGTTGGGTTGGCCAGGGTACCCCAGATCCGAGAGAAAATGCAGGCTTTGGAGTCAGGAGAGCCCAACTGAACTCCTGCTCCTCCTTCCACTGGCTGCTAACACCTTGTGCCAGGCCCTTACTTACCCTGGCCTCAGTGTCCTGGCCTTTAAGACTTCATTCCATCTTTATTAAGCAGCACCCATAATCAAGGCAATGTGCTCAGCCCTGGGAGTGCCAACAGGATGAGGAGCTTTAGAGCTAGGATAGAACCTTAGTAGTCATAGCACATCAGTGAGAAGAGTGGTGCTTAGAGATCACGTGAGCATTTTACAGGTGGGGAAACTGAGGCCCAAGGTGTTTGAATTGGGTGGAGCTCTTTGGAAGCAGGGATGGCTTTAGCTTCATTCTTTGTAGTCCCAGTCCCTGGCACACAGTAGGTGCTTAGTAAATGTTGCTGATTGGCTGGTTGCCTTCAAGGCTGGGCTGTTGTGAGGCTAAATGAAGGCAAGGAGCAGAAGTGCTGGGTAAAGGTCAGCTATGATGAGAAGAGCCCATCACCACTGGTTTCTGCAGAGTACTAATGTTATTGGAGAGGTGAAGGTGGCCCCTTTTCTCCTCAGACTAGTAGGGGACCAACCCACACCACTCCCATGGCATTGAGTCAGGGCTCCTTTCTCTGCCTGTCTTCCTGTTTTCTCCCAGTTTAACCTCAACTGTCCACATATCAAATATTAATAAAGCCCCAGACATGGGGCACAGTAGGTGCAAATGCATGGAGATGGGAGATGAGACACAAGTACCACATGGGAGGGATTCTCAGCTACCGGGCAGATGTTCCCACATTCAGGGGCTGCTGAGTCCTTTCGGGACAGCTGCCTTCTGGATGCCAACTGTAATAGCTGCATCATTGCTTTGGTCCCTAAGTCCAAATGCCCTGAACACCAAGTAGTGAGCGGCACGTTCTGGCAGGGTTCAAACCCAGCTGCCTGTGGCTTCCACAGGGCTGTTCACTCTAGGAGGCCTCAATTTGCAAGCAAAAGCATAGGAAGGATTTGGATTAAGCAAGTACCTCAAGTGAAGAGACCATCTAGTCCTGCTTCCTCATTTTACAGTTGGAGAAACTGAGGCCCACAAGAGGAAGTGACTCATGGAGGTATAATCCAAGATTTGAACTGGGTCCTCTGGGTCCAAATCCAGCCCCTTTCACTAATATAGCCTAGATGCTTCTTCTTGTCAGGTTGGAGGCCATGTCCAGGAAGGCCTCATCACACTCTACAAGGATGAGGTTCTGTGCCCCTCAGTCGCCTTGGATGTGTGTGTCTGTGTGTCCATTATCCATGAACATGTGTGTATACGTATGAGCACATGGATGTCCATGGTTAAATCTCAATGAGCGGTTGAGTCACTGTGCCCAGAGATACTATAACGTCCAGAATTCCCCCAGTTGGGGAACCCTGCACCTCCCCCATAACCGTGGTGTGTTCTTTTGATTCCAAAATCAAGGCTGATTATAAGGAGTAGTGTAATCAATCACTGAGCATCCACAAACAGGGGCAATCTGGGGCAACTGCCAGACAGTTTGGTGGGTCTACCCAAAAGAACCCCCCAAATCTCCGTGGTGATTATAGACAGCACACAAAGATGGGGGCAGGGAGTGCATCGCCACTGGTTGGTGGATTTTTAGGATTTTCTGCTCAGTAATGAGCTTGGACTTTAAATTGATGTCACGCCCAAACATAAGTTTGTGTATAGATCGTGTTCCAGTCACGATATTCTTGTTACGGCTTTCATAGGTCGAAGTATCTTAAGTTACAATTCAGCGTCCTCACTATCTAAGATAGGACTGTTAAGAGGTCACCATGTCCGGGCTTCCACCTTTCACGGAGTGTATGTTTTATGGCTTTTCTCTTATTACATTATTAATTATGGCTATTCCCTTATTTAGGGCATTTCCCTCAATCAGGACCCCCACAGGTGCCTGGTTAATTGTGAAAGAATAATCCTAAGCTTCCAGGCTGTCTGGGATTCTTTTGTGTGCTGTGTTCAAGGAGAGAGCAGCCTAGAGGACCCGAGGGGAGGCTCTCCCTTCATGCTGCCTGGGGCTTCCTCGTCTGCCCTAAGCCGAAGCAGTGTTGGACGCTCAAGCCTCTGGGACAGCTGCACTGCTCCAGCTTCTAGAAGGCTCTTGTCCCACCCCAACTTGGCACCTGCCAATCCACCCACAAATAACTGTCGTCCTCTGCCCCACCAGGTAATGCAAGTCGTGAAGGAGCAGATCATGAGGGCTCTCACGACCAAGCCTAGCTCCCTGGACCAGTTCAAGAGCAAACTGCAGAATCTGAGTTACACGGAAATCCTGAAAATCCGCCAATCGGAGAGGATGAACCAAGAGGATTTCCAGTCTCGGCCCATCTTGTAAGTTCTTCCTGCCGCCCTCGATCCCCTGCCCTCCCACAAGGCTGGCACCGCCCCACTCCCTCGTTCAGCGGTCTTAGCACAGCAGTCAAGGGGCTGTCCAAGGGCCCATGTCCGAGAGCAGCATGGGGTGGGATTGTATGTGCATTTGTGTGTGTGTCTGTGTATACGTGTGTGAATGTGTGTTTTGTGTATATGAATGACTCTGCAGGGCCAGCCTGGTCTGGGATGAGGACATGGACCTGGACACAGAGACCTGGGCCTGAATCCCAGCTGGCTGACCCTGGGCCAGCCCTTTCACTCCTCCATGCCTCAGGGTCCTCATCAGTAACTAACATAGAAATGAGAATCCTTCCACTCCCTCCCTGGTTGGTTGTGGGCAAAGTAGTTAGTAAACCTCGGGATCCCCAGACAACTTGTGCTCCTCCCCCACCCCCACTGTGGCACAGAAGCTCCCTGAGGGCAGCAATGCTTTCCTTTGTACTTAGGTATCCCTGACCAGGCACAGGGTTGCCAGGCTGCTGGGGAAGGCTTGGTGATTTATTGGGGTCAGCCCAGGGCCCCACAGCGGGAAGGGCGCATCTCCCCAAGGGAGGCACACCCACCTTGTGGATCACCCAGTTGTTTAGAGCTCTCACAACTTTTGTCGATCCCTCTCCTGAGAGTTTAGCTTTGAAAAAAATTTTGGTTTGGCCTTTGCCAGGTTCTTCCAGCATGTTTTGTTTTTTCTTTGTGAAATTCTGTTCTGTTTGGTACCCTTTGCAGCACTGAGATGCTTCCTCACAGGCAGGCCAGAGCAGCCCCCAAGAGCACAAGGCATGTTGGGCAGCTCTGTTCAGAAGGGGAGGGCTCTGCTGTCTCTCCACCAGCCCCCCACACCCATTGCTACCTGTTCCTCTCTGGCTAGCAGAGAAGCACCTTCTCTAAAGGATTCTCAGCCGCCAGGCAGATGTTCCCACATCCAGAGACAGCCCAGTCCTTTCTGGGAGCTGCCTTCTGGGGGCCAACTGGGACAGCTGAATCACTGTTTCTGTCCCTAGGTCCACCCACCCTGAAAAGCCCGTAGTGAGCAGGCCTGGGGGTGGGAGTCCTGCTCCCAAGATTGGGCACATCAGGGCTTGATCCATTTTATCAGGCCTCAGTTTGCAAGTAAAAGAATGGGCAGGGTCTGGAGTAGGTGACCCCTCAGGATCATAGGAGATGTGCCTGGGAGGCTTCACCCTGTGCTTGGAGAGGCCCTGTACTTACTCCTTGCCACTCTCTCTCCTGGCTCTCTGGAGGCAGCCTCCAGGCTGCACTGGCTCCATGTGTGTGCCCATCCTGGGCATCTTCTCTGCTCCAAGAGCAGCCACAGGACCATGAGCCTTCCAGGACATGGTATTTTGAATCCCATAAAGCCCCGCTCTGTGCAGGAGTTGGGGCAAGCGTGGAGCCAGGGCAGAACTAGGGGCATGATTTAGAGCACACAGGGCACTGGGGGATCATCTTGACCAACCCTTCATCTCACAGATGAGGAGACTGAGGCCCAGAGCAGGAAGTAAGTGGCCAAGCTGGCATTTGAACCCGAGTCAGTGATCTTCTGGACAGTCGCCTTATACATTCAGGGTGATTTTATCATCCTCCGTGGTGCAGTAGCTAAAGGGCTAGGTCCAGGGTCAGGAAGACTCAAGTTCCAATTCCACTTCAGATGGGTGACTTTGCCTTGGTTTGCCTCAGTTTCCTCAACTGTAAAAAGGGGTAATGGGAGCACCTGCCCCCGAGGTTGTCGTAAGGACCGCGGGAGATTATGTTTGCAAAATGCTTAGTGCAGTGGCCAGCGTGCAGTAGATATGATTTAAATGATGTTGTTCACATTGTTCATTAGCTAGTGCTTAAAACCAGAGGGCAAGACCAAAGGGTCATGTCTGAGTCTGACCTGAGTGATTTTCAGCAACTCTGTAGCCAGGACTTTGTTCCAGGCCATGCAGTGAGCTGGAGTCTGCGCCGCTCCTCTGGCTCAGCAGCACCTAGTGTCTGGAGAATGCTTTCTCTCTCCTGGTTTCCTGTTCCCCCCACTTCCAGCTCAGACACTAGTGGGTGCTTCCTGGCCCAGTTCATTCTTCAAGCCCTGCCAGGGGCAAGACTCTGGGTGAAAATCCTTGAGGCAGAGAAGCCCCAAAGTGAAGGTTTCTTACAAAGGGAAAGACAACCGAAACACAGGACAAGACAAAATGTGGCTCCCCATTTTACAATTACAATTACAGTTACAGTCTTCATCCATTCATTCATTCCCTCAATAAGCATTTATCCAAGGCCTGCTGGGGTCTGGGCACTGTCCTCCTACTCAAGGAAACAGCCTCACAGCAAGATGGAGATGCTCCTGTGAACAGCCTGTGATTTTGTCAGTGAAGAACTCCCATCATGGGAAATTTCTTCTGGTGAGAAGTGCCCTTCCTGAGGGCAGATGATAACTCATGTGGCTTGCTTAGTGAATGCTGGGGAGTCCCTGAGGCATTAGAGGTTAAAGGATCCCCAAGAAAGCCTCAATGGCAAGTGTCTGAGGGGGACCTGAGCCCACATGTTCCCCACTCCCAGCCCAGCACTCTCTCCATTACCCCAGGACATCTCAGTGATGGAGCTGAGCACCACACACACTCCCACCCCACCCCCACCCCAAAAGTAAAAAGAATGAAAGAAGAAATGGGCAGGAGAAGTGTTTGCATTTTTAAAACATGCAGGGGACAAAATCCCCTTGTTGTTAACAAAAGGATGGAGACCCCCTGGGTGCTGCACCCAAAACGGGTCCTGTCCTGTCCTACAAAACCACTGACCAAGAGCCACTTCCCCTGGAAATCAGTCATTCAGTTAATAAACATTTATTAAGCACCTCCTCTGTCCTGGGCCCTGTGCCTACTGCTGGGAGCTGTCCGTGGTAGAGAAATTGGCCTTTTGGTTGAACGATCAAAGGGTGAGTGAGCAGATGCTGCTTAAGAGGGTGTTTCCAGCAGGTCTGGGGGACCCACAGGCTCCTGTTGCTCTGTTTCTTGGTCCTTGATTATTTTTCTCTAAACAGTTCCATTAGTTACTTTCTACTTTGGGAGTTTTAATGAGTAAGAGAAGAGCATCCAACACTCAACTGAGATGTTAATGGACAGAAGAAACAGGGCTAATAAAAGCAACATTTGGAAGCCATCTCTGTCTTGTTTTGATGGCAAACTGAGACAAACCCAGGTGGGGTGGCCAAGTGGGTGGTGCGCCAGGCCTCTAGTGGTCAGGTTAACATGCGAATGGAAGAAACCCCAGACCAGGCCAGTTCTGCCTTAGGATATGCAAAGCATGATAATGCCATCCTTTGTACCCCCATGATGACCAAACATCTGTGCCGGTGTCTCCCCTATCTCACAATCAATTCCAAAATTCTTAAGAGAGACCTTGAGAGTGTCCTTGTGTCACTTCTTCTGACTACCATGTGAACACCTACCTGTGTGAGTTCTCCCTAAAAGTCTTTTAGGCAAGACTGTGACCAGACCATGGGAGTTGTGTGCTCTGCAGCAAAGTTTGAATGCTCAGCAGTTCAGAGGGAGAAGACCTCAGTATCTGATACCTTCTCCTGCCGGGTGATCTTCAGAATCTTCCTAAGACAGTTCAAATGGGAGTGATTCCATTTCCTGGCCTGGCTGGCAGACTGTCCAGGTTTCACAGGCAGACAGCAATGAGGTCAGCACCTTGGCTCTGGATCTTCAGTCTGGAAGGCAGTCCAACAGCTCCTCTCTACTGTGGAAGGAACACAGGATCTGAAATCAGCCTATTGGGCTACAATTCTTGTCCTCCTGCTCAATACTGGCAGGACTCTAGACAGATCAATTCACCTCTGCAATGGGCCTCAGTTGTCTCATCTGTGAAGTGAGGGAAATGGAGAAAATGACTTCTGACACAGCTTCCATCTTTCAACTACAAACCTTCCTGTGTGTTCCCAGTCAAATCTGCTTCCCTCACTGTGATTTAGTTCCCTCAGCTAAGGAGATTGAACTAAATGGTTTTTTAAAGTTCTTTCCAACTCTAAAAACAAATAAAAAAAAACCAAAACCTGCTGTGAATACTTCTATCAAGTGCTAACATGAAAAAATTAATTAAAAACTATGCCTCCTAGGAAGCTGTTTTCCTGGCTTCCAGTATCTCATTAGCTTCTGCCCCTAAATGAATCTATTTAATCCAAGATAAATAGAGCAATAGACAGACAGTGAGATGGATGAAGGAGAGGGAGAAGGAGAGCATCTATTAAGCACCTACTGTCTGCCAAACATGGTCCTAAATACTGCCAAGTTTTGAAGCAGAGAAGAGCGTCAGTAAAAACTAGCTGTCCATGCAGTGAATGAAGACAGTGATTCCCCCACTCTCTGGGAATGATACCTTTTCTCCCACACTCAGGTCCTCCCTCCGTTGCCATTGCAGTGACTCACGGCCGGGCGTGAGGATGTGCACCACTCCCCAGCCCCCCTCAGCCAGAACCAAGGCTGGTGGAAGCAGCCGATTTGCTGAGTCCATTTTCCCCAACAGGAAAGTCGATAATCAGTCGCTTCTGTGATTGAGAGCCTGAGATGGAGCCCAGAGGGGCTTTGCATCATCACGGGAGCAAGCCAGGAATGGCAGCTGAATTTCCATATTCCACACCGTAGATGGAGAGACATCAGCACAGTAGATAACGGGGAGGACTCCACAGACTCCCAGAATACACTTGCCTGTGAGTGAGGCATTCTGGTACCTGAAAGCAGCCCGGAGTCCAGTGTGCCCCAGGAAGCTTGCTTAGCACAGCCAGGTTAGCTCTGTTGACTGCTGTCAATCAACAAGGATTTATTAAGTACTTACTATGTTCCAGAGACAGCCAGGTGGCACAATGGATAGTGCACTGGGCCTGGAGTAAGGAAGATTCATCTTTGTGAGCTCAAATCTGGCCTCCGTGTGTGAAGCTAGACCTAGCTGTGTGACCCTGGGCACGTCACTTAACCCTGTTTGCTTCAGTTTCCTCATCTGTAAAATGAGCTAGAGAAGGAAATGGCAAACCACTTCAGTGTCTCTGCCAAGAAAACCCCAGATGAGGTCACAAAGAGTCAGATATGACTGAAAAATGACTTAAGAACAACAAAAATGTTCTGGGCACTATGCCAAGTGTTGAGGATAGAAAGCAGGCTAAAACATCCCCAACCTCTCGGAGCTCAAGTTCCAATGGAGTCGCCAACAACTGGGCACACGGAAGATGTAATCCAAGGATGGCGCGTAGCAATGGGTCGCCTCTGATAGTGAGGAGTGGTGGTCGGACACCAGCTTTGCTACAGGGAAGTATGCAGGGTCAGCCTTGATTCCTGAGGCCGGGCCATTCATGTCAGTGGACTCCGGCTCCTCCCCTTCAGCACTCTGGGGGTCCTCGGGAGTTGCTGTGCCTGCAGCCAGTCTAGGGCCACGCCCCAGCCAACCCTCAGGGGACGAGCAATGATGAAGCCCAATGGAACCTGCTGGAACCATGGAGAACTTAGCCAAAGGGCAGGGTCACTTTCAGAACTGACAAGGGGGTCAGACTGTACAAACTGAGTGTGTTCTGCAGCAGAGTGAAAACAATGGGCCTTAATTAGAGGTCCTCAAGGCCAGGTATGATCAGAGAAGGAAGGGGTGGGAGCTTTTATTCTATTTTCTTCTTTTGCTGTTCAAAGAAACTCATCAAGGCTGAACTTAAATCAGTTGACAAGCTTTCATTGAGCCCCTACTATTTGTCAGGCTTTAGGGAGGCAAATTCAAAGAAGATGATTCCTACTCTCAAATGGCTGAAGGGTGCCCCCATCCAAAGGGTGGCCTTATGAAGTGGCATCGTATGATGTACCCACTGTTTCTAAAGAGCTGATTCAGGTGACTCTATACTATAGAATTTTTAAATGTCTTAGGCAGTATGGTTATAGCACATTCATGTGTTAAAATGAAATCTTATTTATATGGGGGGAAAGGGGATTAATTACAGTTTTCATTTTACAATTTCTTTTTCTAGTAACAAAACCAGGTAGGCCTGTCACAAGCAACAGTTAGGGGCCATCAGCCAGGCAGCCTGAGTGTGGTACTGGGAACCACAAATGATTCAAAGGCCCAGAGCTGAACCTTTTGCTGGTTAGAGCTTCTGGAGGATTTAGGAAAAGACAGATGGGCTGCTATCTGCACCGGTGGAGGGGAGACCCACACCGATGAGATTTTGGAACCATTGACGTGCTGAGGCATTACACTATGTTAACTCAAAATGTGTTGGTGAACTGAATCCACTTCTAGTCCTACAGTCTAGGCTCTCCAGAGGCCCTGATAATCCCATTTTAAAGTTGATTAAACTAAGGCATAGAATGAGATTTTGTTACTAAAGAAAAAATAACATTGTTTCTGACTGGAACTAATATTCACAAGCACAGCTATATGGCACCACAGTGCATAGAGCTCTGGGCTCTGAATCAGGCAGACCTGAGTTCAAATGCGACCTAAATCATTTAATAACCTTGGTCAGCCTCAGTTTCCTCATCTGTAAAATGGAAATTACTAATAGCACCTACCTTTCAGAGCTGTTGTGAGGATCAGATGAGGTCATTATTAAGTACTTTGTCAGCCCCAAAGTGCTATTGAAATTCATAGTGGAGGGAAAGACCTCTTGATATATTTTTATTCTGATTAACACATGCACTCTCCCAGTTTGCCTTCTACAGCAAAACACAATGTTGAAAAATGTGGAATTTACTTTTATGTGTTGGCACATTTAGAAAAAAAATATTCTTACAGAGGCGTACTCGGGGCATCCCAAAAGTCTTCGTGCAGTTTTAAGTTTGACTGCTGTGGGGGAGGGGAGGAATGTGTATGTATACATGTTATTGGGAGGCAGAGTGATTATTTTCCGAGGAACTTTGGGAAAGGAAAAGAAAGACTGAACAGAAATTGTAGGTGTTTAAGAAATGCGAGCTGGCTTCACTGGGGTCTGCAGTTGGGTAGGTTCAGCTTCATGGTCCTGCAGACCCATGCTGATGTGCAGAGAGAGACAAAGTTTATGGTTTTGTCTTAAGAGGCTCATCCCTTGCCCATCAACTGGGGTGTGGCTGAACAAGTTGTGGTATGTGAATGGATGGAATACTATTGTGCTGTAAGAAATGATGAGGAAGCAGACTACAGAAAAACTTGGAAAAACTTTATGTAAACTGATGCAAAGTGAAGTGAGCAGAACCAGAAGAACATTGTATACAGTAACAGCAACTTTGTTCAATGATGAACTTTGATACAGATAAATAGATAGATAGATAGATAGATAGACAGACAGACAGACAGACAGACTGAGCTCTGTTCAGCAACACAATGATCTAAAACAATTCCAAAAGACCCATGATGGAAAATGTTATCCACCTCCAAAGAAAGAACTATGGAGTCTGAATGCAGATTGCATCATACTATTTTCTCTTTTTTTGTTGTTTGTTTTTTTTCCCCCCTTTCTTGTGGTTTTCCCCTTTTGGTCTGATTCTTCTTTCACAACATGATGAATGTGGAAGTATATTTAATGTGATTGTAGATGTATAGTCTATATCAGATAGCTTGCCATCTTGGGGAGGGGAAGAGGGGAGAGAAAGAAAAAAATTTGAAATTCAAAATCTTATCAAATGAATATTAAAAATTATCTTTACATGTAATTGGAAAAAATAAAGCACTATTAAGTGGGGAAATAATTTTAAGAAAACAAACAAAAAAGAAGGCTAATCCTGAATCAGCTGCCAGGATTACAAGTCTAACCAAACTTTGCTTCTCAATCTATGTTTCAGATTTGGGGTCTTGGAATAGGGAAAGAATGTTCGATTATTACATTATTTATTGTGTTGTTTAATTAAAATGTCACAGGTTGGTTTGGTTTTTTGTTTTGTTTGTTTTAATGTGCTATAGGTCCTATGGCAGACTGGTAAAAGTAAAACATATTGGTGGGTGCTCCCAAACTATTGTTTAGAAAGGATTCTGACCCATAAATTACCTAGAGCCTGAGGAGCTGACTGGGGCGGGGCAGGAATGGGAAGAATAGGAGTAGTGACCCTAGTAACCCTCGCCCCCTACACTTGTTCTGTTTCCTATTGACTTTTAACAGGGAATTGAAGGAGAAGATCCAGCCTGAAATCTTGGAGCTGATCAAACAACAGCGTCTGAATCGCCTCGTGGAGGGCACCTGCTTCAGGAAATTAAACAGCCGGCGGAGACAAGGTATCTGGCCACACTCTTAACGAGAACCACCAGAGCAGCAGCACTGCCCATACCATGCACCAGTCATGGTAGAGAATGGGCTGGACTGGTGGTTTCCTTCTGAGAGTGGGGGGTGGCACCTGGAGGCAAGGTCTTCCTCAGAGAGCAGGGTCAATGGACCCAGAGATAAGGATGAGTGCCTGGCACAGCTGGTCTTCATCGTGGTGTTTCATAAGGTCTCTCATATTCTGGGGGCCCAGACTGACCAGGAAGACAGAGAATAATGATTAATGGAAGGATACCCAGCTGAGGCAGTCTGGAGCAGAATGCCCTGAGGATCTGGACGCTCTTAGCTGAACATGTTGGTGGATGAAAGCATAGATTGCGCCTCCTCAAATTAGCAGATGGCATAAGCTGGGAAGGGGAGCCAGCATTTTGCAATACAGAATTGGGATCTAAATAGGCTCAGCAAGCTGAACCTCAGGCCAAGTCTAATAAGGTGAAGCATCAGGGTCACATCAGAAAATGTAAAGCCTTGGATATGAGTCCAAGCAGTCAATCTCACAAATGCAAAATGAATGAGACCTGGCCACAAAGCAGTTCATGTGAAAAAGATCTTGGGAGCCCAGGGGACTGCAAGCACCCTTTCAGTTATCAGTGACATGATAACCACAAAAGCTTAGGGAATGTTAAACTTTAATACTGAAGAGTAGAATGGTCAGAATAGAGGAGGGGCAGGAGGTGAAGGTGGATAGTGCCACTGGCCTCTGCCCTGCCCAGGTCACAACTGGAATGTTGTAGTCAATCCCAAAGACCACACTTGAAGAAGGATGTTGACCGGCTGGTGAGGATCCAGATGAGGGGGACCAGGACCATTAGGGGACATGACACTGGGACATGAGAATATCTGTTATGGGGATGGGGCACATTCAGCCTAGAAAAGAGATGCTTCAGAGGGTAGGGCTGAGAGCAGGGCCCAGGGACTGGAGAGCCGCCATGTGGACTGGGTGTGCCCCCTCCAGACCAATGAGTGGGGAAATAACTCCCCCACCAGGCAAAGAACCCAGATTCAAATCCTACCTTTGGCAGTGACTCCCTATACAACCTTCCTTGGGCAGAGGTACTTCTCTAGGCCTCAGTGTCTTTACCCATGAAAGAAGGGGGTTCAACTAGATGCGTCTGGGGCCCTTCAAGCTCATAGGTTGTAGAAATGCCAATTTTATCCAGGTGTAATCATCACAACTGCTCAGAAGTAGAAAAGGTCACCTCTGGAGAAGAGGACATCCCTATCACAGGAGGGCTGAAGTATGTAGCACTGGCATTTCCTTGCCTGGCTCATTTCCATAGAGCTGGTGCCCACAATCCTCTGGCTGCTTTTCCTATGACATGTTCCCTTAGGGCTTTACATGGTGGTGGGGGGCTCTTATACAATTCCCCCCACTTTTGTCCCCTTCTAGAGCAAAGGTATAGCCCCGTAGAATGCAGAGTTGGGAAGATTCAACAGGAAAAACCTATTCTCATTCATTGAGAAACTCTAATTTTCCTCTGAGAAGCCCTGGTCACATCTGTGAAGACGCCTGTGCTACCTCCTGGAGCAGACCTCCATCTCTCATCCCCTGCCCCCCCTCCTCCACTGACACCTCCCCCCCAGTACAGACCCTCATTCCCTGACACCCCCCTCTTCTGACATTTCCCCAACCCTGGTGCAAACCCCCATCCCCTCATGGCTGGACTATTGCAGTAGCTGCTGGGGGTCTGCCTGTCTTCAGGCTCTCTCCACTCCTAAAATCGTGTCACACACACACTCCCCACTCAGTAAACTCCAGTGGATCCCATTCCTTCCAGGACCTAACAAAGAGTCCTCTGTTTGGAATTCAAGGCCCCTTCTTCCCTCTGTAGTCACATTACACAGCCCTACCTCTTACTATGAGGGAAACTCTGAAGGCCTGGGATGTCCTTTCCACCTCAAACCTGGGGTTCTTTCTAAGCTGGAGAAAAGGCCAGACGCCCAACATTCCTTTTCCTGAGGGAAAACCCCAATCCCCTAGGAATATAGTACTCTGGGACAAGTGGGCTCCCAGCAGGAGGCTCACCACAGTTCAGGGCTGGGTCTACCCCAACCCTCTGGCCAGTTATGTTGGGGAGGCTGAGGTACTGCCCAGGTGCAGGTAGCAATACTCTGGGCTGTGAGGCTTGATGCACGGCCCCAGGAGAGTAAAGATGGAGAAGGCCTGGGCAGGGTTCACTTGGAAAGCTTCCTTTTCCACTGTATTTCCTCCCAAGACCGGCTCTAGGTCTGACTTTGCTACAAAATCTGGGCGATCTCAGTCGCCTGACAATATTAAAATCTCCCTCGGCCTTTAGAGAATCAGGTCTTGCCTGTTCTTTGCTGCATTGAGAGTCAGAGAGCCTGAGGGCAATCCTGGCCCTGAGGCCTTAGTCATCTCAGAGCCTTCCTTATGAGGAATTTGGACCAGGCAGCCTCCATGGTCCCTCCCAGCACCAGCTTTTGAGGGCTCTTAACTAAGCTAAGCATTTGCCAAATCGGGCTTCCCAGGCTCCCATGTCAGCTCCCTGCACAGTAGAGAAGGGCCCTGCAGGAGGCATAAGCCAAGGCTGTTTCCAAGCCCTGGCCTTCCCTGACCATCACCCTTGTGTGCATCCAGGGGCACCCAAGCAACTCGCCATCTTGGCCTTCCACCCATGTTCTTTCTCACAGCCATGACGAGCCCCTTTGAAATGCCGAGCTGCGTTCAGCCTTTCCATGCATGGGCACCGGATGAGCCGGACTCTGAGCTTGGTGCTGGGGGCAAAATGAACCGGCCCCTGCCCTCAGGGAGCTCCCATTCTACCACATCCACCAAGAAGCAGCTGCAGGACGATGTGGGGGAGGACAGCAAAGTCAAGGGATGAGGAAGAGCTCGCAGCTAAACCTAGAAGGGAGCTGGGGATGTCTGGAAATGCCCAGGGTGCAGACGCCATTGCTGTGGAATGTTGTTCAGCTGCCTGTTGGTCTTCCCCATTTTCAGTGTGATAAATGGGAACACGCCACCCCAGAGGTGCAAGAAATCGCATTAGGCAGCGTTGGCGCCTGGGGAGCACGTAGCCATCTGTCTGGGCAAGGAGGGGGAGATGGAGTCATTTCCCGAGGGAGCCACGCGCATGCAGCCAGTGGAGGCTCGCAGCCAGGGGAGAAGAGCAACTGACCGCAGAAAAGCAGGGCTGTGCCTAGGTGGCAGCATCTCCAGGTTTTGATCAGAGTTTGCAGGACCTGGTATACAGGTAGTAGTAGTGGTGGTGGTAATAGTGGTATGGACAGCAGCAGCAGCAATGATGGTGGTGGGATCACTATATTTATTTTAAGGAAGGAGCCTCTAGAGAGAGCGCTGGTCCTGAAGTCAGGAAGACCCAAGTTCAAATCCAGCCTCAGACACCCTGGGCAAGTCACTTAACCCTGTTTGCCTCAGTTTCCTAATCTGAAAAATGAGCTGGAGGAGGAAATGGCAAACCTGGATCTTTGCCAGGAAAACCCCAAAGGGGGTCACGAGTCAAATAGGATGGAAACAAATGAGCAACAGTGTTAACCAGGACCTCCAGGCCTCTCCTAGGGTGGCCCCAGCACAGGGGAAGAAGGGACTCTTCAGGGAAAATGAATGAAAAAGGCTTTCTTGAGCACCAAACTCAGCTCAGGCTTCTTGCTGGTTGTCCTAGTAAAGCTGCTGTGTAGAGAGCACAGTTGTTCCCTTTGGCATAAGACAAAACCTAGACAAAGGTCAGACTGTGAAAGTCCTTGGAGGTGTGGGAGTGATTCTCGGAGGCTGTGTCTCCCCGACTCCTGAAGTCTTTGAATAGGAACCTGCCTCTGCCTTCTAAGATCACAGACTCCAACCTGAGAGGGGTCTTAGATGCCATCATGTCCACTCCCCTCATTTTACAGGTGAGGAAGCTGAGGCACAGAGAGGTTAAGTGACTTACCCAGAGTCACACAACTAGTGAGTGTCTAAGGCAGAATTTGAACCTGGAGTCCAGCTGTCACATGACTGCTACACACATTTTCTTGTACATGCTGTCCAAAGACTGGTCTCACCAATTATGACAGGCTTGAGCACCAGGTGATAATTTGGGGAGACAAAATGGACAAAAACACAAAACAGGCTTCAATCCTGTGCCACCCTCTCTTCTTTAGAAGGGATTGTAACTAGTTGACTGAGAAGGAGGCAGGAGGTGCCAAGAATTATGCCATTCTCAGACTATGGATAAACATTAACTCACCCGTTAGTTGTCTGAATGGGTGATGTTCCTCCTGTGACCCAGCAAGCTAACAAATTCTTGGAAAAGCTAAGCTACAGCCACACCGATGTCCTTCTTCTAAATGACACCCCAAGACTGAGAGGAGAGGCAGGTGAGCTACGGGGCACTCCCCACTCCCCTGCGACAAAGACAGACTGAGGAGTTGGCTTCACAGCATGCCCAGAGGCAGCTAGAAACACAATTTCATGGAATGTTGAGCTCAAGCAAACAGACCCCCCTGGAGATAATTGGAGCCAAGGGGCAGCATCTGTCACAGAGGACAGAGAAGATGAAAATGTGGGGAAGAACTTGGCAAGATACTCCCAGCTTGGTCAGTTTCTGCCAGCTTACATTCTGTTAGATGTGAAAGTAAATGCCTGCAAGCCCGGCAGAAACCCTACTGGGAAGTCAGGCTGGACATCAGAGACGACAGAGGCCAAAGATGTGGGGCTAGCCTGTGTGGGGCCAGCCTGTGCGTCACAGAGACTCTTCAGGAGGAGAGTGGGCAGGTGCTCAATGTCACAGCCACCAGACAGGCTCACACGAAGAAGGAAGCCGACTGAATTGAGCAGATGTGGCCTTATGGAGGAAGGTGGCAGAAGATTACAAACTGCATTGCCTCATTAAACAGAAAAAATGATGGAAGACAATATAATTCTGCAGAGATATTAGTGTAAGACCCACCATCTCCAGAACATGTGGCTGAGCTGAAAGGAGAACAGAGAAAATGGAAGGGATCTGCAGCCATCTCTCCAGAGAGCTAATCCCATGAGAGAGTGGAGAAGCCAAGCTCTGGGACTGCCCATCTCAAAACGTGGCGTGCTTGCTGTGTGAAGAGGTCACAGTGCGCTGGAGGAGAAGACAGGCCGGGCCCTGAGCAAATCCAGAGAAGGAAGCTGACCCAGAAGGGCCTCAATGTTCAAGCTATTGAAGGATTGGTTTCTCAGAAGCCCGTCACAGTTTCACAATGAGGCCTCTCTTTCATTACACCGTGGACTGACTGAGGGCTGTAAAGACTAGATTGTCTGACTGTCTTTGCTTTAGCTCAGGTCCTCCAAGATCAGCCTGTGTCCACTGCACCCAGTATGACTTGGTTCAGTCGTCCACTGAGTACTGACCACAAGGGAGGCACAAAGGACAGACATCTACTAGAGAGGAAAGGGGGCTTAGCCGGCAGAGCTGGTGCAGGAGCCAGGGAGACCTGAATTCAATGTCTGCACCCACTTAGTAGCAAGTCACTGCCCTCATTTTCCTCAGTTTCCTCATTTGTAATATTGGGGTGATTATACTTGTCATACAGGATTGTGAGGTTCCAAAGAAAGAGCTGATATTTCTGTGCTTTAGTTCCCAAAGCACTAATGGTATAGTGGAAAATGTGTCTTTGCTCCTCACTTGCCCAAACAAAAAAACACAAAAAATTGAAAACG
The DNA here is from genome assembly GCA_028646515.1 of Pseudochirops corinnae. Classification (NCBI taxonomy): domain Eukaryota; kingdom Metazoa; phylum Chordata; class Mammalia; order Diprotodontia; family Pseudocheiridae; genus Pseudochirops; species Pseudochirops corinnae. The sequence goes on along the minus strand of CM053590.1, from coordinate 3,732,826 downwards.
AGTATGTCTCTTTTCACTGTTGTTGGATTGTACTGTGGCTGACAGATGGAAGCCAGACATCTGGGTAATTTGTGTTCATTTATCACATTACTCTGTCTGAACTACAGCTGGTCTTGTAGCCCTGGCTAGAGCAAGGTTGCATTCTTGGCTGAATTGAGGAAAGGCCTCTTGGTAGGAAATTCTGAGTCACTAGTTTGGGTGTTCCTTTTTTTTTTCTTCCCATTCCCCTGCAGCTGTGGCACACAAAGGCCTTTCCCTAGGATGAGCTAGCTAGACCCAGTGTTATTATACCCACCTTACAGATAAAGAAACTGAGTCTCAGGGTCTTACCCAAGTTCCCCAATCCCCAGGCCCCCCTTCTTTTCATTCAGCCTCGTTCTTCCCTCCACTTTGGGGGACTCTCTTATCTGAAACATTTCTTGAAACCACAACCAAAGTTAAAATAATTTTGCTTCTTTGCCTCTTCCTTTAGTTCTCATCAACAACTGATGTACAAATTTCGGTTTGTGAAATGAAGATGAGATCCTGATAAAAGGCAGATGTCCTACCTGCCTGATGTCCGGTGTACCCAATACTGAGTAGGCACTTTAAATCGTTGCTGATTGAGCATCCACAGGGTCCTGGAGTTAGGGCCCAGGCTTTTGCAGCCTAGGTCACAGGAGAGGCTGAGATCCCTCATCTAAGAGAGTGTTCCCAAGGAGGACCCAAGCCCTGAATGTGAAGCCAGAAAAGAGCCGGCTTTAAATCTTGAGCCTGGGTCTTTGACTCCAGCTTAGGCATCCTAGCCTGGAAGAGAGAGCCCAGAAAGTCCTGCTCTAACAGCCCAAACCCTCCAGTCCTCCTTCCTCTGCAGTTCTCACGTCTGATTGACGAGATCATATTTTTTCCTTATGGAAAATAGATAACGGTGCATTTGCCTGATTGAAACGCATACAAGGAGCTCTGGGTAGAATCATGGCTTTTCTTCCTCCAAATGTTCTCAAAGAGACATGAACTGTGATCAGCTCGCAATGTGAGACTTCCTGGCCAGCGGTCACTGTCCAGCTCCTTCTCGGGCCCCTGCACCCCTACCTCGGGCCTCCACTCTTTTCTTTTAGGGGGACGGAGGAAGACAGCTCAAGGGCTGAGCTCCCTCTGCAGCTGCCCCAGGTAGGACACCCACAGCTGCTCCCACATGCTGGGTTTTCAAGGTTTTCTTCTAAAATTTTTTTCCATTTAAAATACTTTCCACTTTAAAATTAAGTATGGTGTATTTCTAAAAGAAATGTTTAACTGGGCAAATTCCATCCTCTTCGAAATGACTTTGCATCCAAGAAATGCCGGACTAGTTATATGTATGTAGACAGGACCAAAAGGAAAATGCTTTCCCGCAACCCCAGCTTTCCACCTCTTGTTCCCAGCACAGTCCTCAAGCTGATCCTGAATTCTAGGCTTCAGGAAGGGCTGGCCCCTGCCCAGACTCAACCCCCTCCCCAATCATCCCCCCCCCCCCCCAAATGTAAGTTACTTAAGGACAAGAACAGTCTGGATCTCTTCATTCACATTCTCGTTGCTTAGCACAGTACTCGGCACATAATTAGTGTTTAAGGCATATTTTTTCATCCATTCATTTATCCACGAATTTGTCCAAGACCTCTCAACTCAACAAACACTAATGTCTGTTTTCCTGCTCTGTGGCAGAGGGGGTGGGGTGTGTCATGGACCCCCAGCATCCCCCACTTCCCTTACACAATCCCCAAGACCACAGTCCCTTCAGTTCTCAAAGAACACAGCTGAACCTGGGGTCCTAAAGTCTGAGTTAAAATCCCAGCTCTGTCAAGTATTACCTGCGTGTCCCTGGGCCAGTCCCTTCCCACCTGGCTTGTGCTCTCATTTCTACATGTCGGGGTTGGATTAGATGACCTTGTGGCTCTGTGATCCTACCACACATCTAAGGACAAGTGGCAGGGAAGAGAGCACAATGGGAGGCCTTGGGGGCAGTCAGAATCAGAAGGATGTGGTCGATGCTCAGGTAGAGAAGGTGGGAGGGTGAGAAGTCAATGAGAATTCAACAGTCACAAATGGGGAAAATCAGAATGGGGATCATGATTATAAAGAGAATGAGACCCTGGCCAAACCCCATCTTCTGAAAGAAGCCTTTCTTTGTTCCTCTCCAGACACACACACACATACACGCGCACGCACGCGCACACACACACACACACACACACACACACACACACACACACACCTTCCCTCTGGAACCACCTCTCTTTTAAACTGCACATGTCTGTAAGTACCTGGTTCTTTATACATCATCTCCCCATGAGATTGGGAGCTACTTGAGGCCAGGGGCCTCTCTTCCCCCTTTCTTGGTTTCCTCTGCACTTAGGACAGTACCTGGCCAATAGCTTATGCTTAACAAATCCTGGTTGATTGATTGGCTGAGTTTGGGGGCTGTAGAGGTTGAAGTGTTTTTGAGGCATCCAGGTGACAATACCTCACCATGTACACGTGAGACTGAAGCTGAGAGAGAGGTCAGGGCCAAAGGGGCAGAGGCAGGAGGCAGAGGAGTAGCCCATGGTGTAGGGGCCATGGGAGTGGCCAAAGCAGCAAGTATAAAGAGGGAAGGGAGGGGGGAGCAGCTCTTGAGAAGCCCTGGCATGAGAGGACAAGGAGCCATCGAGGAAGGAGCAGAAGCAAGAGAGTGAAACCAAAGGAACAACTGGGATTAAGTGTGCAGAACTTGGAGTTCAAGGACCTTGGTTCAAATTCCAGCTCTGCCACTTCCTGCTTGGATGACTTCTGGCAAGTTGCCTGACTTCTCTGGGTCCGTTTCCTCATCTGTAAAGTGAGGGCTGTATTCATTGGGCCATGAGGTGCCCATACAGCTCCAGACCCAGGATGCTATGTGGTTGGGCAGAGTGTCCAGAAGAAAGGATCCAAGCTGAAGGAGTAGCAGGCTAGGCTAGGAAGATCAGAGGAAGACCCCTTAGGAGTAGAGCATGTTGGTCAGCACATGTGAGAACAAGGTCTTTGGGGAGGCAGAAGATAGAGGATCAGTGGGACAAGTGGAGAGGGTCTAACCTTAGTGAGGAAGCAGGACTCTGTTTCTATGATGGGAGAGAGTGGGTGCTGATGCTCAAGTCTGGGGTCACTGAGCTGAAGGCATTCAGTCCAATGACCTCCATAAGCTTGAAACCATTGGGATTCTTCCTTTCGATGCATCCCCAACTGGGGTCCATTCATGCCAACCTGGTCATCCATTCGCCATTAGTCACTGTTTCAGTGGACATATGCCGTATTACTAAAGGTGACTTAACTGTACTCCCTGCCCTCACAGAGCTTACAGTCTAATAGAAAATGCCCCTCCCCCACAAGGTTATCTGTCAGTTTCCCCATTTTTCTGTCTCCATCTTCTCCCTGTGCATTTTTGCATCATGGGCAATGTCAATGGAAGGGACTCCCAGAGGTTAGCAGCTGAGTCATTTTCTCATTGCTGTAACTACTCAGCACTTAGCACCGGGGCTGACACAGACTAAGTGCCTAATTAATGCTTTACTCTTGTCCAGACAGCAGCAGATAGGAGACGAGGGTGCTGTTGACCCGCTGGAGGGCAGGGCTCCCCAACTTAGACGTGGCCATCCCTGCAGAACTGAAAGTCACACATACAACCCGACTGCTTAGGCTGTTAAACGTTGCTGTTGTGAATCACGGGAATCGCTCACCCTCTGAACTGGTATTTTCTTCCACAGACAAATTCTGGTATTGTCGGCTGTCACCCAATCACAAAGTGCTTCACTATGGAGACTTGGAGGAGAGCCCCCAGGGAGAGGTGCCCCATGACTCCCTGCAGGACAAACGTAAGTCACCCTTCCAGGCTGGAGCCACTTTTATGGTGCTTCCCCCACTCCCAGCCTTGGCTCCATCCAACCTAATCCAACAAGGAATCATTAAGGTCTGGTGGGTACTAGACTCTGTACTAGGAGACACTAGGGAGTCAGAACTAAAAATGAAACATACCTGTTCTCAAGGAGCTTACATGCTCCTGTACCACTGGATATTCCAATAAGTCACTATGAAATGTTTTCAAGGTAATTTGTGGGGGAGAGAATGCTAACAACTAAAGCCATCAGGAAAGGATTCCCATAAGCATCATCACTTGAACTGAGCACCGAAGGGATCTAGGGATTCTGAGAATCCGAGCAGAAAAGAGAGGGCATCCAGGCTTGGCAAATAGCATGTTCGAAGGCCTGGAGAGAGGAGATGATATGTTATGGGAGAGGAGCAGCAAGGAGGCCATTTTGCCCCCTGTGGGGGGCCCCTTGCTATGGTCAGTGAGTCAGACACAGATGGCCACATTGAGCCACAGACCTGGACCCTGAGGTCTGGAGCTGGTCACTGATGAGCAGCCCTGGCAGGGCTTGCTGGCAGGGACATGGAAATGATGGATATTCATGGTATGTGATGAGTCAGCCAAGGAAGGGGAGCTTGGGAAGCTGGTTTGCTTCCATTTTGCAGTTTTTCCAAAGTCTCACCAGGGAGAAATCTCATTCCCTTGAGTTTCTGTTGTCAGTCTTTCTGAGGATTGTGACAAATTTACATTTATCACCCTCTTTATCTTTGCCACACTTCTCTGGGCAAATACCGCAATTCCATCCACTCTGAATACCCTGTCACACAAAAGGACTCCACAGACATCTGGCTGGGGGTGGGGGGGATGCTAGTCTCACTCATGAAGAATCAGAGGGCTCAGACCCATAGGAGGGCAAATGCCTGAAGGTCCCAAGTGGGCAGTGACTGGGACTGGAGTCAGTGGATTCCCCAGGAGGCTGTGGAGAGGGAGGTCAGCAGAAGGGGCTTCCCCAACAGTGGCCTGAGTTCCCCAAGGTCATACACATACACCCAGGGTAGATCTCAGGTGGCAGCTCCCTCTCGGACAGGGACCCTCATCCATCTCATCCAAGGTCTAGGGGCTTCTCCACTAGGTTTTCTCGAACCCAATAACACTGACCTGAGGCTCGCAAGTGTGACCCCTCCTTCTGTCATGGAGGCAACCGGACTATGTCCAGTTTAGGGTGTGAGACGGTGCAGGCTTCATCTGGGCTACTCACACACAAGCCAAGGCACAGGGAAACATCTGCTGGCTCAGAGAAGGGAGTCTCTGGGGTCACAGGGGCTTCTGAGTATGGGTCACTCTCCACAGGAGATGTTATCTAGTGAAGAGAGCAGAGACTACCGCATCAGCCCGTCTGTTATTGGCCTCGGGGGTCTGCGGCAGCAAAGTAGCCTCTGGTTGCCTTCTGATTAGCCTTGACAAGATCTCGGGCAAAGAAAGGCAAAGCATAGGGGCTAGAGGTGCCTGGTCTTTCATACCAAGGTGGAGTCTTGTTCTAAAATGGCGTTACTCATATCAAGAAAGGGAACATATGGGTGATGTCTCCCCTCCTCCATTCCCCCACAATCCTCAGTTCTCCTGACCCCTGGAATGGGTGCAGTGTAGGAGAGAGGGAATAGATACGGGGCCTACACTCTATATAGATTCTTGCCTCTGCACATACCCGAGGGCCTGAATTGGCTGCCCTGTGCTCTTTCCCGTGACATGAAATCACACAGGTCCTATCCCAGTCCCCACTGAGTGGTCCAGGGCTGTGACCAGTGTCAGCAGAAGACTCACGACTTTATTCCAGTTACTCCTGGAAGGCAAAAGCAGTCACTATGAAGTCTGGCCATTGCATCAGCTGGTGGCCCACAGCCTGTAGGCAGAGCAGTGTGAGCATCCTCCAGCAGAGAAGCCCAGATTCTGGCAAATCAGGGCATCGCTGCATCTCTTGGAATGTTTCATCGGCCCCTAATTAGCTCTTATTTGTACTTTGTGCCTCTAGCATCACATCAGTCAGAACGTGGCAGAGGCAGGGGCTGTGAGAGGGATTGGCAGGAAGCAGGGCCAGACATCGAAAACCACACATTTAAAATAAGCAGGGGAGGCGAGTGAATGCGAGAAGAGAGATAAAATTAAGAAAGTGCCAGGAACATACACATGCAGGAAAATCCAAGGGGAGGAGAGAATCAGTGCATGGGGGAGTGTGGGCTGGGACTGGGCTCAGGACCCAGGCTCAAAGTCCAGATCTGTCTGTGACCCTGAGCTCCTCAGCTCCGTGCCTCTGTAACGTGAGGGTTGTGGTGGGGAGTCATTTCAGCCATGTGTGACTCTCTGTGACCCATTTGAGGTTTTCTTGGCAAACATACTGGAGTGGTTTGCCCTTCCCTTCTCCAGCTCATTTATAGATGAGGAAACTGAGGCAAACAGGACAAAGTGCCTTGCACAGGGTCACACAGATAGTGAGTGTCTGAGGCTGGATTTGAACTCAGGTCCTTTTCACTAGAGTCCCTTCCATTATAACTCTAAAATTCACCACCTCATAATGACAGGAGCTTAAAAGACAAACTGACCCTGTAGGGCATTGGGAGAAGAGTAGGGACCAATCGGAATAACTAGCCATAATAGTCAACATTTATATAGAGCCTACTATGTTCGAGGCTCTGTGCTAATCACTGTTTGAGCCTCACAATAACCCTGGGAAGTAGGTGCTATTGTTACGACAATTTTACAGAGGAGGAAACTGAGGCCAGCAGAAACTGAGGCAAGCAGAGAAACTGGAGACTGGCCCAGGATCATACAGCTAGTAAGTATCTGAGACAGGATTTGAACTCATCTTCCTGACTCTAGGCCTGACACTCTATCCAGTGTGGCACTTAGTTGTCCCATCAATCAACAAGCATTTATTAGGCACCTAGTGGGTATCAAGCCCTGTTCATGGTGCTGGGGCTACACAGACAAAAACGAAGACATGTCCTGCCCTCAGGAGGCTTACATTCTACCAGGATGGGGGAGGGAGGGGAGGTCAATAAACGCAAAAGAAGGTCAAGTCACTGCAAGAGATGATCCATTACATGAATCAGGAAGCATCAGTTAAGTGCCTGCAGAGTACCAGGTTCAATGCTGGGCACTGGGAAAAGTGGACCGCCCTCCCCAGTGCAGGCCACCCACACCTTCCCTGGGCCCCGGGCACTGAGACATCACTAGGAGCAGGAAGCCAGGCTGTGCCAGGCATGGGGCTGGACCCCAGCCCTTCGGGCCACTGTACGAAGCCAACCCCAGGAGATTTCTGGGGGAGCCAGAGGAGCGCAGGCAGCCATGGATCTAAGACACGGCGGGCAGTGCTCTGGAGGAAGCTGGGCTGCCGAGAGTTAATCTGCCCTTGGCTAAGCCCCAGCACAAGGACCAGCTGTGCCCAGAAGCCAAGAGTCTCTCAGTGATCCTGGAGTCAGGAAGATCTGAGTTCAAATTCCGTCTCAGACACTTACTAGCTGTGTGATCCTGGGCCACTTAACCTCTGCTTGCCTCAGTTTCCTCATCTGTAAAACTGGCGTAACACTAGCACCTACTTCCCAGGGTTCTCGTGAGGCTCAAACTGCTCAGCAGAGTTCCTGGCACACAGGCTCCACGTCAATGTTAACTATGATTACTAGTTATGGAGTTTGGTCCCTGCTCTTCTTCCAGTGACTCCACAAGGCTCCCGGTGAATCAGGGAGAGATGGCAAGCACTGCTTCCCAGGGAAGGCAAAGGCTGCCATGGTACAATGGACCAAGTGCCAGCTCCAGACTCCAAGGTCCTGGGTTCAAATCCTGGCTCTTTCTGCTTGCTCCCCACCTGACCCTGAGGAAGTTGCTGACTCTCCAGGGGACTGTTTCCTCATAAAGTGAGGTGATTGACCAGATGGTCTCTGAGCCCTGTGCCACTTCCAGATCTGTAACCCTCTGATCTGTCCTCCTGCATGCCGTCCCTCCTCAACTTTTAAAATCTGTCCCAGGGCTGACAATGGCCTATCCTGTGGTGCTCCCGATATCTGTGGAGCGGAGAGCCCTGGGCTCCTCCTCAGCCCCTTGTGTGACCTTTGGCAAAGTCCCTTAAGCTCTCTAGAATGGGGCCTTTACATCTGTAAAGTGACCAGGATGGGCAGGATGACCACCAATATTCTTTCCAGTCCCACAGGATTCTGTGGTAGTCACACCCGCTGCCTTGATGGGCCATGAATATGTGTGTGTGTGTCCATTGTATGTGTCCATGTGTCTGTGCCTGTGGTGTCAGGAGAAGGAAAAAGCACCTGGCAGGTGAGTAGTGAGCTGCCGTGGGGCTCTGGCTAAATGGATTTCTTGGAAGGAGACCATTCCGGAGGACCTGCAGCTGGAGAGGATCCCTCCAGGAGCCCCCAGTCTTCCTGAAGCCCATTCCATGGAGCTCCAGAAGGGGTGGGTCCCCATTCCAGAGGACGAGAAGTTCTCTCTCCTTCAGTAACCTTGGGAGCTGGATCCTGGTCATTGTCAGAGTGTGACCGGCCAGCTTTTCCCCCTGGCCTTCATCTTGCCCCGTCTCTCTCTCTCTCACTTCGGGTTTCTGAGGGGGTCGCTCCACGGTCCTGCAGCGGCATCAGCTGTTCACCAGCCCCGGCCATCGCGTCTGTGCTTTCCAGCTCGTTGGCAAGGCCCCGAGGCCATCCCTCCCTCCATTCCTCAGGATCTAGGGCAAGTTTTGCCGGATGGATGAGGAGAGAGAGAAGCTGCTTCTCCCGACTCTTTCAGAGCCGATTAAAAAAAAAAAAAGTCGTTTTAGAGAAAAGGGAATCGCGTTCCCAGCAGCTGCCACGTCGCCCCCTTTTCCCGGCTTACACAGCCTTATCCTGGGTGGTCCCAGAAGCCTCCTCAGTGGTCTCCCTGAGGCCAGCCTCTCCCCTCTCTCATCCATCCTCCACACAGCTCCCAAAGCGAGATGCCCAAAGCTCGGTCAGCTGCCATGTTGCTGTCGTGCTCAGAAATCCTCGGTGGCTCCCCACTGCCGCCTCCTGCCATCCAGACCCTCAGCCTGGGATGTGGGTGGAGCCCATTACCAGCGGTCTCCAGCCTCCTCATTCGGGCAGGCTTCACGTGACTCCCTTGCTTCCCGTCTCTCCTAATCAGACTGGCCTGCTTTCCCTTCCCTACGTACTGCTGGTGTTCCACCTCCACCTTGGACCCGCACCCTCCCGACACCCTCCCCTCCCCCTCCTCTCCCCACCACTTAGGTAGCCCCTCCTACATGAAGCGGGCCGGATCCCCCATCCCCACGTTTGGAGTCTACGCACCTTCTTACCCGAGCACACGCTCTGTGCTCCGCCATGTCCGGGAGAGCGTAAGCTCGCCGCCGGCAAGGACCGCTGCCTCTTGGTATCTCCAGCACCCAATACCGTGCCCGGCACATAGTAGGTGTTAACAAACACTTACTGTTTGAGTGCATCCATGCCCCGAGCAGACCTCCTGTCTGCCCACATCAACCACCACTTCCTCATTTCCCTTCCTTGTGTCATTCCCCAGCTACGTCCTCAGAAAACCAAGTCACCTCAGATCCCTCGGTGACCTTCGGCAAGTGGCTTGGTCCTTTCCTGGGCCTCCCTCAGTTTCCCTCTCTGTAAAAGTTAGAGACTGGCCAAGATGGCCTGAGGACTGACCCACCCCCTAATCCCTGATCCCACTGCCCTCTGTCTTTGCACTTTATCCCTGGAATTCCTTGGCTGCGCCTGCCCCTGCCCCACCCCGGGCTGAAAAAAAAAAAAAATGCTTTCTGGGACCTTTCTCTGAAACTTGATTGATTCCTGATCACAAGATCCAGGATCAAAGAGGCCTCTTTCTATAATGAAAAAGCCTTCGAAGCATAACAAGTAAACGTTTTTTTCTCCTCCTCATCTCTGTATCTCTGCCCCCACCCACACTTGCACCCCTCCCCCCTGCCCATACTTGCATCCCTGACCCTGCTGGACGTCTCTTTCCCAATACACCCGGTGTAGAGATCCTTATCAGGTTCGCCAGCCCCAGGACATCAAAGCATGATCTGAAGTGGCCCAGACAGCAGGCAGAAAGAACCGAGGCCATGGCCGGAGCTCCCTTGTGGGACCCTTGCTCGCCCTCATCTCCCTCGTCACCGACGGAGTTTGAGGTCAGACTGGCTCTGACGCGCCTAGGGCTCTTCCCCGGGCCGTCTCCTTCTGAGGGGCAGATTTGGGACACGGGGATGCAGCCTCTTGGCTCGGTCCGGAGGGAGCAGAGACGAGATGGGTTCAGATGCTCCTGGGACTCCAGCCAAACTCGCCGGTTTCTGCAGCCTGCCTCGGCAAGGAGCAAGCTTAGAAAGTTGCACTGTATTTTTAGTATTTGTGTTTTCTCGTTAGCCATAACAGCCCTGTGAGGGATGGAACAGCCTGGCTCCTTGACTTAAGGAGATACTTCAAATTATGCCCATTTAGACCAGTCGTGACTGAGCACACCAGAAAAGGGCCTTCATCCCTGGAAGCCTGCCACCCACCAGGCACGGCGTCAATTCATTATCTCTGGTCAATGTGATGCCTTTTTAAAGTCAGGAATAGCCAATAGGCGGAGTCTGGGCTGTGCTCCGTCCCTTGAGGAGCATGGGTTCTCAAGGGCCACTGGGATTCTCCATAGTAAAAGCAATGGGAGCAGTCAGTCAATCACCGAACATTTAGAGATCAGTTACTGTGTGGAGGGACCCTGCTAAGTTCTGGAACTGTACAAAGAAAGACACAAGCTCTGTTCCTGCCCTCAAGGGGCTCACCTTCTAATGGGAGAGTCTCTTCAGTGAGGGACTTTCATTTCCTTTGTATTCTTTGTTAGAAGTGGGGCTCACAGGAGAAGGGCGAGGGATGTGTCTGAACAGACCTAATGTGCGAACAGAAGTTGGTGATGGGTGTGTGCATGTGTGTGTAGGCATGTGGATCTCCTGGAGGAACCAGACCAGGCCCCCTTGGGCTGACCGAGGGCTCTTGGCTGGGCATGGTGTTCACACTGTTCTTTGTGCATTTCAGTGCCGGTGGCCGATATCAAAGCTGTGGTGACGGGGAAGGACTGTCCACATATGAAGGAAAAAGGAGCCTTGAAACAGAACAAGGTAGGATTCTCAGCTCGTCCCCAGAGAACGAGATTAGCCTGGTCTGGGAAGTGAGACCAGAGCTCCAGCTCCCCCTGGAAGGACCCAAGGTGGATGCTGGCATGTGGGAAGGTGGCAGGGCCCCTGCTTGACATGCCCCCCATTTCTTCCCAGCAGGGGACCTAAATATCTGCTCATCTGTTTGGTTTCTTCCAGTTGCTAAATAGCCCCTAAAAAGAGGAAAAGGTGTTTGTTTTGTGCTAGCTCTAAACCCATATTTCAATGGAAGAATCGCTAAGGATGCCCCTTCCCTCTAAAGAACCGACAAATCGCTTTACTCTGAAACCTATGGAATTAGACCTGATCACACCAGATCATTAATGACAAGCAGGACCAGCTTCCAGGCCTTAGTGGGGTGGGAAGATTCTATAGCATTTGTGCTCAAAGGTTTTGCAAGGATTAAGGCTGTCCAAGAAATTCCCAGCCACTGTGGACTCAAGAGCCCCCGTTGCCCTGCCTCATAGCCGATGTCCCAGCCAGAGAGGCGAAGAGCAGGGTTTATGGCCATCCACAGAGCAAAGACAAAGCCTGGGAGAGGAGGGGTGGCTGGTGACATTAATGGAGTCATGATTCTTGCAGTGTGGGTCAGCTTGACATGCAGGCTTAGGGGTCTGTCCTCAGGGGCCTCCCAGAAGCCGATTAGAAGAAAGTCTAAGGCAGGAGCGGGGCAGCGGGAGGAGCCCCACCTCTCTCTTCTCTGGCTCATCATCCCTGTTGGCAGCTCTGAGTCAAAAGCCCTGCTGAGCCCAAGGGCCTGCAGCGGGCCTGTCATTCCCAGCTCAGTGAAGCTGTTCTCTTCCTTCTCCTCCTCCCCAGCACCAATCATCTCTCTCTTTGGTAGCAGGACATGCATGAAGAGGGGGGAGGGCCAAGGAGCAGTGACTCTGAGGATCCCTGCTCTGGGAGTAGTTCATTGCTCTGCCCCTAAACACACTAGGCCCGGGTACAGGCAGCATCTAACCAGTGCCTTCCAATGTAGCTCCTGCTTGGCCTGGGCCTGAGGAATTGGAGTTGGTGTCCTAGGCATTGGGGGGTGCTCAGGATGTTTGTGGAATGAATGAATGCATGGTGGCACAGGTATGGGGAGGGCTTACTCATGGAAGAGGGATTAGCCCCAAACATCCCCTCTGCAGGCATCATGCTGCCAAGAAGCAGATTTAGGGAAGGACTTCCTAGCAATGAGCTATCCCCAAGGCAGATGGGCAACCTTGAGAAGGAAAGGGAGCTCTTTCTCACTGGAACAAAGACTGAGTGAGCAAATGGGGGACATTGTTCCTGCAGGGGTTGGCTGGGGGGGGGGAGGGGGGGAGAGTGTAGACTGTGCCCTTCTCTGAGGTCCCTGCCCAGATTATGAGATGGCAATAAGTGATAACAATGCCAGAGATAGTGAAGTGTTTCAAAGCCAGAGTAAGTGGATAGGATGGAAAAACCTGTGCCCAGAGGCACAGGGCACTGGCCTCAGAGGCCAGAAGAGCTGGGTTAGAATCCTACCCCACACACACCCTCAGGGGATCTTTTCACCTCTCCGTGGGCCATGCCACTCTTCTAGACTTCAGGTCCTATGAGAGCTGTTCGTTTGTTTGGAGGCAAGAAGCTTCCATGCTGGGAGTTCCCTATGTGGATAAAATCCCCATCTGGCCTGAAATGAAAGAGAAAGCCTGTCTTCCCCACCACATGGGGTTGTCGTGAAGAGGACTCGGTTCCATTGTCAGGATCTGCTGAGCTCAGGCGTGTGGCTGACCAGGCTGCTGCCTCCTCGGGGCTGGCTGAGCAGCCGACCTTCCTTGGGGACTCAATGACACCGAGGCCCTGACATCAATAAACCCATTAGACGTGATAGGGTTGCCTCCCACAGACATGTGGTTCAGAAGATTAAGGCCCAGGACTCCTTCCAGCCAGCCCTGGTGGAATTAAAGTTGGCTTGGCAGTTTGTGGCAAAACCAATCATTTCTAGCCAGTACTTATCAGGAATCTAGGTCAGGACAGTTCGAATAAATAGTGTTGAGCAATGTATGTGATAGGAGGGCAGAGAAAAAGTGTGTTTCCACCTCTGGCAGGGAGCCAGGCAGACTTTCTGGTCCAGGGAGCCCAGCCCCCAATGCTGGGCCACTGCCTCAGCCCTGCTGTGTCTACACCAGCCCTCAGACCGAAGGGAATGACCAGCTATGGGACTTCCCAAAGCACAGATGCAGCCCTCAGCCAAGGCCATCCCAACTGTCTCCTCCTTACTGTTAGGTATGGCAGGGGGAAGCTGAAGTGACAGAGGGGGAAAAAAGCTTCCTCTTCTGAGCTCATCAAGTTATTAAACCGATTGCTTAACTGGCAATTAGTGCCAATTACCTAACAGGTCCAGACCAGGCCCCATCCTCAGCTTAGGGCTGGGCCCTAAATATAGGGGGAGACATTTTGATACATTAAAAACAATTAACCAAATAAGGCCAATTAATTAGGTGACCTGATTTCTAATTGAATGAAAGATTAGGGACTTTCCAAGTTGGGAGGGGGAGAGTGAACAGGGACAATTCCCTGAAATCAGAAAAAGAGGTGTCTACCTCCCCACTGACATCTGTAAACAGTCATAGGGGCAGGGAAACACTGACTGATGGACCAGGCGGGGGCCAGTTTTCAGCTAAGACACAAAGATTCTGAAAAAATTTCCATTGATATTTGAATCTGACCCGTTCTGGTCAGCATCACCTACATCCTTGGTTAAGGGTCTCTAAGCAGCAGGCTGAGGGGGTCCAGCCTCCCAGCCACACAGGGCTAGGTTCGAACCATACAATAAGGTTTTCTCCCAATTCCCACTACTGAATAAAGTTTTCTCAGAAGACAGAAGCCGGACTAGACCCATAATTGGATAGAAGGGAAACTGAGCTGACTCCAGAATTGAGTCACAAGATGGAGTCAGTGGGGTTCACCCAGTTGTCACAACTAACCACCTGCTGTCCCAGTCCTTTCACTTCCTTCATGGGCCCTGATGAGGCATCTGCTGAGGGGGGCATTGATGGGCCAGCTGTGGAAGGAAGCCCACCTTGTGGTTACTTGTATGATTTGATGGATTTATGAGATCATAAGGTAGGGGATGGGCTCACACTCCAATGCAGGATATGGCTCCTGTGACTCATCCTGGATTCTGGTCCGTGTTTTCCATAACTTCTGCACAGAAGAACTTCCTAATGCCTGGAGGCCACCTTCAGAGTTTCGATTATTTCACAAATCCATGTCGGCCTTCGGGCCACACGCCCATTGTCTCTCTCTCCTTGGGACCAGCCCACCTCCTTTTTCTGCCCTCATTGATGTAGTCTGTATACCAATGCTATTTGGCAACATAGCCCAGAGACCCTGAATGTATCTTTCTATCGCCCTCTGGGTCCACTGCAGCTTAGTGTCTTGGGAGATGGCTCCTGAGTCGGAGCTGATTCTACCACTGGAAGAATATGGACAAGGTGAGCTCTTATTACAGCAGCTCTGGGGTCCTTGGATGTACCTCACTTTCCTCAGGAGCCCTGTAGGGAGACAAGCAATGATTCCTGCTGCCAACCCTGCCCCCAAAGCCTTACTTGATTTCTCTGCTGCCCATACCCTCCCCCTCTCCCTAATGTACCTCATGTTTATATTAATTCTGTATACACTTACACAAGTGCTTGTTCTCGCCTCAGCAGAATGGAAGTTCTTTGAAGGCCGGGATTTTTTTTTGGTTTTTGTCTTTGAATTCCTAAGGCTAAAACGGTACCAGGTACACAGTAGAGGTTTCATAAATGCCTGTTCATTTTGAGGAATCATTGACCACCTCCCTATTCCAGTTGAAAGAGCCAGGATTTTGTCAATGTGAGTCCCATCCACCAAGGTAGATGGCAACCCCTCTATGAGGGAGGCCTTCGTACATTAAGAAGTTCCTCCATGCAGGACATATGGAAAGACAGGGACCAGATCCCAGGGTGAGACATGGAGAAGGGGCCATGTCTTACACTGGGGAGTGAGCCCCCTACCCAATAACATCATGAATCCCAAACAAGTACCCATAAGATCATTCGTCTGAATAAACAGCCTGGGATGGATGGAGGGTGGAAGATCCTTTGGAGGGAAAGGAAAAGAGGGTGGACTTTTTGTCTATCTATCCCATGCTCTGTGTGAGGATAGGTTGTCTTACTGTGATCAAAAGACTCATCCAACCCCCTTCAGCTAACCCAGCACTAAGCATCCACCAGTCATTCGTGGGGCTTGCCCTCAAAGCCCCCTTGGCAGTAGCCTCAGGAGCCTGAAATCCTCTCCATGCTGGGGGAGGGGGGGGGGGGGACAGTTCAGGAGGGGTCCGGCAAGGACTTCATTCCTAATGGGAGGAAAGTGGACATAGGCAGGTTGGGACCTCTGACTACTTAGGAGAAATCAAAGGGCCTAAAAATAAGAGCTGGAGAAAGGTAGCCCGAGTGGCTGGTGAATGTGTCTGTTCTTCCTCACCTCAGCCATTAACCAGGCACCACTGGAATGAGTTGGCACAATCTGGGAAGGGGCATGTGATGTGCACTGTCCCAGGGCTTAGGGTTAGCCACTTAGACCGAGGGAGCCACACTTGTGGGGAGATGGAGGACACCCCCAAGAACAAGAGGAAAAGAGGTAGCTACTTCAGGAGGGACCATGGCTCCCGACTTCTTTCTCAGTCCCTCCTCCTGCTGGATCAACTCTGCAGCGTCCTCCTCTGTACTGGGTATGGAATGACTGGGAGGGGCAACACCCTCCCCTGACATCAACTGTTAGCTTATCTGTCACTTTGAGTCCTAGAGGTGTCTGCTCCCAGAAGGCAAACTATTTTGTCTTTGGAGCCCAATAGTCAGAAAGTGGATAAGAGGCTGAGAAACAAATTACAAGCCTGGCTTAGAGGGCTGTTAGAGGGCTTCCATGGTCCAGACTTCTGGATCTCCCTTCTCTCATTCTCTCCCTCTCCCTCCCTCTCCTTGTCTCTTTTCCACTCTTCTCTCTCCCTCCCTCTCCTCCCCCCCCCAACACTCTTTTCTCTGTCCATTACTCACCTGAAGGACCCTCCTCACTCTTTAAGAATGACATGTTCAGGGAAAGGCAGACAGGAGAGTGAAGGACGTGCATTTGTGCAAAGAGATTACTGTCCGAAGGAGCTGAGGGGTTTTATCCGGGACCAGAGAAGGGACCAGAGAAGACGGGAGGGAGAGCCGCACTCTTCAAGGGCTCCGAAGGCTGTGGTGTGGCCGAGAGATCAGACTGGGCTCCCAGCCCTAGGGAGCAGAAGTGAGACCAGCGGGAGGAAGGTGTGAAGCGGCCCGCTGAGGCTCTCGTCAGGCGGTAAACACCGTCTCCAAGGCGCCTGGGGTTTCGCCCGGCAAAGGCTGCAGGTGGCTTGTCTGTCAGTGCAGGGATTACTTCCGAGTATGGACTGGACCAGGGGGATACTGGGGTTCCTCCCAGCGCTCAAATTCTGTGACTTGCCCACGGTGAACAGCAGTTATAGGTCAGTGGCCGCATCTGAATACTGGTCTTGACTCCAGGGCTGGCCCTCTACAATCTTCCATGACTGTCCAGTCCGTAGCGCTGCTTCCGGCACGGGTACACGCACTTAGAAGTCAGAAAGCTCAGGGTCGAATCCAAGCCCTTCTACTGATAATCTTGGCCAGACCTTTACTCCTCGTACAATTTCTCAATGTCCCCTCTTTTTTCTGTGAGGCAGTTATATTAAAGACCTTCACAGAACTCTTCTCCACCTCCAACTGCCCATATTCCTGCAACCTTAGTCCTTGGCCTTGGGGATTTCCTCAAAGGTCCTCACAAGAGAAGAAACCATCCAGAAGCTCCCAAAGGGTGTGAAGCTCACTGGAAGCACGTCAATGCATCTGATGCATCTTCCCTGAGGATGGCAAGGGGTGGTGTGGATCCCCCTGGGAGGTCTAAAGCGGAGGGGAGAGACCCTGGGAAGGAGGACTCTGCCGTGATGAGCCGTGTCCCTCCCCCACACCCATCCTGACTCTGTCCTCCCCCTTGCGCCTCCCCCACATCCTGCACAGTGACCGAGCTGATGACTCCCTCTCCCCCTCCCCCCCCCCGCCCGTGTCGTTCTAGGAAGTTCTGGAGCTCGCCTTCTCCATCCTGTATGACTCAAACTGTCAGCTCAATTTCATCGCTCCTGATAAGCACGAGGTAAGGACTGCTCGCAATGGAGCGACTTCCCAGGGAAACGCTGAGTCGTCCCCAGAAAAAAGGGGGTGAGATACAAAGAGAAAGAAACCGATGTCCCAAGAAGGGAAAGCAGAAACTTTGATGACTCAAACATGGTCAGAGGGGCTTCCAGTGTCTTACAGTCTAATCTCCCATGGTAATAAAATAGCCCCTTAAGGTTTGCCAAAATTTCATGTACTATTTCTCATCTGATCCCCACAGGGACCTGTAAAGTAGGCCCTATAATTATTCCTGCTTTACAGATGAGGAAACTGAGGCAGGCAGATCAAGGGGCTTGTCCAGGGCCACACAGCTCGTGCCAACCTGCAGCTGGATTTGACTTCAGGTCGTCCTGACTCCAAGGCCAGCTGTCTGTCCACTCTACAGCTGGCTTTTGATAAACTGCCCAGCTAGTTATAGCGTTGTAAACACTCCTGCCCCTATAATGTGTAAGCTCATTGAAGGCAGGGACCACGGTTACCTTTGGGGACCTTTGAAGGTTGGTTTGGGAAGGTTTGCCTTTGTTTGGACAGCCAGTTGTTAGCAGGTAAGTGCTTAAGAAATGTTTTTGAATTATTCCAAGTGAAGAAAAGAACCTGATAATGGGAACAGGCTTTATCTAGCTGCCTGATTTGAGGCAAATTCCAGCCTCCCTGACTCCAGTGCTCCCAGCTTTCTCCGAATACAGAGAATCACAGACACGCAGACCCCTCCCCCAAGAACAGCACCCAGAGATGGACTGCCAGCCTGGCCCTGGGGAAAGGGCCCAGTCAGAGGAAGGAAGTGGCCTCCTCCCAGGCTTTCCCTAGATTCTCAGCACCCAGGCTCAGCCATGTGGGGAGGCAGCTCTGGGGCTTGTGGTTAATCCTCAGAATTTATTTCAGAATTTCCAAAATTAAACCCTTCTCATGTCTTCAGTTTTCTCCTTTACAAATCATTTAAAGCAATGAATTTTGCCAAAAGAAAAAAAAAAATGAAGACTTTTTTAAAAAAGTTCAGGACTATCTGTACTGTCAGAATTTTATATTCAAGTTTCCTTTATTCCTCCTTCTTGACATTTTGCCACACGTATAATTTGTTTCTCCCTGTTAAAACATGCTGGGAGCTATATTTAAAACCCACCCATCAGCATGAAACCTCAGCAAAGGCGTTGGGGAGAGAGAATTGCTAGTAGTAGGAACCGCTTAGCCTCCTGGAGCTCTCTCCTAACAGTTCTGGGAAGTAGGAGCTGCCAGTGACCCTTCCACCAGGGGAAATTGAGGTCCAGGCAGCTCCTCCAAGAAGGACCCTACCCCTGGTCTCCAGTGAGTGCTGGACCTCTCTCCACTCCGAGGCAGTGTCTCTCCCACTTCTCTTGCTAACCAGAGCCCAATTTCCTGATGAATCCATCAGTCAGCCAATATATAGACCTATAGACCAAAAAAAAGAGGTTTCTCCTATGTACTAGGCACCTGGGGAGGGAAAGACAATCCTTTCCCTCAAGGAATGGGAATTCTGGCATTGGGGGTGGGAGTGGGGAGGGGGCAGGGACTCCCCTGTCCCAGACACATAAACGCTGGGGGCAGGAAGGCTGTGTGTGGGCCTCCTTCATCCCGACTGCCTGGGCTGTTGGGGCAGACCTCTCCGTCCCTCTCTCGAGGCCCTGGAGCTGTCTCAGCTCACTGCAATGCTGTTCAGTGTGCTCTTCCCAGGTGGCAGCTTCTGAATGAGATGGTAGGAAAGATGGCACACAAGCCCTGAATTTAGGATGAGGCTTAAGCGCATTCCCTCTCACTTGACAGTTCCTTAAGAGAGGGGACAAAACTTGACCCTTCTGCAGACATAGCTGGCTATGGACTGGGGGGTTGCCTGTGGGAAGCCGGGAGGCAGCTCCGGCACACTGCCTTTGAGGGAGGCTATGGATCAGTCACAGAGGCTGGACCAGGACCCTGGGAGGAACAGTCAGGAAGAGCCAGGGATGTGATGGCTCTGGTAGGCCTGCCATATGGAAGGCAGCCGACCCGTTCTGCTGGACCCAAACTCAGAGTCCAAAAAGACAGAAGTTAGGCCTGATGTCACTGAAGCGGCAGGGGGCTTCAAGGCTTGTCCCCGGGCTATGGAGGGTGGAAGATAGACCTCAGGGCCAGATTAGACGATGGTGTCCCATTTAGAGAGCCTGTGGTTCTGCCTACAGGAAAGATCACTCATTCGAGACTTGACAGATAGGAGCCCTGACTTGGAAACCCAGCCCTGACCCTGGCTCGTAAGCTATAAGCAGCGAGCCTCGGTGTCCTCTGTAAGAATAATCTCCGCATAAGGTGCAGCAAGTAGGCCCAGGGCCCCTTTCTTTCTTTTGTATGTCTACAGACTTTCTTCAGATGTTTATTTAGTTACATACAGTGTGTACAAATGTGTACACACGTGTGCATCACGTATGGTTCCCATAGGTTTTAGATTTTATTGAATTATATGTTATATGCAAACATGCGTGTGTATCTCTGGGTATTCTGATTTTTAGTTAATTATGCATGTTAGGTGTGAATATGTGTAGCGTGTCTGGGTGTGTGCTCTGGTCTCATTTCATGTTATGTGTGCGCAGATGTACATGTGTGCAAGTGTGTGTATGTTTAGAGATGCATTTTATCTCTTTATTTGTATGCTGTATGTGAGTGCATGTGTGTGAGTGTTTATGGATCCGTCTTAGTTTTATTTATATATGCA
Source organism: Pseudochirops corinnae (assembly GCA_028646515.1). Taxonomy (NCBI): domain Eukaryota; kingdom Metazoa; phylum Chordata; class Mammalia; order Diprotodontia; family Pseudocheiridae; genus Pseudochirops; species Pseudochirops corinnae. The sequence continues at coordinate 3,712,931 of CM053590.1, read as the reverse complement.
TGTATACATGTACGTGTGTTTGTGTGCTCATACATATACAGAGCCGTATCTATATACATGTGTGTTGTGTATATGTATAAATGTGTAGCTGCATGTGTCCATACATCCATAAACACATCTGCGTATGTATGCATGACTTTGCATGTGTCTGTACATATATAAACACATCTGTATGCACAGGCATTGAGTGTGTAGATGTGTAGATGTGTGCCCATACATAAACATCTATGCACATAGGTGTTATGTGTGAATATGTATGTATTTATTTATGTGTGTGTCCACACATTCACAAAACCTCTATTTGTCTATATTGCAGTGTGTGTGTGTGTGTGTGTGTGTGTGTGTATGTTGTATCGTGTGTATCTCTATCTATCGATCGATCTATATTGAAATTGGAGGCCTTGCATTCGAATCCCACCCCTGGCACTCACTAGCTGGGCAGCCCTGGCAATTTTCATCTCCTCTCTGGCCTGGGTTTCTTCATGGGTCAAGATACAAGGTGTACCTGCCTAAGAGACTATTGTCTGAGCCTGTGTATGTAAAGTGCTTTCACACCTGAGGTGGGACCACATTGGCTGTTCTTGTTCCTAATATCTTTGGGTCCCTAATCTCAGCATCTTCTAAGAGCTCCCTGGAATGTTTCTGGCCAAGATGGCTGCTGCCCCTTTCCTCCAGACATTTCTTTGGTGGGTGGGTCAGTGGGATGGTCTTGAAGTGCTAACACAAGCCGCTCTTTCTTCTCCCTTGCTCACAGTACTGCATCTGGACAGATGGGCTCAATGCCCTGCTGGGCAAGGACATGCTGAGTGACCTCACCCGCAATGACCTGGACACCCTGCTCAGCATGGAGATCAAGCTTCGCCTCCTTGACCTGGAGAACATTCAGATCCCCGACGCACCTCCCCCCATCCCCAAGGAGCCCAGCAACTATGACTTTGTCTATGACTGTAACTGAGGGCGCCTCTGGCCCCAACCCTGCCTACCCCAGAGCCCCTGCTGAACTCAAAATACAGCTGCGATAACTGGAAATATGAGTGAGAACACACTTGGGGTCCCTTTGGGGTGATGGCCAGGACCCCCAAATCTTCTGCCTCTCACTTCCACTCAACACGTCCCCCTGTACTTCCTCCCTCCCTTCCCCCACCCTCTGTGCCAATCAGCAATTGATCGATGAGCCGATCATTTTCAGAGACTACGATGCTATATTTACCTTCTCACTGCTGCAGCCCAAGTATGGGATAAAGCAAAGTCCCACCATCGCCACTGAGAACAATGAAGGGACTGGCCTTGGGTTCGGGGGTCACAAGAGCCCATCTGTCTGCCGCCTGCCCACCTTCCAGTCAAATGGCCCAAAATAGACTGGCTGAGGAGCGGGCCTGGAAGCAGCAGCGGAGGGAGGAGAGCAACCACCACTCCCAAGAAGAATGACCAGGGCCAGGACCCAGGGGAGCTGAGGACCATTTGTGACTCCAGTCTTCCCCAGTGTACCATCTTCCCACCATCCTTGCCCCCTCACCTCCTCTTCCTCCTCTCTCTTCTCCCTTCGCACCTCAAAGACCAAAAGGAGGACCTCCATCCAACCCCAGGGCTCCACTACAGTTTGGTCTCCCAAAGGACAAGAGTGCTGGATTTACGCCCTTAGACTTCTGGCTGTCCCTGCTTCTTCAGTTCTCGCTGTCTTCTTTCCAATGGGTTCTCAACTCCCCTTCCCCCTTTCCCCAGCTTTCTCCTAGTTTATTAACTCAAAGCACAAATTATGAAGCCCCTAGCTGTGGTCTCTCCCTTCCTCCTCCTCTTTTTCATCTCTTTTACCTTTCCTCTCTCTCTCTTTCTCACTCTCCCTATCTTTCTCCCTCCTCCTTCTCCTTCTCCTCCTCCTCCTCCTCCTCCTCTTCTTCTTCTTCTTCTTCTTCTTCTTCTTCTTCTTCTTCTTCTTCTTCTTCTTCTTCTTCTTCTTCTTCTTCTTCTTCCTCTTCTTCCTCTTCTTCCCCTTCTTCCCCTTCTTCCCCTTCTTCCCCTTCTTCCCCTTCTTCCCCTTCTTCCCCTTCTTCCTCTTCTCCCTCTTCTTCCTCTTCTTCTCTTTCTCTCTCCCTCCCACCTCTCCTCCCTCTCTGTCCATCTGTCCCCTTCTCCCCTCTCTCTGTTCTTCTCTCTCCTTCTGTCCCCCCTTTCTTTTTGTCTCTGTATTTTCCTCTTTTTTTCTTCTCTGTATGTTTTCTGTGTTTCTCTGTGTCCATTTGTCTTTCTCTCCTCCCCTTCCTATTTCTGTCTCTGTCTGACTCTATTCTTTCTCTCTCTGTTTCTTTCTGCCTTTCTGTTCTCTCTCTCTCTCTCTCTCTCTCTCTCTCTCTCTCTCTCTCTCTCTCTCACACACACACACACACACACACACACACACACACACGTGCATGCACTCATGCACATGAAGAGTCACTAACCCTGAATGCCCCCCTCTCACCCTGGCTTTGGACACCTCCCTTCCCCCTCCCCAGGGGCTCAGTATCCCCTTCCTCAGGCGAGGGCTCTTGCTTCGCCTTGGGTTCCCCAGCATTGGTGGAGCCGCCAGACATCCTGGTTTACATTGCTGTAATTGTTCGAGTGTTAGAAATCTGCGAGGGTTTTTGTTTTTGTTTTGTACAAAAGAGTCTAACATTTTTTGCCAAACAGATATATATTTAATGAAGAGAAGATATACATTCATGTGTGTACTTTTTGGAGGATGGCTTTTTTAATTATTTCCATTCCAGACATTTCCCTGAGAATAACATGCCCTTCTCCCCCTTGCTGTGTAATAAAATCTGAGTTGTGATGAGCTGGGGAGCCAGTGTCTTCCTTAGGACCATGGAGAGGGCCTGAATCCTCTGGAGCCAGACCAGCTTCATCTGAGCTGGGGTTACATGGTCAAACATCAGTCTAGGGTGAAGACACACCATGAGTCACTCATTCCTCCATGATCTGAGTGAAGAATAGCCCAGCTTGCATTAGGAAGAGAGGAGAAAGGTGAGAAATATAAAAGAAAGAACCTGGCCCCCAAACCTCCTCCTGAGAGCTAGAGCCCTCTGACCCCCTTCGCATGTGGTGATTAAAAAAGTGGGAGAGACATCACTTTGGGGTAACTTAGTCACTTCAATAATAATGCCAGCACTTTAATAGAAGGATGGTCATTTGATCATCTCCTTCTTAGACCAAAGACAATCCTGGCAGTGGGCTCAAGGTTTATAATTCAGGAGTGGGGAACCTGCAGTCTCAGGGGTTTGTTCTGTGAAGTTTGGATTCAGTCAGAAGTCCACTTGAGGACCTAGAGGGCCATGTGGCCTCGAGGCTGCGGGTTCCCCACCACTGGTTTATATGTTCTTTAGAAGAGGTATGTTCTAACAGATGGCAGTCATCTCTGATTGGTCAGCAGTTAATGAGAGGTGGATGTTAGCAAGAGAAGAGGGCTTATTGCAATGAGGGGCTGAGAGAGACATCATGTCATCTTTGGACAGAGACTGTCTCTCTGCTCAGATCTCCTCCAGCCTTTAGCCATCTAGACACCCAAGCTTGAGTGAATGGAATTCACTTTAGACTAGAGATTTCTTACAAGGCCGAGTGAGCTCAAATAGAAGAAGGTTAGTTCAACCTTCAGAGACTGTAGTTTTGAAATGAGGATAGAGAAAAGGGGAAAATTTGAATCTTCTCAAGTCATTGGTTATTAATAATCATTTCTTCCACCCTGAAGCTGTGTGATTGGCCAGGCTCAATGCCCCCTGTCAATCCAAGAGCAGAAGAGTTCCCTGGGGACAGACATGTGATGGGCACCACATAGAATGGCCTGGAGGCAGAGCTTAGTCATGTACTGGTGTTTTGGTGACCTTATTTTGCCATCGCCATTGGTGGGGACTGAATTATACCTAGGGGGTCCATCCAGCCTTAGGATCAGGGCCCCAAAGAAACCATCCCCTGACACCTCAGCTTCACCCTGAAGAGTCCAGATTCCAACATCCAGACAGAATCTTACCAGGAGCCTGTGACTTCTGATAAGGCAGTGGAGTAAATCCTTTAAACAAGTGCAGGATAATTTATTAGACTACACTACAGGCATGAAAATGAATGCAGATCTATGTAGGAGACCCAGTCAGAAATAAGGCTGGCCAAATGACCATCCTGGAGATGGCCAGATGACCATTCTTCTATTAGCCTGTCTACAAAGGCCCCAGATCAATGGGAAAGAAGCCAAAGGTAAGCACAGTGACAGTCATTCTACAAACACTAATCACAGAAGTTTAAATGCCAGTCCTGGCACTAACGATTCAAATGTCCATGGATGGGTCACTTCTCCTTTACAGGCCTCAGTTTCTTCATCTGCAAAACTAGGGGAGGAGGTGCAATGGTTTTTGAGTCCCTTCCACCTCTCAGTCCTAAGTCCCTGATGGGTCCAGATCTTCTGTGCTCTGAGGAACCTTTTAGTCATAGACTTACTCTGAACCTTGGAAAGGACTTTGAAAGCCAGAGATCCTTCTAGAGCCATACTGGAGTTATGGATCCCACCCAACTGATTCAGTGAAGCCAAGAGGTCAAATGGACTTTATTGTATTAACAGCGTTGGTTGACTCTGTTTCTGTCCCATCCCACACTCCAGACATTTCTGCAAGCCAGTGAAGACTTGGTACTTATCCCCCTTCTCTGGCATTGCCTTCTGTCAATGACTTGGCCTCTCTAGTGAAATTCTTCTTATCACCTTGTACTTGCTACTCTGGCCAGTGTCTGACTTTAATTCGATTCAAGAATTCTCCATTAAACACCTACTATGCACCAGGCACTGTGGTGGGCACAGGAGACACAATGTAAGAAACCTTCCAAGAGCTCACATTCTATGGGAGAAATGCAACATGAACACACACAAATGAAAACAACACGAGGTGGGCTGGGAAAGGGATGGAAATGGTCCAACACTGAGTGCTCCGGTGATGTCAGGAGGCAAGGATTCTGATAATTAGGGTGATCAGGGAATGCTTCACGGAGGTGATGCTACCTGACTAAACCTTGGAGGGAAGATGAAGGGGGCTTGGAGAAAAGAGACTCAAAGGAGGCCCTCTCACTGCCCTGTCCAAGGGGCTGGAATGATGAGAATGGATGACAAGATAGCAGAACCATTCGATTCCGGTGTTACTAGTTTGGTTTTTTGTTTTTGTTTTTTAAACCAAGTTCTTTGTGCTGGAAAGGGCATAACAAATCCGACGAAGAGGCATCTGAAATCCAAGACAAGTAAGGAGATAACAAGAAAGGCCCAGCAGCCCTTGATTGGTTTGGGTCAATAGGTCTGGATAATCTCAATCCCAGGATACAGAAAGACCGCAGAGAATGGCAGGGGTGTCACAGACCAGGAGAAGGGCAAAGGTTGGAGTCTGTTTTCAAGAAAGAGCAAGACAACACTTCATAAACTGTGGGAAAGTGAGCCCCTGGGGAAATTTTAGGATGTATCATTGAAGGGATGTTTTCTGGACATCTAGTAGAGGTAAAAGGATTAACATAGAGCCAACAAAGCTGAATTAAGTACAGGTGATGCCCCACTCACCTCACAGCTGTTAAACTTCTTAGGGGAGCATGGGAGCTATTGTTGGCCTAGATTTTAGCAAAGCATTTGGCAAAGTATCAGATACTGTGACTGTAGAAAGGACAGAAATCTGGGCTGGATGATGGTATAATCAGATGGGTTTAGAGCTAGACAATTGGCTCGACCCTGAAAAATAGTCATTCCTGGATTGAGGTCACCTTGAAAGGAAACCTTTATCAGTGACTTGGGTAAAAGCTCACGGTCAAGTGACACTTGTCACCCTTTAAAGTGGAATGAAGGAGGAAAAGAACATTAATGGGCTGAATTCCCTGCTGTCAGAATCAAAAAGGAGAGCCCAAGTCTAACAAGATGGTATAGAATAGGAATAAATGTAAAGCCTGGGAGTCGGGCTCAAAGAACAAACTTCACAAGTACAAGAGGGATGTGACATGGTAAGATCCCAGTTTGTCAGAAAAAGATAGCATTTTAGTGGACTCCCCTTCTCAGACTTGTGTTTCTAAATGCATAAAATAAAATACTTTGCATTAAAAGGAAGCCAACCATACCGAAACATGGCTATCAAAATTGAATTTTAAAAAATTACAACCCCCTATGAAATCTATGCATGGAGTCCTTGGGGGGTCCAGGGATCCCTTCCAGAAGGTGGCACCTCTCTGAGCCTTGAAGGATGCTACACATTCTGAGAGGCAGAGGCAAGGACAGATGTTAGTAGGAATGAGGAGGAGAGGTGGGGAGAGGCCTGGAAAAAGGCACTGTCTGGAGCTGGACATCTGGCTCTGGGACTGGGGAATAGAAGAAGGGGCAGAACAGAGTGGGGAGGTGGGCAGGGAGAGGCAGGAGGTGTCAATAACAGCAGAGTTGGGAGATTCTGCAGACAAAGGACTTGACCCACCTTTTGGGGAGGACTCAGTCTCCTCAGACTGTCATGGCCTATCAAGTGTATGGTGGAACGCCTATATGTGTCAAGCCCCTATGCAAGCATACTATCGTTATACTATCGTGCCCCCATATATGCAGGAAAGCGTGGGGGATGCATTTCTCGGAGTTTCAGGGGAACAGCTCATTTCCTTCCTCCCAACAATTCCTACATCTGGCTTCCATCACAACCCTTGTCCATGCTCATTGAGCATTTTGCCAGTTCTGACCCTCTTGTCCAGATGGTTTCGTTTGCTTCTCCCATCAGCCGAAGTAGTGGTGGATGGAGCTGCACTGGGAGCCCCATTGTTCCTCTTCCCACCTTTGAATTCAGGGAACAATAGGCACACGAGCCCAGCCTGGCACCAAGGGATGGCCACCAGAGGACCATTGAACCTGGGAAATTCAACCTGGCCCCTACCATTCTGTCTCTCTCCAGAGCCTTTGGGAACACATTTAAAAGGGGAGAGGGGCCCTGATTTCCATCCCATCAGTGTCTCCCATTTTTCTTTTAAAATAAAGGGTCTGTTTTAACTCGTGATTTGGAATTCCTCTTTTCTCCCCAGGAGGGATTGACTCACTAGGCCCCCTCTCAGGTGTGTGATGCAGCACTCTGCCCCTTGGTTCAAAGGAATTAGCAAAGCTTTTCAGGAAATAAGGAATGAGAACATAGCCTGGCAAGAAGATGAGTGTTATAAACTTGTAACAAAGCCATCACTGACACTAAGACGAAAGCCTGGGCAGGGAACTAATTGGTACCAAGGCCAAAGGGATGTACCCACCTCTTGACACCCAACAGCCCCCATTACTTTTTCACCTTTGTTTCCAAACACTGATCTCTGGGCTAATGCCAGACTCAGTGGCATTTTCCTGACCAGCCTCCTCATTGACCCTCAGGGAAGTGGAGACTGCTTCCTGTCTTATCTGTCACTGGAGAAGGCAACACAATGAAGGTGTGTCCTCAGGAACTGGGGCCAGAGCCTGGTTGTTGGAGGGAGCAGAGGGGAAAGCATTGTCTGGCAGCCTGGATATCTCCCTTAAGAGTGCCTGGGGCAGACATCCTGATGTTCACCCCTCTGCTTACTTGTAGGATCCCCTAGAAATATGCAGGCTAGGAAGTCAACCCCTCCAGTTACATGACCCCATGATTCTCTTCTGTGTCCACAATCACTCTCCCCTCCAGAGCCCTCAGTGATCTCCATGAGGCTCAAAGAGAGGAAATTAAGAGCCATTAAGGGCTCAAGACCCACCCTGGAGAGAGACAGCTGGAGGCCCCCCACCCCACCCCCAACTATGAATGACCTGCTGTCCTAGGGCTCCTCCTGGCCTGCCATTGGGTAGCTGCAATGTGTGATCATGTTTAGTGACATATCTGAACATTTGGTTTTGTTGACATAACTAACATTCATCAGTCAATCTTTCAAAAGAGACAGTACAGGACAATGGGAATGCTTCTGTTTTCCACCTGGGTGACCCCAGGCTATGTGCTCCCCATCTCTGCCCCTCTGTGTCCTCATCTCTATGACAAGCAGGTTGGACTTGGGGCCAAACCCATCAAGTTCTTTTCAGCTCTAGACCAAGGATCTCTTGACCTTATAAATCACAATGGAAAGTGCTTGGCAAATTGGTATAAACCCAGCAGGGAGCTCAAAACCCTCAGAAAGTCAGACTCACTTTAATAATTTAATGGATCTTTGATCATATCAATGTAAATATTTCCTCCAGAATGCAGATTGCGGCCCATCCCTGCTCATCCATTCTCTTTGACTCTGGTCTGTGTCTTCACATAAATGCACCACTGGGCGCTCACCCAGCTTCCTGGGGGCAGTGCATGGGTACCAGGGAAGCACATGGAGTATCAGCAATCTCTCACTCCCATGACACAACAAGCCTGTTCCTGTCATACACCTCTCTGACCTGTTTAAAAACCCATCAGTCTTGGCTGGTTTTACTGAGGCCTGAAAGAACCATCCAGGATTGACCCTAGGCCTTGTCTGTTATGAAGTCTAAGTGATAGGTCCACGGAGCTGGACCACAGAGATCACAGGTCCAACCTGCCCCCTCATCTTCCAGATGAGGAACTTGAGCCTCAAAGAGATCATCAATCATTAAACAAGGAATAAGTGCCTACTGCATACCTCACACTGTGCTGGGCGCTAGAGACAGAACAATAAGGGACGAAACAATCCCAGCTTTTTTTTTTTTTTTTTTTTTGCTTTTTGGAGGGGGGAAGGTAGGGTAATTGGATTAAGTGACTTGCCCAAGGTCACACGGCTAGTTTTGTGTTATGTGTCTGAGGCCAGATTTGGACTCAGGTCCTCCTGATTCCAGGACCGGTGCTCTATTCATGGTGCCACCTAGCCACCCCTCAATCCCTGCCTTCTAATGGTCATACATATGAGGCAGTATCTTGGGCAGAAATTGAAGCCAGGTCTTGTTCAGCCAGGGAGGAGAATAGACCCCTACCAAAGCAGTTTAATGAAATCACTGAGGTGACATTTATTCTTATTAAGAATAATGACTCACTCCATTTGTATGGCCTTGCAGTTTACAAAGGGCTTCATGCTGTTTTCATGTGACCCTTACAACAATCCTGCAAGATGGGCAGGGGGGGCACAAGGACTTTACCTTGGCAAAGGATGAATTCAGACTCAGAGAAAATGTCTGGCTGGTCCAAGATCACTGAGCTTGCCAATGGTGAAACTAGCACCAGGACCCAAGGTCAGGATTTGTTCTGCTGGTGTGATCAGAGCCCATTAAGTCCCCCTGAACCTGGGGGCGGGGCAGGGAGGGAGGTGCAGAGAGACACCCTAACTACCCGTGGACATCACAGGTGCCTTGGGACTAAGGATTTCCCAGCTTCTGCAAAAAGGGCAAACCTTATTTGGGAACCAATAAATGACGCTATAATCAGCCATTAATAATCAGCTCCATTGGGTTCCTGTTCTTCCTAGACTCTCTTGCCCATGACTGAGGAGGTCCCTGGGAGAATGCTATTTTACCTCCTTGATTTCTCTAGCAGGGTCCTCTGCTCCACCCCCACACACCTCTGCCACCCCCATTCATACCCTCGTCACCTCTGGCCCAAGCACTGGGAAAGTCTCTCCTTCCAGGGACTTGTTTCTCCTGCCATAAGTCTCTTCAATCCACACAGTTGCTAATATGATTTCCCAAAAGAGCAGATCTGATCGTTCCCTCTCCCATTCATCAGACTCCCGTGGCCCCCTATTATTCCTAGGATCAAATACAAACTACTCTGTTTATCATGCAGAGCCCTTCAAAATATGGCTCCAGGCTACCATCATATACTAATTACATATTACTCCTCTTCAAGTCTAGTCACACTGACCTATTTGCTGTTCTTCATACTTTACTCTCCATCTCCCATCTCTGTGCCTTTGGCCAAACTGTTCCCCATGCCTGGGATGCCCTCCCTCCTCACCTCCCCCTCTTAGAATCTTTGGTTTCCTTCATAGCTCACCTCAAGGACCACCTCTAGGAAACCTCCCCTGATCCTCTAAACCACTACTATTACCTCCCTACCCCTCAATTACTTTGTGTAAACTTTGTCTTTATTTTAAATAGCACTACAACCTCCCAGGGTTGTTGTGAGAATAAAATGAGATAACCATTGTAAAGAAAGTACTTAGCAGGGTGCCTGGCATACAGTAGGCACTTTATAAATGTTAACTACTATTTACCTGTCTCTCCATCCATCCATCCATCCATCCATCCATCCATCCATCCATCCATCCATTCATCTTTGTCTGTCTGTCCATCTGCTTATCTATCTATCCGTCCATTTATCTTTCTGTCCATAGAGCTATTTATCTATCTCTCTATCCATTCATTCATCAGCCTATCCATCCATCCGTCCATCTATCTTTTTGTCATCCACCTACTCATCCATCTATTCATCCCTCTATATATCTATCTGTCCATCCATCCATCCATTAGTCTATCCATCCATCCATCTTTCTATCCATCCATCTATTCATCTATCTATATGTGTGTGTGTTTGTCTATCTATCTATTCATTTATCTATCTATCTATCCATTCATCCACCTATCCATGGGGAGGGAGCATTTGGGAGAGGAGGCTAGCCTAAGGTTCCAGGGATAGATAGGGGGGAGGGAGGTGAAAAAAAGAGAAAGATGCTTTACAAATAAAATCAAAACGTCTGAAGGGAATTCCCAGCAGACTTCCTCTTTTTGATCTTTTGGCCTCAGACTGGCCCTTTGTTGGCTACTTAATTTTTACTCCCATCTTCAGTGTTCGTGTTTTTATGCATTAGGTCAAGCTCTCTTCAAGAGAGAGGAGAAAAATGACCTCCCTGGAGGGCAGGCTTCCTTCTCCCAAGGATCCAGGGGTATGGGCTGATTAGAAAGTTCAAATTGTTATGAAGATGAAGCTGCCTTCCCTCCCTCCCAAGGTTCCTGTAGCTGGAACGCCTTCCAGAACAGATGGGGTTTTAGGAGCCTCTTCAAAATAAGGACAGAGACTTGGAAGGCTATATAATCATTTTTAAATACCTTTAAAAAGAAAAAAAAGCAGCTTCAGGTTTCTATCTAAGCAGCTCACACCCAGTGTGTTTTTTCCATGGAATCTGAATCATTTTCATTAACAACGAAAACAAAACAAAACAAAAAAAACACTAAAGAAATGGCCAGGAATGTTGACTTTGTTGTGTCCCAGAAATTTGATAGTTTTCAGTGGCTTGCCTGAAGAATCCAGATGAAAAATAATTGTCCATTTCATTCATCTAGCCAGTTAAATCCTAAGGAAAACAGGAGTCAAGCAAAAGCCGTAGACAAGGAGTATGGTAGTGTGGCTCATTGGAGACATCCAACATAGAAGGCGGGAGCTATGGACTGATAGTGTGCAAGAGGGCTCACAGCTACTACGCCTAGTCCTTGAGGACTCCCTGGGTTCTAAGTCTCATCGTGTTTCTGGGATGCTCTCAGGATGCAGATAATGGGTGGAGCTGGGCACAGGGTGTTTGTGCCACAGTATGGAGAGGAAGGTATTTGGAAACAAAGAATGGTCATTAAGAAGGAAGTGTAACATTGTGTCTGGGTCTCTTCTTCCCCTCCCAGCCACCCAGGCTCATGCTTAGCTAGGTTCCCGAGGACAGGGCATTTTTGCTCAGGTTCCTGGCCAAGAACATCAGACTATGGAGAGATTCCTCAGTTTGATAAAAGAGGTTTGAGAAGGTTTGAGAAAAACAGTCAGGAAAGAGCTTGAGATGGAACCAGAGGCCTGGGTGGTGTCAGAGAGGCAAGAGGGTGCTAGCTTTTGGGACTGTGAATTCCAGGCTTCCCCCTCAGCCTCTGGCTCCCACCCCGTCTAATAAAGGACCCTTATTGGTATCCTAGAGGAGCCCAGAAAAATTACTTCTCCAGCATCCTTCAGCCCAGGCCTGCCTGTTTGTCATGTCAAGAAAACCATGTCTTGGATTCTCCAGAACCTGGAGACAGGAAAATCTGAGTTCACTTACTAACTGTGTGACCTTGGGCAATCATGTAACCTCTGTCTGCCTCAGTTTCCTTATCTGTAAAATGAATATAATAATAGCGTGGGCCTCCCAGAGTTGTTGTGAGGCCCAAACGACATAATAGCTATAAAGCACTTAGCACCATGCCATGTAGTAGGTGCCTTAGAAATGTCACCTCTTACCACCACCTCCTCACATAAACGTGTATGCTAGATTTCATGGCATGTAATTTTTAAAGCCTTGTGTTGGTATAGGCTCCATGCAGCCTGATTCCTCCAGGTACAAATGGAGCCAGCCTTTGTCCAGCATTGGATATTTACAAAAAACCATCAGGGGAGTGGTATCAGACCAGCCTCAATTTTATTTTATAAAACAAAATTTTATAAATTAAAATTTGGTTTTATTTGTTTTCACTACCAAGCTTGTATTTTTTGAAAGATGGAGAATCTTCCGATGGAGTCCAGGCCCTTCTGTATTTCTTGCCTGGAGCCTGTATTATAATTTCCAAGACAGGGGGAATAGGAAGATGAATCCCTTGCCTTCACCCCCATCCCAAGAGGGAGGGAGAAGGGATCGAGGAGAGGGAACCAAGCTGAACAAGCCAAGGAGGCAGAGACAGGAGATGGGAGGTTTTCTCTCCCCTCCCCTCCCTTTCTGGATTGGAAGGATGGGAGTAAAGAAATGAAGAGGGGGGGGAGCTTCAGGGACAAGCACTGGGGAATTGTTGGCTTTGGGGCTCCCAAGGGGTTAATATCTTGGTTAAGCTTCTTGGTTAATATCTCAGGGCCTTGGTTTACGTTTCTGTTTTTCATTGCGTTTCTGCAGGAGCCACTTGAGCCAAGATTTCCATACTCATTTCGGCTCACATTTAAGGACTCTTGATCCAGGTCTGGCACTTAACAGTTCCAGCTTCCTGTCTTTCCAAACTTTCCCCAAGGGTACCTTACCCTCATTTGCATCATTAATGAGTTTTGACTCATTAATCTCTCCCTCTTCATCTAAATATAACCCAGGTCTGACAGGCTCTGGGAAGTTAGTCACAGCTTTGCCAGGCAGGCTCAGGGCACCTTCTGGGGAAGGGCAGCCTTTACAGCACTCTTGCAGATTTATCCTGCCAACTGAACCTGGCTTTATGGTGCCAAATGTGCTCTCAATTACCAATCTGCTGATGCTTAGAGAAGCCATGTAATTGATGGCTGAGGGAGGAAGTCAGGGAGAGAGACTGAGAGATTAGCTAGGTTCTCAGTGGTGACACCCTGTCATCAGCCAAAAGGCCAGGTTTTCTCCAGCACATCTCTTCCCCCACCCCTGCCCAAGGCCAAGGGCTCTCACACCATCTTTGCCCATAGTAAACAGCAATGATGGGAGAGTGGAGAACTTTGTCTTCCTCCAAATCCATCATTCCCAGGTATGATAAGTAAGCAAACATGCAAGAAAGACTGAACTGCCTAATGAGAGCATTGATGATGTAGGCTCCCTCGGAGCCAGACATTGTGCTAGGTGCTGGGGTTAAGGGCATTTTTGCTCAGGTTCCTAGCCAAGAACACCAGACTGTGGAGATACACAGAAAAGCACATCAGGCACTGCCCTCAGGAGCTTCTACTCTAATGTAGGAAACAGTGCATATGGAGAGAAAAATACAAGCTCAAAAATGATGATTTTAGGATCATAAAAGGCTTCCCAGGGACATACTTGAGCTGAATCTTGAAGAAATTAGGGCTTTTAAGAGGCAGAGCTGACAAGTAAGTGCATTTCAGCATGGGGTAAAAGCCAGTGCCAAAATCTGAAGGTTTGAGAGAGATGAGTGAATCAGGGAGTGATTGCTAACCAGCCAGCCCCTACTGCAGCCAATCCTACTTCCTCCTCCAGCATCCCTAGATGATGGGAGCCTCTGGGTGACCCCTGATGGGTTTCCTAGGGTTACCTGCCGGTAATCAGACCTTTGGGAGAACAGAGACAAGGGAATTCGGGACTTAATTAAAGCCATGTGGATCACACTTTACCACCGGTCCTGATGGTTCCACAGAAAGGCTGGGTCAAGGTCCCTGAAAGGAGCCACCTGCTGGTCTCCTGTGGCTGGTGAGAAGATGTTGACCAGCACACAGAAATGTCATGGAGTAGCTTCTCCAAAAACTAGTCAACTGAGCAGCCCCATTGAGAAGCTAATAGAGAAACTGGATCTCTAAAACTCCTCCCTCAGGGCATCTGATTAGACAAAGTCTAGGAGTGCTTGCTATGACTAGAAGATCTTGAGATAAGAATGAAAAGAGGGAGGCAAAAAAATGCATTGGGTGTGGGGAGGGGGAGGGGAGAGGAAAGGGAGGAGAGGGAAAATTCTCTCCTGTAATCTGGGTGTACAACCCAGGGAGGGGGTGGGAGAAAGAGTTTATGTAAACAGCTCATTCTCACCTGAACTGGTCAATGAAGGATGAGCAGATGCAGGCGCCCCCCCAGACCTGGGCAAAGAACAGTCTGGAAAGGAGGGAAGGGGGAGGAGAATTAGAGACATAAGTAAAGCGGGCGCAAGACAGACCTCTCCAGGGCAAGTAGTGTTGAACCTCCCTGGTAAAGGAAGCTCCCCTTACATCAAAGATTCTTAACATTTTTTGGTAGAATGGAGCCCTTGGGCAGTCAGTCTGGTAAAGCCTGTGGACTTTCTCTGAATCATGTTCTAAAATGCACAAAATGACACACATAGGATTACCAGGGACACTGATTCTGTTAAAATCGCCTCAAAACATTTCTAAAACCAAGTTCACAGACCCAGATTAAGATCCCTGCTCTATCCAGATGAAGTCACGATTCCACCCAAAAAGCAACAATAATCCAAACCCTAGAAGACCAGAAGTGAATCTTCTTTATCATCTCTGCTGCAGGATCCCAAGGGAAAATAATCAACATTAACAACAGGGAGTAGGAAAACGCCATTGTAAGAAAGTGCTAGCAAGGGCATCCCCGCTCTCCAGCCACCTCCTCCCACAACCTGCTCCCCACCACCTGGAGGAATTTCCTGCCTGGGGTCCCATTATATGGATTGGGAACTTCTCAGAAACACTCTTCTCTCCCATTCCCCCACTGGTTCTGAAAACATGAGCTAGGATTACATCACCTCTGTCATTGTTCCTGGATGGAGAATGGGTCCATCTCTTTCCCAAGGGCTAAACCTGGTTGAGAGTAACCAAGGGGACGCAAAAAAAAAAAAACCTGCCAGTGTGTTGGTACACAATAAGTATTCAAAAATTTTCTTTCATTCATTTCTAGCACAGTGGCTAGCCAGGTACTGCAGGACTGAGGCCACAGGACTGCACCAAGCTTGTCCCTGCCCTCTGGTTCACCCTGGGGGCCTTCCTTCGTCTGGGGTCACCTGTCTCCTCAACAGGGGGAGCTGGGTTTCCTGGGGCTTCAATTCTCTCCCCCTCCTTGGATTCCTGAGGAACATGCTCTTAACCATCTGAGATGCTTGAGGAGGAAACTTCTCCTCCTAAGGAGACCCACAGAAGTAGGAATGCCTGAGCCCAGCATTGGACCAGAGCCATACATGCCCGATATTGATTGAATCCATCTCAGTCAGTCAGTCAACAAACATTTACCAAGCATGTCTTATGTGCCAGGTGCTAGAGTTAAAGACTGAGGGTGCAACTGCAGAGAAAAATGAAAAGGCTTCCCTGTGGTCCCAGGCAGCTGAGGATCTCTACTGCTTTTTGCTGTCTGAGATGTTCAACACTTCTGTATGGCCACTTTCCATAGTCTCTGGCATAACAAAGCTCTCCCCACCTCTGTCTGGAGAGCAAAGGCTTCAGAAGATGACCAGTGACACCTGCTAGGCCCCAAGCCTGGGGTTCTGTTCTGTGCCAATGTGCAGACAGGGCAGCTTCAGGGCGAGTTGGCATCCTTGTCCTCATCTGAGCCATCCATCTACAGAAGGGGCCTTTGTTTAAGGGACTGCACAACCTCTGGCCGCCACATGGGCAGACTCCAGCAGCCCATCAGAATGCCCAGCTCCCCACCAACTCTACTCTCTTCTGGTTTCTTAATTGGATGTGCTTGGGAGTGACCCTTGGCCACCACCTTGAACTTCGTCCTTGAAGCCTGAATATGATTAAAGATTCATTCAGAATGAAAGGGCTCTCATTCAGTTGGCCTTGTATGTTTTGAGCCCTTGTCTTCATGACCTGCTTAATGAAGAATCTGGTTGTGTCGACAAGATCTGTTGTGACAGCCAGAGGGAGGACGGTCAGCATCCTCACCCTCACCCTCTTCTCCAGGAGAGAAGACCCAGCAGGTCACAGTCCGGCCTTTGAGAGTGCCCGGGTCCTGGCTCTATTGCGCAGAGAGCAGGCGCTCCTCCTCAGAACCACAATCCTGCCATGATGTCTTTGTCCAAGCCATTGAGGAGGATGCTAAAGAGTCAGGACCAAGGACAGAGCTCTGGGACAGCTTGTTTTACAGGAGAAGAAATCAGACTAGAGAGGGGCTTAGCCAAGAAGTAAGTGGGAGTCAAGATTTGAACTCAGGACCTTTACCTCCAGGCCCAGAGTTCTTTCTTTTGTCTTACACTGTCATGGATCCACTAGCCAATACTCTCTAGGTATACGTGTTTCACCAGTTATAAATCGGCTAAAATGTATGTACGTTCTGAAACAGATACTAAAAAAACAAATTTAAAATGGTAACTTAAAGATGAAATAACATTTGATCCTGTCGGCCAGTGGTTCTCAACCTTCCTAATGCCTGACCCTTTAATACTCATATGTGGGCAGACCCTCCTCCAGACGGACAGAGGAGTGATGCCTCGGTTCCTAAGACCATCAGAAATATGTGTTTTCCGATGATCTTAGGTGACCCTGGTGACCCCTGTGAAAGGGTCGTTCGGTACCCCCAAGGGGTCACGACCCACAGGTTGAGAACCGCTGCTATAGGCCATAGGGAGCTTATTATTAGACAGTTAGATGGTTCAACAGATAGCAACGAAGTGACTCAATGGATAGAGTGATGGGCCCGGGGGGGCCTGAGTTCAAATCTGACCTCAGACACTTCCTAGCTGTGTGGCCCTGGGCAAGTCACTGAACTCTGCTTGCCTCAGTTTCCTCATCTGTCAAATGAGCTGGAGAAGGAAATGGCAAACCATCCCATAATCTCTGCCAAGAAAATCCCAAGCAGGGTCATGAAGAGTCGGATGCGTCAAACAGTCAAACTACAAAGATGGTTCAGTGGACGTGGAGTCGGGAAGACCTGAGGTCAGCCGTAGATGTGTCCTAGCTCTGTGACTCTTCACCTCTCTGTGGTTCAGGTGTATATGTATATGTGTATATGTGTATATGTATGTATGTATGTATGTATGTATGTATGTATAATGTGTGTGTATATGTATATGTGTATATGTATGTATGTATGTATAATGTGTGTGTGCGTGCGTATATGTATATGTGTATATGTATGTATGTATGCATAATGTGTGTGTGCATGTGTATATGTATATGTGTATATGTATGTATGTATGCATAATGTGTGTGTGCATGTGTATATGTATATGTGTATATGTATGTATGTATGTATGCATAATGTGTGTGTGCGTGTGTATATGTATATGTGTATATGTATGTATGTATGTAGGCATAATGTGTGTGTGCGTGTGTATATGTATATGTGTATATGTATGTATGTATAATGTGTGTGCGCGTGTGTATATGTATGTATGTATTTATGTATGCATAATGTGTGTATGTGTATATGTGTATATGTATGTATGTATGCATAATGTGTGTGCGTGTGTATATGTATGTGTATATGTATGTATGTATGTATAATGTGTGTGTGTGCGTGTGTTGGATTGAACGTGGAGGAGCATGGAGAAGCAAAGAGGAATCTGAGACTGGAAGCCTGGCTGTCTGGGAGAATGGTGGTGTCCTTCACAAAAATGGAGAAGCTTAGAAGAGGGAAGGATTCGGGGGGTAAAGATGATGAAAAGGGATCTATGACCTGTGGCAATCCATCCAGGCCAACTCAGTCTGACTGACCCACAGCAAGAAGGTGAGAGGTGGAATTCTCCCTTGACCATAGACCACCCCCACCACAAGTGGTCCAGTTGGAGTAAGAGGTAAGCAGGCTGTGAGTGGAGGGTACAGATAAGGGCACAGAATTTTCCCATTGGTACCTGAGCAACCTGGTAGGAGAGATGTTATCTCTGTTGGGAACTTGACTGGGATGGGAGAGGTTCATTGGTAGATCATGGGTGAAGGATGGGTCTGGTGACTTTCAAGGAAAGGGTGGGATGTGACCCACCTTTCTAACCAGATCTCACAACTTTCAGAGTCAGACCCTGGACCCTACTTTGTAGACTATTGATTAATAGGATAAAAAAGAATTTCTATTCTGTTTGGAGGAAAAGTATGAAGGTGGAACCTTCTGTGGTGAATGCTTAATTAATTAATCAGACTAGTTGCTGGACTAGGCATTGGCAGTTGACTTCCTCTGTGAGAGATTGCCAGGGCAAGGAGAGCCCCAGAAACAGTTTCAGGCTGTGAGGATGTAGTGAATGGGGTATGGAGAAATTTTGGGCTAGACTTCAGACATTTTACTGAAATCCCCAGGCTAAGGGGAAATCTGCCCCTAGTTCCTCATGTTCATAAACAGGAAAAAGGTTTCGAAATAGAAATAATCCTCAACCAGAAATTACAACCAACTTGTCTGCATAAAGGGTATTTTTTTCCATTTTTAAGCCTCCCACTGAACAAGGCCCTTGTACATTCCTTTGTCCCCAGAAAGTTTTATTAATGCCCTTTCCCAGATGAAAACACTGAGGCAAGAAATATTGAAAGACGAACCCTCCTCTGTTGGGGAAATGCTAGCTCTGAGAAATGCTCTTCGAAGGGAAACTAACAGACCTCCTAATGGACCTAAGAGACATCATTTCTTTGGATGCCTCCCTATACTTTGTTCTAAGTAAAAAGCTAAGTGATAATACAATTAAAGTACCACAGGGCTATTTTTAAGAGCTAGAAAAATGCTAACGAGATTCACCTGGAGGAACAAAAGGTCAAGAATCTCAAGGGAAATTTTACATATGTAAAGATACACACACACACACACTCACACACACATACACTCACACATACACACATACACACACACACATACACACACTCACACACACATACATACACACACATACACACACACATACACACATACACTCACACATACACACATACACACACACTCATACACACATACACACACACATATATACGCATATGCATGTATGAATGAGATAAAAGTATGAGATGAAATAAATTTATATACATACATATATAAAAATATGCGTATGTATGCATGTGTGTATGTGTACAAAGGAAGGAGACATTGCTGTATCTGGATCTCAATGTACTATGAAGCCACGATCATCCAAAACTTTGGCACTGATTAAGAAAGATATTCAGTCAGTGGGAAAAAAAATTCCCATCAGTGGAACAGATGAACTTTTAGCCTGTGTTTGACAGACCCAAAGACCTCGGGTATTCAAGGAAGGCCTCACCATCTAACAAGAGGGTAGTTGTTGGTGCAGGATATCCTGGTGGGAAGAGACCCGATTAACTTTGCTTGATGTAGGTTTTGTTTAAAGTTTAAAGGCTATTCAGAAGAAAGATAGGTCTAGTGGCCATCACCGGCTGAGTGATGATCATAACACACATTTTATGTTAATGCTTTGTAATCTACAAAGCACTTTCCTCATAACAACACTAGAGGTATTCCCACTTTACAGAAGGGGATACTGAGGTTGTTAGGAAACTAGATGAGTTGCTAGATGGGAAGCCCCTTACACACTTCCTAGTTTTATCTAAATGTCAGTTACGATTAGAGATCGAAGCTCACAACTTCCCAGGCTGTTGTCTAAAAGACTGTGGACATGGAGGGGGGAAGGGGGGAAGGAGGTGAGTGAGTGTGTGTAGGTGTATGTGGGTGTGGGTGTGGGAGGGTGTATGGGTGTGTGTTAGCCTCTCTATATAGGAAAGGAAGCCTCTTAGAACCCACTGGGGAGCTGAGGAGGTAATAGCAAGGCTGTGTCTGGTGAAACCCAGGAGATACTGAAGTCCAGCCTCTGGCTAAGTTCAGAGAGAGCCTCATCACCAGAGTGGTTAGCAGGGAGGTATTTGGTGACCACCATTTCTTGGATGGAAAGGGAGGCTCCCAGAGAACAACTAGCTGAAAAATGGAGTCCTTGTTTTATGTACAAAATGGTACTTGAGTACCTGAGCAGAGGAGACAGGTAACTGATGATGACATCTTTCAAAGACCCAGTGACAATTGTTCCAATAAACGATCTTGGCTGGACAGGGGTCCATCACAACTGGCTCCCACCTCCCTTACAGCCTCATCTCACACTTCTTCCTCCCAAGCACTTTGTGCTAGCTCCAAACTGGCCTCCAAAGTTTACCTTCTTCCTCCACCCCCAGCCTCAAGCCCCACACAAAAGAATGGACATCTTTGAAGAGAATTCTTGGGGATCTAATGCTCAGCCCAAAGGAATCCATCTCTGCAACTGGCAGTTTTCAGGTGGGTGGGAGAGATACTGCTCACTAATTTGAGCTCTCAGCCCCCTTGAGATCACCCTGGTGAACTGAGCAGCACTAAAGCCATTGGGTACTTATTGTCTTTATTACTGAAGAATCAAAGGAGGAAGAAGAGAAGATGTCCTCATTGTACTCCAGCTCCCTTATCCTTGTGTGCCCCAGGGCTCTGTCTGGGACCCTCTCCTCTCCTCTCTCTCCCTCTCCCTTGTTTACCTCATTCATTCCCATGGTTTGAGTAACTGTCACTAGCCACACAATTCTCAAATGCACATGTAATCCCACTATTGGAGATGTTTTGGACTAAAGGGCCTTGGGGAAGAGGTTGGGAGATTTTCTTGTTCTAAGCCAAGAAACCTGGAAAACAATATTTGTTCTTCCCTACCCACAGAAGACTGAGATTGATTCCTACCCTCTCCCCTTGTCCCAGTTGTCAGCATGTAATTCACTCTATTGCAAGGGAAAGGTTTATTACAAGGACAGAAACAAAATGGTGGCACTTCTGTCCCTTCTAGCCCAAATGCTTTTGTAAATCTGTGGTCACTTGGACTCTCAAGGACAAGTGGTCTTCGGATGGACTCCTCCAGTCAGGTCCTCTCTTGACTTCACAAAGGGGTAAATAGGAGACCTGAGTTTGGGGGGAGGGGTTGGTTTTTATGAGTATCCTGACTGTATGTAGTGAAGCATTGGGTGCCTTTCTGTAAGAGGTATGAGTAACAGCCCCAGCTCTGTGGAGTGCTAACACCTTACAGGATGCTAGCCAGGTCTGGCTTGTGAAAATATACAGGGGGTTCCAAAAGTCTTAGGGCAGTTGTCTGGATGGGGAGCCAGCTGGCCAGTTCCAGTCGGGCAACTTAGCTCCTCCTCCCTTCCCCCTGTTCCTTTCCCCTCCCCACTTCTCTCCTCTTCTCTTACCTGAGGGTGTTCTGCCCAAATCTTGATGGCAGAAAGCTTCATGGTTCACTTGGAGTTTACTGGCTAGATTTCTTTCTCAAAGACCAAGCCTTAAACCCTGGATGTCATGGATTGGACAATTAGTCCCACTTAATGGTTATTTTTTGGACCACTGGACCCAGCTGGCTTTGGAGGAGAAAGTGAGGCTGGTGACTTTGCACAGCCCTCCCTCACAAAAGTCAAAATCAATTACAAATCATGTCATCACCTCCCAGATATCATGGTCCTCTTTGACAATGAAGGACACACCACACAAACATGGGGCAGTTGTAAGCTTTAAAAATACTAAGGCTTATGGAACATACTCTATTTCTAACTATGGCATTTCTGCTAATAGATGATCAAAGTGAACTTGCCTAAGGATACATTAGTTCAGGTCTCTTGTATTATGAAAAATTCAAATAAAATTGGTATTCACTCATGACCCTACCCTCAACCTTTATTGAAATGGATGAATGAATGAACAAATGAATAAAAGAAAAAACATTTGTTAAACATATACTACATGCTAATCTCTAAAGATACATGTCAAAAAGTAAGACAGTCTCTGCTCTCAAGGATCTCACATTCTAATAGAGGGAGACCACAAACCCAGGAGGCTTTGGGACAAGTCAGATCCAGCCTCTTCCACACCCACACTGCCTCCTTGGGATTTCCTCCTTTTACTTGCTGACATCTCCATCCTCCATCCTCAGGCTCAGGAACTTGGAGCCCTCCCCAGTTCTTCTCTAGTCATGGCCAAGCCACCGCCCCCAGGCCAAGCTTTCATCATCTCTCTTAATCATGATTAGGAACTAAAAGTTCTGATTCCTCTTTGAGCAGTGAGCCTCACTTTGAGGAGACCACCTCAGAGTGATCTGAGGAGCTTTGCTTGTTAAACTAGAAATGTGCCTTTGCTTTCATCACTTGTTCAAGGTGCTGTTTATCAAAAAGGCATCCACTGTTCAAGGGAGGGGACTGTGGCTGCCTCTTCCTTGATGTCCCTGTTTTTAAATCATTACATTGGACCTAGTTTTTCTCAGTAAATTGTTAATGGTGTTAATTGATAGCCTGTTCTCTTGGAATGTCCAAAAAACCCTCTGTAGATCTTACCTGTGGGAAGAGACAGTCTACTGGCATTTCCTGCCTAATGACTTCCCCCTTGGGTCTCTCTTCCAGTAAAGGCTTGTTCTTGATACATTTGATGTTATGGATTTATTTCCTTAATATGTTGGCTTTGTCTCCTTAACCCAGGACCATAACAATTGCACCCTACTTTGTGTTTACAAAGGAAGTCTCCACTCTCTCCAGTCCACCCACCACATTTCAACCAAGATAATCATCCTGAAATCTGATCAAGCCCCTCTCCTCAGAAATTTTCTGTAGCTCTCTATTACTCCCAGGATAAACTCTAAACTCCCCAGCCAAACTTGTAATGCCCTCCAAAATTTTGTTCCAATAAACATTTCCAGACTAATTTCACTTTACTTCCCTTTATGCCCTCTCTGTTTCAGCCAAAAGGAACAACCAACCACCCCATGACCCAGGGCAGGTGCATAAAGCTGTCCTCTTTGTTTGAAATGTAGCCTCCTCCTCGTCTCCAGGTCTCTGAGTCTTGGTGACCTCCTGGACTGAAAGCATTCCCTCCCTTCCCAGTTTCCATCTGGAGCTGTGCCTAGCCCACTTCACATTCTACTCTGCTTCATACTTGTCTACCTGTGAGTCTGTCTCTCCGTAGTATTCTGTAAACTTCTTGAGGGCAGAGCTTATGTTGGCTCCCATTGGTATATCCTCAGTGCCAAGCCCAGAGTCTATGTCTATATCACTGCTTCAAGGGTCTGGAATTTTGTCAGTGTGGGCATGCCCTTCACTGATGTAGATCTCAACCCTTTTGTGTCTTTGCAACTGGAGGCATTGATGCCAGGCTGGGAGCAAAACCTGACATGGACTCTCAGGTCTACACAGCTCCCTGGCTTCTAGCAACTTGTTCTCCTGAGGACCTTTCAAAACCCACCAGGTTGGAGTTTCCAAATCTCCTTCATTTAAAAAAGAAAGAAAAAAGAATAAACATTAAAGCAAAGGACTAGGATAACATGTCAGCCTAGAGGGGAGAAGACCCAAGACCTCTCCTCTTCCCACATGACCTCTCACTGGATGCTGTGAGCAGAGGACTCAGAAGGAGAACCAAGGCTAGATAAGGCCCACTCAGTTCTGGCTACAAAGTCAATTGAAAAGTCTTCCTCAACCCATGTGGCCAGCAGATCAGAGCCAGTTACAGAATGTCTACATGTGTGCCAGTGTCTCTCTAAGAACTTCCATTATGAGCTAAATTGTCTGTCTTGGAATCAGGACCCCCATATTCTTCCACATTATGACTAAGTATGGGAGGTGCTCTATGTGTATGGCGGTCCCTCACTACACCCAGATTGCCTCTCCTCTATTCTAAATGCTAGAATAGAGTGATTACTCCCCCCATTCCCACCACCAAGATTTCTATCCTTTCTACTTTAAAAAATAGCTGTTCCCAATTAGTAAGAAGCAGATCCAGAGTAAAATTTCCAATTTTTTGGTTCCTGCACTTTTCAAAGATTAAATTATTATTAAGGCAAATTAAGATATCATTAGCCACATGCACTAATCATCCCTCTCCTTCACACATCTAGACAACGAAGTTTAATATTCCAACCAACAGAGAATGCTTAGAGAAAACTGCAGTGGGTGCCTGGATAACTGAAGCCCCCTATCTATCACAAGTAGAGCTTGCCTCTGCAGCAGGTTTCTGATCTGTTTCCTGAACTCATCATCTGGTGCATCCTTCTGCCTCTGTGGTCTATATACAGCCCAATGATAGAATCACTTGGCATGGACCTTCATCCAAATCCTTTATACATAGCTGTAAGATGTTGGGGAAGTCACTTATTCTCTACCTCAGTTTCCTCACATGCCATAAAAGGGGTAGGATTTGACGGATGTGAAGGTCTCTTCTAGTCCTAAATTAATACTCCTATGGAGTCCCAAATTTAAAAGTTCCCTAAACTTGTCTTTATAAAATCATTTTGGGTATATAAAGTCCATTCACCTACATTGTCCCCTTCAAGCCTCACCAGAGCCCACTGTAATAGTAATTGGTTTAGCAGGATACTTAGCACTTAGTACTAAGTGGATGGACAGTACTAAGTGCTAAGTGTGGAAGGTGCAAACTCTGTCCCATTGTTGAGAAGGCATGAACTCCCCTGTTGAT